>CM066594.1:5417500-5827500 GCA_033816785.1 Picus viridis
AGTGAAGCCTCTTTAGATTTACAGAGCTGCTAAGCTGTGTTGTGAAAGTGCAAGCCCTCTGCAGCTCTGCTCACGAGACTTGCTGTTGTCCATTATTAATAATCAACAGAAGGAAACAAAAGAGGTTTGCCAAGCAGAACAATCAGAGGGTGAAGGTTAAGAACAGCAGCCAAAAAGACCTTCTCAACCTTACAATAAAAAATGACGTGGAGAATCACATCAAAGCAGCCTTAAAATTTTCACTGACATATTTTCTCCAAGAAATCAAATCTGGCACCACAGAAGGTTTTGCAAACATTTCTCAGAAGTAGCTCTGTAGTTCTAGCAAAAACAGTGTCAGAAAAGAACTTCAGATCCTCTCCTTTAAAGCCAAATTCAGAAGCACAGATCCTGACAGTAAATTCAGAGACTTCTCTACAAGGGAAGATGCACACATACATCGACACGCAGAGAGTACACAAAGGGCTGTTTTCCAACTTTCAATCACCAGAGGTGCTGACTGTGGGAGTGAACCCCTCACCCCACAGCAACACTTTCTAGCAAGACTCCGTAAGAAGTTTTAAGTATCCCTGTAAGCAACGAGGGCTCTTAGACCTTCTTCCTACCGGAAAAAAACAGCTTTTATTTAGCATGCTTTGTCTTTCTCGTGATTTACAAAATTAAAATAAGCAACTCTGAGTGTAGCAATGAGACATCCCCAGCTGCCAAGCGGAAAAAAAAATCACACACCCCCCCCCCCCCCAAATCCCCCAAAAAACCCACACAACAAAACAACAAAGAAAGAAAGAAAGGGGGGGGAAAATCAATCAATCTAACCCTAACATCTTAAGTGCAAGGAGTCCACTGACTCAGCTGGCGGCGGCGAGAGCAGCTCACGATGTCCGTCTCGCAGCACTCCCAGCCCGGATGCCCTTCGGCGCGGTGCTGAACCCGCAGGAGCGCTGCCGGCAGCAACCAAACCACCTTCCCCACCTCCCCACGCTTCCGCGCTCTCCTCGAGAAAAACTTCAACTAGCAGTCAAAGCGGCATCCCCGGTCCGGCTCACCTCGGACAGGGGACAGAGCACCGGACGGCGGCCACAGCGGGCCAGGCTGTCGGGAGACGCTGCTACTGCCGCGGCGAACCCCGCGCTATAAGGCGAGGGGGGGGCCGGACCCGCAGCCCCTACCGCCCCGCTCCGCCCCGGTAGCCACCGCACCGCCCTCCCGCACCGCCCCGGAAGCCACCGCACCGCCTTCCCGGGCCGCCCCGGGGATACCTGGCCCGGGTCGCAGGAGGGGGTGTTGGCATGTTGGCATATTCAGATGCGTTCAGAAGCTTCGCTTTCTTAATGCAATTAACCTCCCTTTGCGACGCCCACGGCAGAGGGCACACACAGTGCACCCCACCACACCTGGGCTTTCCTCCTGGTGACAGGCACGAAGCCCACCACACTCGGCCCCAACCCCGTTTGTCAGAAAGTAAACCGACGATAGTAGCGTGAAAATTACGTTAAAGAAGGGATGATCTAGCCAGAGAGCTTAGTAAAGCCACTCGAGGTTACAGAAGAATAATCCTGGGAAGTTTTCCCAAATTGTGCAATGAGAACGGATGTTAAACAGCTGTGGTGTAAGCTGGTGAGCCCACACAGGTGCTCCATAGTAGCATCATCTGCATGTGTTTGGCATCTCCTGCACAAACCAGAGCTGCCACAACATGCCTGAAGTGGAAGCTACAGCAGGACAACTGAGGACAGTGGACTGGACAGCAACAAGGACAAATTCCCAGTTAATTTTCACAGTCTTTACTAGGAACACAAGAATCACTGAAAGATGTCACATTACAGGTATGATCACGATGCCTGCTGGCCGGCCTCTGAGTCCAGGACTCTTACTGGGACTATTGGGCAAAATTAATATTTGCCTCTTTTGAGTGTCCCTGTGAGGGGTGTCAATATTAAAATTGCAGCTAATCAAGGAAAGGTCTTTGTTCAGGCACCCTGGCCCTCAAGATCTGTTTTGAAGTTGAGTGTTTATGTTGTTTTAGCCTTGCTTCATCAGTTTTAGCTAAACCAGGGATGTCTTATCTTCCTAAGTATCCCTCCTTTGACTGTTTGGCAGGCCAGCTTTATGGATCTTCACTTAAGCCAAACACCTGCTGATCGTAAATGACCTTGGTCCTGAAGCTGCTAAATCACCTTGCCTTCCTGTCTCCCTCTCAGCTGGGCTGTTATCCCACAGATACTAGGGTAGAAAGAGCTGTCTTCACCCCGAATCCAGCCACCAGAGTTTGAGCAACACTTTTGTTTGTGTGCACTTTTCCTGGCAGATAATAAACCATGAGAGTTTGGAACAGGATAGCCTAGGCACTGAATTCTTTCTGGCTCTTTTCCTGTTGTAGGTACCAGACAAGGCATGTCCTCATCTCATTATAAAGGTAAGATTTATAGGAGATAGAAGCATACATTCTGAGCCAACCATAGACCTGTAAAAAATGGCAGTGTGTAGCTTCTGGTACACAAACAGATTTTGGCAGGGCTGTTTTTCATGAGAGAAAACAAAGAGGCAGCCTGTAACATACAGTGTTTGATCTGAGACAGAGGATCTAGAAAAGGTTGGTTGGACAGTGTGAAGTAACCAGCTTCCTTTGTGAATTACATGGTCATCTTAGAATCATAGACTCATGGAATCATAGAATCAATAAGGTTGGAAAAGACCTTAAAGATCATCAAGCCCAACCTGTTTCCCAGCACCTCAACGACTAACTAAATCATGGCTTCAAGTATCACGTCCAATCCCTTTTGAGCAACTCCAGGGATGGTGACTCCACCACCTGCCTGGGCAGCACATTCCAGTGGCTAACAACCCTCTCTGGGAAGAACTTTCTCCTTACCTCAAGACTAAACTTCCCCTGGTAAAGTTTCAGACTGTGTCCTCTTGTTCTGGTGCTGGTTGCCTGGGAGAAGAGACTAAACCCCACCTGGCTACAACCTCCCTTCAGGTAGTTGTAGATGGCGATAAGGTCTACCCTGAGCCTCCTCTTCTCCAGGCTAAGCAACCCCAGCTCCCTCAGCCACTCCTCACAGGGCTGTGCTCCAGACCCCTCCCAGCCTCGTTGCCCTTCTCTGGACACGTTCCAGCAACTCAATGCCCTTCTTAAACTGGGGGGCCCAGAACTGGACACAGTACTCAAGGTGTGGCCTAACCAGTGCTGAGTAGAGGGGCACAATGACTTCCCTGCTCCTGCTGGCCACACTATTTCTGATGCAGGCCAGGATGCCACTTGCTTTCTTGGCCCCCTGGGCACACTGCTAGCTCAGCCAGCTGTCAGTCAGTACCCCCAGGTCCCTTTTTGTCTGTCTGCTCTCCAGCCACTCCGACCCTAGCCTGTAGCTCTGCATGGGGTTGTTGTGACCAAAGTGCAGCACCCGGCACTTGTATCTTAGCTTTCTACTCACTTCTGTTTCACACAACATCTTACCTCTTTGCAAGATGCATGGTAATGGGGCTGATGACTTCTCTTGCTGAGAACATTACTTTTATTCATGGAAATCTTTTCTCTTTTGCTTTGTGTGGCAAAACTGGCTGATTTCTTGGTTTTTTGGAGGGGGTTGGAAGAGGATGAAGGGGAAGCACTAAGTACATAAGTACTGCTCAGAGCGGTCTTCCCAGTCACACAGTCTGGGATTACAGCTGTGCTTTCCTCCACAGTTCAGCGCCCGTGACTCATGCCTCTTCCCCTTTCCTCCCTCCCTCCCTCCTCTTCCCTAGCAGAAATGCGCGGCCAGCGCGAGTGTGGCTGTGGCGCTCACAGTTAGGAAATGTGACAGTGCCTTCTGCTTTTTTCACCAGCTGCTGGAGGCAAGATTGGTCCTAGCTTCCTCTCAAACTCCAAGATGTCTCCCTCCTCCTCTCATTTCCCTCGGTACAATTACTAAGCTAACCATCTTCAGCACACGTGCTTACCTTGTTCTCTCTGTGCCTGGAGTCAGCTCCTTCCCAGGATGCAGGCAGGGTTGGAAACTCCTCTCAAGGCTGTTGGGCTCGGCCAGCAAGGGACACTTCGCAGTTAGGAGGAGGGCAGAAGGTGATCCAGTGCTCTGGGGCTAGCCCACCTCTCACCTTTCCTGTTGGCTGGTCTCTTGCTTACTCAGATGCAGCTCTGGGCTGCTGCAGAGACTCAGCCCTCCCCTCAGCAATCCTGACAGGGAAAAACAGAAGACTTTTTCGATAGCATATCATCATTATACCACTTTTCATTCATTTAAAGTATTGAAAGTACAATTACTTACACAATTTGAGTCAAGGGAAGGAGCGTGTAGGGGGAAATGTATCAGCTATTGTGATTCATTAGCAAAGGTGCGTGATGTATATCCCTCTGCAGCAGTAAGGATGAGGTGGCTTGAACAGCCACAGAACAGTAGAAGGGTGCTGGTACTCAACATAGGGTAGATACTGTCCACCTCTACTGGAAGGGCACGAACTATTCTAAGACAGCTCCACACAGCAAAAAGGCAAATCCTGGTTTCCAGTTCTGGCTTCTGGACTGGTTTTTTGGAGCTATTTAATCTAAAAGAGATGGCACTGGCACAAGCACAAAGAAAGGCTGGACATGAATTAACTGAGTGCTCAGAAATTAGAAGCAAGTTCTTAATGGTTAGAGCAGCCAGACTTCAGCAGAGAATAATAGGAGGAAAAATGCTCTTAACTTCTTGAATATGTGGCACGTTAAGTATGCTGCAGCCCAGAGTGCTCCATTGCACTTTTTGTTCTCATGCCCAGTCGCAATGCTGACTAGAAATTGAGCAATGCGATACCAATGTGCCAAAACTAAAGCATGTTGTCTGCCTTTCACTTTAAAGCTCTTTACTACACATCAGGATACAGTCATTCTATTTTATAAGATCCATTTTTCATAGCAGGTATCTGACAAGTTGTTGTGTGTTCTCACTGTCTTAATCATCGGTAACTTTGAATCATGCTTCACTTGACTTCAGTTTGCAAAGCGTAGGAACTGAGGACATCTTTGCTGTTCTCAGATAAGTCATAGCAGCAAGACCAGGGGGGAAATACGGTCATAAAGAAACAAATCTCCCTCCATGGTCAGTTAATGCTGATTACAGCTACAAAAAACCTTGCAAATACTTTTCAGAGATCTGAAATAATTAAAACAAAATCCCAAATCACCATCTAGTCAGCAATAACACAGTGTAGTAAAAGTAGCACTAACTCAACCTTCTCAACAAGAATTGAGTCAAACTTTTCCCTCAGGAGGAGGATTTAGCCCCCAAACTCAGTTATGGAATCCAGAGGATTCTTAATAGCAGGGTGAGAAAGGAGTTCCAGAGCCTAACAGCCAAACTTGGGACACTATGTCATGGGCAAAGAGTAAGTCAGCCAGATCCAGGTTGTGATCACCTCCCATTTTGTTCTCCTGAGAGTATGCCATAACTACCAAAGAGGTGTTCCTTAACTCAATTTGGCCAGTTGGTTACTTCACTTGCCTAACAAAATGGTGAGAGCTAGCATGAGCTAGCTTTTAGCAGGCTTACCTTAAGTTCATTCATTCTTCCTTTTCTTGTAGAAAACCAGCTCCAGGTTCTTCCTCCCATGATTTGCATTCAGGTGAATTTTAGCTGTCTGTTAGGAAAAGGGACTTTACACCAGTGCACGCTTCACCAGAGAGCAGCTTGCCAAGAGCTACATCCATCTAGTCGCTGCAGATCACTTTTTCTCTTGTCTTCAGGTTCCATTCCTTCCAAAGAAAGGTAATATTTATAGTGAACAGAGAAATCTTCTAATGCATGACATCAGGCAGAAGCTACACAGCTACTGAGTATTTTAGGGTCAGTCATGTTGTCTGTTGGTCCTGAGGCAGCCACCTAATATTCAGCTCAAACCTGTTCTTTCAGATTGCTTGTCTTCACAGTCAAAAGCATACAGTTTTTTACTTCAGGAAAAATAATGTGTATGGATTGTGCTGAAGCAGAAACACAGAAAAGCTGAGCTTTCCAGCAAGGTATGCTCCAGGGAATCATGCTGGTTTAAGACAAATGTGTCTTGTCTTTGTGTTTTCACTTCCTATGCAACAGGCATCCATAAAAGAACCCCAAACCCTTTCTAGTAGGATATCAAGGCCTTAAAGGAGAACTATTTACTCTGTCATTTGCTTCTGGTTTTGTAAATACTGACTCCCTGTCAGAAATAACATATTCTTCCCTGTTCCCTCTTCAGTTAGCATCTTCTATCACTTACTCCTGTTCATATTTACTTTCAATCATTACCACAGTTTGCCTTACTGGAGACTCGTGTCTTCAAGCCATGCTATCCTCTGCCCTCCCCAGAAGCTTCCCCTGTATTTTCAGCAGACTGCCCTAGCAGAATCAGCACATTCTGTAGACTTGCCATATGAAGTCAAGAAGCCAGCTTGATTTCCATTCTTTACAGGGATCCACACAGGAACTTGTGCCCTGGTTTGCATTATGCATGCTGGGGGTCAGGCCAGGAACTGATAGGCAAAGGCCATTAGCATTTGAAGACAAGACACAGCATCCCAGCTGAAGTTTCCTCTCTAAGGTACAATGTGTTAAGGAGAAGTTAACCTGCAAGAGCAATGCAGGGCACACAAAGCAATCCTTAGCACTGAGCAGTGGTTATCCTGCTTAGAAACACTAACATACTACACTTCACTGGTTGAGAAACTACTTTTTGGAACACAAAATACAAAAGCTGCTCAACAAATATATTACTATGGGCTTTATACAGATTTCTGCTTTTAAACTGGAACAGAGCTCAAACTGATTTGTGTTTTACAAGTTCTGACATGACCAAAAAGGTGGCTCCTAGTTAACCAGTCAGACTGTTAAGCCACTCTTTGACACATGCAGCATATGAATCATGTTGTTTTACCTGCAGTCATTTAAATACATTTGTTTTGCCACACTCTGGGTGGCAATATTCATAATTCACAATGATGAATAATGACCATAAAATTCATAATGATGAGACGCTGATAGGTAATTATAGGCAAGAAGCAGCAAAATGGCAGCTATGCTCTTGTCCAGATGAACACATAGCAAAATCTTTATCCTGTAGAAGAGCCTACAAACAATCCTATCACCCAAATGTTGTTTTTCTGACCTACCTTGATAAATGGCAACTGCCTGGAGGAAAACCACAAACACTGAGTGTGCAGACAGCAGCAGCACTTGAACCTCCGATGGCTGCAGCTGTTAGGAGCCGAAATACAAAGGCTGACCATTTTCATGGACAGCTTATGGTAAGATGTTTCTTATTCTCTCACTATCTGACCATCTTCAGAATAGAGGCCATTCTCTTCCCAGCTCATCTGTTCTGTTTAGATCCCAGACTGCACGTAGAGGTCATGTCTATGCTTCAGCCTTACATCCTGCAAAGAGCTCTGTTCATTATCTATTTACTCTTCATGATAGCTGTGATTAAACTGGTATAAATCTATTTACATCCCTGGGGCTGAGATTACTATCTCTCTTGGAAAAAGACTGGCTCTCACTAGCAACACAGATTGTCTGGACAGATAGGGTCTTCCAAAATCCTTGTAAAACATCCTGCACAGTAAGAAAAAACTGTCAACAACTGCATTTGTTTCCCTTGGAAAAAAAAAAGGATTAGATTAAAAAGTCTCATGGTGCTGGGACTATTCTGTGAGAGAAAACAGAGAAGGAAAAAACTAGCATGGAAAGAGATCAGTGCAAGACTCCAACATCCTAGCACCTTGAGAATTCTCTGTATCCAGAATTTTGCAGCAGAAATGCATTCACTGTCCATGTGACAAGATGCAGCCTCCTGTGTTTGTGATGTTCAGTGTGATATATGGGTTAGAACATTGGTGTTTGTTTCATTTTGGGCATTTATCCCATTAGCATTTTCACTCCCACACCAGGCAGGGGGGAAAAAAGAGGGGGAACAAAAGAAAACAAAAAAAAGCAAAGCATTCTCCCAGCTACATTTCTTAATGTTTGATTGCTTGTTCCAATCTGCAAGATGTAATTCAAAGGTACATTCCTTGTCTTCACAGTATCACAAAGGTTGGAAGAGACCTCAAAGATCATCGAGTCCAACCTGTCACCACAGACCCCATGACTAGACCATGGCACCAAGTGCCACATCCAATCCCCTCTTGAACACCTCCAGGGACGGTGACTCCACCACCTCCCCGGGCAGCCCATTCCAATGGCGAATGACTCTCTTGGTGAAGAACTTTCTCCTCACCTCCAGCCTAAACTTCCCCTGGCGCAGCTGGAGACTGTGTCCCCTTGTTCTGGTGCTGGTTGCTAGAGAGAAGAGGCCAACCCCTTCCTGGCTACAACCATCCTTCAGGTAGTTGTAGAAAGCAATGAGGTCACCCCTGAGCCTCCTCTTCTCCAGGCTAAACAACCCCAGCTCCCTCAGCCTCTCCTCATAGGGCTTGTGCTCAAGGCCTCTCACCAGCCTCGTTGCCCTTCTCTGGACACGTTCAAGTGTCTCGATGTCCTTCTTAAACTGAGGGGCCCAGAGCTGGACACAGTACTCAAGGTGTGGCCTAACCAATGCAGAGTACAGGGGCACAATGACCTCCCTGCTCTTGCTGGCCACACTATTCCTAATGCAGGCCAGGATACCATTGGCCTTCTTGGCCACCTGGGCACACTGCTGGCTCATGTTTAGGCAGCTGTCAACCAGCACTCCCAGGTCCCTCTCTGTCTGGCAGCTCTCCAGCCACTCTGACCCCAGCCTGTAGCTCTGCATGGGGTTGTTGTGGCCAAAGTGCAGCACCCGGCACTTGGACTTGTTGAATGCCATCCCATTGGACTCCGCCCATCTGTCCAGTCGGTTGAGGTCCCTCTGCATCTTCATCTTGGTCCTCGTTTTCTCTTGAAAACTATTGGATATAAAATCTCATCTGCATATTACCTCAAGGCTTCTGAAGCTAACAATGGCATGTTAGGTCTGGCAAAACAAGGGTGTTTTCACAGGCTAGCAAGCCTGCTACTCTTGAGAGCCTGCCAGGTTTAAATATTTAATGGTCAGACATGACATACATCCTCCTAATCAATTCTTTTTTTAGATACAAGTCTGAAGAGTCTCAGAAAGTGCAATCAGGCAGTACTGGAGACCTGCAGAGGCTTCTTGCACCAAACAGTAAATAGCTACCACTCCCTAGGAAGTTAATCGAGAAGGCAGAATTTTCTGCCCTGTTCCATTAGAGGCACATTGAAGCCATAAAAGGGGTAGATTGTCTTGAAACAAATCAGCTGTTTGTTTATTTATTTAGAATTGAATGAAATGGAAACTTCTATGAAGTTGAAAGAGGCAAAATTCTTTCTTGGAAGGCAGTGGACAGGTATAAACTCCACACGTGCAGAAGAACATCTAAGATACGCCTGCTCTGGCAGGCGTGAATCATGCAGTGGGTGCCCATAAAAGTAGGCATGGGTTTGGGGGTTGGCCAGGCAGTAGGCCACACCATTTGTTTTAGAACCATGAGGAGTACGTGTGGCCTGATGTCATATAAGAAATAGAAGTGACAGAAAGTCAAGGTAAGGTGTGTCTGAAGGCACCTTGTGAAAAGAACTTAGGTGCTTTCAGCCAAATAATCTTCCTTCTCTGACTGGGATTCTTAATTATCCCTCCCTTCAGAAGTCAAATATTTATCCCATTCCTTTCTGCAAAACAATGGCCAGAGCAGGCTGGGTGCTTTCCCCCTTATTTAGAGGCCAAAGGGACAGGACACTCAAGCTGAATGTGGATGTGGTAATTTCCAGCTAAGGCAATTCCCAGGGGGCACAAGACTGTTCTCCAGTCACTCTCTCAACTGGTCTCTGTTGTTCCAAATAGACTGTACAAGTCAGCTAAAGAGGGTCTTGAGTACTACACTCTCCTCATCCAGAAGATCCCCTCATCAATGGACAATGCTATAATTCTTTCACGAATAGATTAATAACACTTGGGTTATTCTTAGCAAAAGGAACTGCATCAACAAAGAGCTCCAAGACTGAAGACCAAAAAGATCCACAGAAGATATGCATGCCAGATGCAAGCTCAAATCAATTCAGACCTAAGAATGGACTAAACCCCACATTTCCTGTATATCTGGTGAAGTGCTGAGTTTTATGACATCTTTTATTGCAGTGAATGGTTCCTAGGAAATTATTTTGCTCCAACTGAAGCCAATACTAAATTTATGTTGTCTCCCAATGAGATCCAAGCAAGGCTCATAATGCATTTAGCAGCTAGAGAGAAAAAAAAATCTATGAGGATGGCAATGTTAACAGATAATAGTGTTCTCTGCCCTTGCATTTCTCTTATGGGCCCCATGGATATGAGTTTAACTGTGATAGCTCATGAGCACAGATTTCCTTTGGGCCCAGGCTCTTATATTCTGCATTTGACACTTAAATCATGATGCAAATACTCATGTCTAAACAATAGAAGGAGTTTATTCTGTGATGACTCAAGTTTGTTTGAGATTCAGCAAGAGTTCTGGTTTGCAGGAGGAGGGGAATGATGTGTACAAGGATAAAAACTCTCCTTACAGAGCATCAGGGAAGATCTGGCATTTTATACCCGCCCAATAAACAGTGGTGCTGCTGGGTTTTTAACTACAGCTTGTCCTTATGAAAGAAGCTTGTTTATTCTTTCCACAATGTTCACAGGTTCTTTTTATGGCACTTCATATTGCTCTACTGAACAACAGACTAGAGATAAGGAAAAAATGTAGCTGTGCTGTATTTCAAAGTGCTGGACAATAAAGACTATCACACAGTCCTATGGATTAAGTCTAGGATAGTGACAACTGATGTCATCTTGCAAGGAGATGAATAGGATGTGCAGATAAAGGTGAAGATGCTTAAATATGATTGTATAGTTCTCAGAGAGTGCTTTTATAGATCAGATGCCTGATAAGAAAGTAAATACTAGGTTATTGGGATAAAAAATACATAGGGTCATGAGCAGTCATGTTCTTGTATAACTGCATACTTCTCCATTTGAACTGCTGCTGCATCCACCTGGGAGGAATAGACTAGACTAGACTAGACTAGAATAAACCATGTTGGACGAGACCTTTGAGATCATCGAGTCCAACCTATCATCCAACACCATCTAATCAACTAAACCATGGCACCAAGTGCCTCATCTAGTCTCTTCCTAAGCACCTCCAGTGATGGTGACTCCACCACCTCCCTGGGCAGCACATTCCAACAGCAAATCACTCCTTCTATGAAGAACTTCTTCCTAACAGCCAGCCTAAACCTCCCCTGGCACAGCTTGAGACTGTGTCCTCTTGTTCTGGTGCTGGTCGCCTGGGAGAAGTGACCAGGTCCCCCCCGGCTACGGCCTCCCTTCAGGTAGTTGTAGAGAGCAATAAGGTCTGCCCTGAGCCTCCTCTTCTCCAGGCTAAGCAACCCCGGCTCCCTCAGCCTCTCCTCATAGGGCTTGTGCTCGAGACCCCCTCCCCAGCTTTGTTGCCCTTCTCTGGACATGGTCCAGCAACTCGACATCTTTCCTAAACTGAGGGGCTCAGAACTGGACACAGAAGTTCACTGTAGGTAGAGATCCCAATACAACTAACCATTTCAGTTCCAAAATCAACATTCAGTTGAATGCACAGGAGTGCTGCACTGCATAGGTGCTGCACCGAGTGGGTACAGTGGTGCTCACCTTCTGTATTGCAATCAGCAAAACCATTCACATACAGGAAAATATCAACAATCCTTGAGGCAAATAATTAATTGTATTTTCTGCAAGCCTGTGTACAAAGGAAGATCAAATGCTGACAAAGAACTTGACTAATAGAATAAAAAGCATTTCTCTGAATCTTCACCAGGACATCAAATGTTGGGAAAACTACTCAGAAGTGTTGGGGGACTAAAGGGTCAGGGATAAGCCAGAATGTTCTATACAAATTTGATGGAGAAAGGGAGTAAATGTTACATTAAGTAAACAAACAGGATGTCAGATTTTGAGGCAGTGGCATCTCCATTAGAGGAAATATTGTGTTGAGACTGTCCCATAGACATTACTGGGAGAAGGATCTAGAACAACTGTAAGGGTGGTATGGCTTGTCCTGGAAACTGATCAGTTGCTTGAGTTGGTGCCCGCTAAGGCCAGTACTTACCAAGTTCAACTGTGTTACTGTGACCTTGTTTCTGCAGAAGCTATTACAGCACCAGTGAGCTAGTAGAATGTTTTGCAGCAGAGTGGGCTGGTTACAGTTATTCTCAGCTCTGATTAGTCAGAACGGCCCTTGTGATGATGCCAAACACACCGCATTTCCCAACAATGATCCAGATCTCAAGAGGAAATACTTTCCACCCCTTTTGTTTTGGACACATAAAGCAAACAGGAAATACTCAGCTACTTTGCCCCCAGTCTTTTGCTGTCCATTTCACTATTTCCTGCCTGTGTCTATTTTGGGAGAGAAGTGTTTAAGAAAATTGCTTCTTCAAAAGTTCAGGTTTCACTTAGGCAGGCAGCCTGAGCCTTCAGTATCTCACTGGCTTCTCCTTCCTCCACGCTCATCGTGGGGGGGAAGGGCAGGAGCAAAAGGAGATTAAAACAGGTCAACAACAACACCACCAACATCTACTTCTTTTAACTAGCACCTTTCCTTCCTCTTAACTAAGGGATGTTTTTCCTATCACAGAGAGGTGGTTCAGGAATGTTCTCTGTGTACTGACTGTCTGGGATCCTTTGACAGTGGGAACTGGGCATGTAGTATCAACCATCACAGTGGGGTTTTTTTACTCTTTGAACTGACAATTCCAAGTGTCTGATTCTACTAATTATTTGAGGAGAGCTAACCTCTGTCTCTGTATTTTGGGGGGGGGGGGGGGGGGGAGATAAAAAACAACCAAAGAACTGCATACAGTTCAACAATTTCAGGGAATATAATTTTCAGGGTATATAATTTTTAACTCTATTCATTATAGATAATAAATATTTTTAAATAGATTAATTCCTTCTATCATTACATTCATCATGCAAATGAATTATCATTTGTATGCTAAATGTGGGGACAGAAGGATTTTGTGTTTGTATCACACTAGTGTATGAAACAGGAAAAGAGAAAACTGGGAGCACAAATAAGATCTGTGCACAGAGATGACAGCCTAAAAAATGGTTGTGTTTTCTGCCTAGGATGAATTTCAGGGAGCTGGAAACTGGTGCAGAAAGGGTACATCTTTGTTATTAGGGAATATTGCCCTTATTTTTTAATGCTGAGAACCTGGCAGCTGGGAAGGAAAAGGCCAGGATAAAGGTGCTCTGATCAGGCAATTTTCTATGTTTTCTATACTTGCTTTCCTTCTCCCAGTCGTATTTCCTTGGGAGGTGGGGGGAAGGAAAGCCCAAAATAAACAGTGGGAAAGTGTAACAAATTGCCAGATTCATTGATTGAATTTACATTATATTTTTACAAGGAAATCAACTGAACACTTCCTACTAGTTCATCAGGTCAGTTTCCACCTCATAAATCTCTTTCATTTTACTGCCAGGTAGTTTAATTTCTTTCCATTAACCTCTAAGTATCTTTTGACTCTGGGAAAGATTTCACAATATGTCTACAGATAGCCACTGCTGTATGATAATGATCAAGAACAGTAACTCCCTAGGCACACATACTCAGTTTTATATGTATTAATGATGAGGACTGCTTTGAGAGGTGTTTTACATCTTTAAGCTTCTTGAAAACAGAGAAAATACACATAAAGCAGAAACACTTACCAGCTCTGATTTTTTTCAGAATGACACTGCCTGCAGTTCCATTACAGATTAAGATGATCCTAGGACTTACTCAAGTTTCAGCTGAAGTAAATAAGAGTGTCCTCACTGGGAGAATCACTATCACACTTAATAAGCAAGCAAGAAAGAAGAGGGCTCCTGTTTGTCTCTAGGATTTCTGCATGGATCAAAGTCATATCCAGGTGACAACAGCAAAGCAATGCTCCTCTCTGTCTCTTCTTAATTTTTTTCCCTCTTCAGGACACTTGTGTTTTTCCATTCATCCTCCACCTGCAGTCTGTATTTCCAGACTGACAGACTAGAACTTGCTGTATGAAGAAAGCTTTTATTAATCATATAAATCTTTGTACATGGTGCAACACTTAGCCCAGACACATAAATGTTTCAGTGGGCAACAGAGAAATCAAATCTCGAGGCCAATGCAGAACAAAGTGCTCACTGAAGTCATTACAATGAGCAATGAGGTGATTCCCCACGCCAACCTTAAATCTGCTGCAGTTCCACCAATGCAATCATTCAACAGCCTCTGGCAATACCACCTCAGTAATAGCTTCAGGCAGCTTAGCCTAATTATCATTATTACTTTGTGGATGTCTTAAATTCTGCACCATGGCAAAGATGCTTTGTGCCGAATACAATGTTCCATTTGGTGCAATCTGTATTTTTCAATTCAGTTCATGTTTTGTTTGAGCTGATTCAAAGTGAAATTGTTTTCCATTTTTCACTTTGGCCATGCAATTGAAGAATCAGCCCTTCAGCCTTACCACTCTGTTGCCAGGTACCAAATTGTTCTGTGATGACTTACAGACTCAGTTATTCTTTGGAAGAAATTGGCTACTATCAGTTCTCACTCGTGTTTGGAGTTTTCCCCAATCTGTTTATGCCAAAAAAAGACAAAACAAAGAAAAAAAAAATAAAAAAAATAAGAAAACCCAAACCAAAGCAACCAGATATTAATTACATTTTTAAATTCACAGCGATTTACTTCAGGTGCTTTTGTAACAAAGGAAAATGTACTGACAAAACCGACTCGCAAATAAAGGCATTTAAACGTGACAGCATTTAGATACCCCAGCAAAAACTGTTCTTCAAAAATAGGAATCAACAGAAACATTGCAGGGTCGTGGGCTGCAGCATTTACTCTCCTATTTTTTTCTTCATTTGGCAAAGATATTCAGCCCATATCCCAGCTTTTCAGATTGTCATGTGGGAGAACTCAGAAGATCTTTCATCTTAAATAGCAGAGGGGGTTGAATCAGCCAGCTCACAGCCCCATTACCTGAGGAACAGCAGTGCTGAACATAGAGAATGCTCTCTCCCTACATCCCAGGCCACAGATTGATGCCGTTTTTCCACTTTGTTAAACTACACACATTGCTCTGCTCTTTAAGTATTGTGCTGTCTTTCAAGCAGAAGATCTGGGGCAGACAGTTGTTTGGCACAAAGAGTAAAAGAATCAAGGTGTTTTCTGTGGAGCAAAGGGAAAGAGTGAGCAAGCATAGCAGTAATGTCCCTTTGACAAGGCAGCTTCACAGCTTTGATGTTTCCTCTCCATCCTTTTCTCTTTTTGATTATATGGCTATTCTTTCCACACAGCCTGAAAAACACCCTTGCAATGGAGAAACTTTGATATTATGTTGGGTCTTCTCATGGTGCTGTGTAAGTCCAGTCTATACCAGTGTTCTGCAGTCCATGATCTGCAGAGATACTGTGGACTATTTCTTAACTAGAATATTGGAATAAAGTACCACAGACAAGTAAGATATTGTCAGCTAGTGCAAGTTCACTGTCCCAGGGCCAGCAGCTCAGTGATCTCCCAGTCACAGGTACTGGGAAGCTGCCAGGATGCCTCCATTTCTGCTGATGCTGTGGGTTATTGGCAGGCCCTTTTGTAGTCAGCATCACCATAACAGGTAAATATTTACTCTGCAACTACCACAAACCACGTTCCCGCCTTCCAAGAGATGTAAACCCTCACTAGCAGATGGGGAATTTTGTTTAAACAACACACTTGTCTGGTGTCTCCACTCTTGACTGAGAAACTGCTTATATTGGTTTTCCCTTAAGGGCCTGAGTTACTGTAAACACAATTAAGGCTAAACACATTATCTACTGTATATCATCATTAGATACTGCCTTTTGCTTTTAGCTGTGCCTTTGCATGAATTCTGTTCTAGATATAAATCACCCCTCGGTGGTTAGCATGCTGCAGCGCTACAGCTTAAAACCTGCTTTAAGAAGTGGACAAGGTTAGGTGCTGCAGACTCTAAATCACAGTACAATGACATTACTCAAAGATTGCATCACAAGATTTAAAATCCTGTTCAAAGTGAAGCCAGAAAGACTGTCCTGCTATGACTAGCTGGCATACCAAGCTGGCTCAGAAGGGGAATGGGAGGGTGGTTCTTCCTCATGAGGGTGGTGAGACACTGGAACAGGTTGCCCAGGGAGGTGGTGGAAGCCTCATCCCTGGAGGTTTTTAGGACTAGGCTGGACATGGCTCTGAGCAACCTGATCTAGTGTGAGGTGTCCCTGCCCATGGCAGAGGGATTGGAACTGGATGATCCTTGAGGTCCCTTCCAACCCTGACAATTCTATGATTCTACAGTGGGCTATGTTAACAGGCTGAGAGAGTTGGGGCTGTTCAGTATGGAGAAGAGAAGGTTCCAGGGAGACCTTAGAGCAGCCTTCCAGTCCTGGGAGGGAGCCTACAAGAAAGGCGGGAAAGGAATTTTTCCAAGGCCTTTGTCCCAGTTTTGAGCCACGAGCTGCCCAGGGCAAAAGGACAGAGAAGGTATTTTACCCCTTCCCAAGGAGTAAAATAAAAATGCTCCACACTGGATTGGAAGTTTAAATAGAAATTCTATTTTCAAATATGCGCAAAAGGCATTCAGGTAAACAGAATCATGGAATTGTTAGGGTCAGAAGGAACCTCAAGGATCATCCAGTTCCAACCCCCTGCCATAGCCAGAGACACCTCACACTAGAGCAGGTTGCTTACAGCCACATCTAGCCTGGCTTTAAAAACCTCCAGGGATGAGGCTTCCCCACCTCCCTGGGCAACCTTTGCCAGTGTCTCACCACCCTCATGGGGAAGAACTTCTTCCATACATTTGCAAACTAGGCTCAGTTCTTCACCTGGGCCTACCAAGCCAAAACCTTCAAAAAGCCCTCCACCCCAGTGAGCTCAGCAGGCTCAAGAGCAGCCAAACTGCCCCCACTAAACTCATGCCTACTGCTGGCTGCAACAGACCCAGTGGCATAGCTGGAAATGCGCTGCCAGCCAAGGCCATGAGAAAGCCTCTCCCCCACAAACCATAAAGATAACCACACACACACATCCCGAGACGGAGAGAAGAGAGCTGACTGTACACTCCCTTAAATAGAGAAACAGAGGGAAGTGGAATAGAATAACAGATTACAATATCCTGGGACGAGCTGCCCATCCTCCTGGAACTCTCTAACCTCTGGAGAACTTTTCTTTATGGTTATACTGATTAACTCTGAACTTCCCTTAACCTGCAACAGCCTTGTACTGGTAGGACAAGGGAGAATTGATTTGAGCTGAAAGAGGGCAGATTTAGACTGGATATTAGGATGAAAATCTTTCCATTAACGATGGGGAGACACTGAAACAGGCTGCCCAGGGAGGCTGTGGATACCTCCTCCCTAGAAGTGTTCAAAGCCAGGCTGGATGAGGCCCTGAGTGTTCTGCTAGTGGAAGGTGTCCGTGCCCATGGCAGGGAGGTAGCAACTAGATGATCTTTAAGGTCACTTCCAACCCAAATCAATCTATGGATCTATAAACCTTTACATTTTCTTTCTGCACTGGCCTTGTTTCGATAGTCATAGAATCATAGAATCAATAAGGTTGGAAAAGACCTCAAAGATCATCAAGTCCAACCTCACCAAGACCTCATCACTACTAAACCATGACTTCAAGTGCCACATCCAATCCCCTCTTAAACACCTCCGGGGATGGTGACTCCACCACCTCACTGAGCAGCCCATTCCAATGGCTAACAACTCTCTCTGTGAAGAACTTTCTCCTCACCTCCAGCCTAAACTTCCCCTGGTGCAGCTTGAGACTGTGTCCTCTTGTTCTGGTGCTGGTTGCCTGGGAGAAGAGGTGTCGTCGTGACTTGTGTCAGGAGTACATGTAACATGACTAAATCAGTATTTCCTAGCTTTGTCCTGAGAGTGACTTTTGCTTTCAGAGGATGCCACACATGGAACAAATGCCCCTCCTTCCACCAGAGCTCGTTACAGTCTCTCCTCATCAGAGAATGAGAGGGAAGAGCCAAATCTGAACTCCCCAACTCTGGATTGTTCAGATGTCTCCTCCTTCACAGAACTATTGAAATACCCAGATGCACCTTCCTAAACCAAAAAAGGTAGAACTAACAGTAGCTTGTTTGGATCTGTAGAGCTGCTGTTCATTTTCTCAGTCTCTTTTTTCTCTCTTCCTGCCCTCCACACTCTGCTCTACCCTAGCAAAGCCTCATGCTATGCCCAATGCAAAAAAACACCGTTTAAGAGCAGAGCAGTGAGCTGATGAGATCAGGCAGAATGTGGCTGATCAGCCCCTGCAAAAGCATCGATGAGGTAACATCTGGGTCTTTCTCTGCTGTCAGTCATCTAATTTGGGTTTTTTCTGATTCTGCTGATTAATGCTGGTGCAACAGTCAAGAGACAGGTTGCAGGGACTGATGGGAAAGGGTCACAGCTGACAGATGATTGTAAAAAAAAGACAAAGAATTTAAAAAGGAAAGAGAAAGAGAAAGCCATTTTTCTGAGCTCCTCAACACACTGGCCTGTCTGAATGACAGGGGAAACTATTAGCCATTTTACATAAGCCATTGGGAGCAGCACTCAGCAGCAGAGCAAGAGAGAGACTTTCATCTGCTTTGCAGAAAAAAACAACTCTATTGCACAATGACGTCACTGGCTGATACATTAATCATAAATTTTATGTTTTCCTGAGAAATTAATTGGATGTCAAGGAGAAATGGGGCAGGGAACAAGAATAGGTTCAGCAATGAAAGGTTTTATTATCTGTTAATTTCTTGCATACTGTCTTTGTGATATTCCTAACAGGCAGAGGCACCAGGACGGAGATATGTTGTGATTTATTGCTCTGATCAGTATTTTTGCAAGAGTTAATGAGAGACAGAACAGTGCAAAGCATTTCCAGTGGTAGATGAGCTAACTTAGTCTTGTTAAATTTTGTTGGGAAGAAACACTCCCCATCCAAGCAGGGCTGCATGAGAGTAGCCTGCTGTGTTCAAATTAACCTGTTCTCTGATCTATCACTTACATGAATTCCTGATGCTCCCCAAGTGAAAACCATTTGTCAGGAGCACCAGTGTCTTTTGATCCTTCAGTACATAATCTCTGGGCATCTTGTCTGTCAGAAATAGCTGAGAAGCGAGCAGACCACCTCAGTACAGCAATGAAATTCTCCTGAAGAAAGTGGCTAGGAAAAGACAGGAAATATCTGGGGATGAATGAGGCTGGCTGTGCTCTGGTAATAATGATGTGCTTGCTGCCACAGTGTCACAGGACCAGCACTGCCACTGAGTGCTTGTGATTTTAGTCCTTGAAGGAAGGACTGCTCAAGTCAGCAGCATGTGTTCTGTGATAAAAGACAAACAAACTACAAACCTCTTTTATCTGGGACAGACTTTGCCTCTTCTCTCTACTCACAATCCTTATTTGCCCACATATATATGGCAGGCAGCAGAGACATTCTTGATTCATTTTCTACATAGAAAATCTTTAAGTAAAAATATATTGAAATGATGATTTAGTACCTACTTCCCAGTTAAAGCAGGAGCCAGTTGTGTATATACTGGAACCATCAAATAAGCATTTCCTTTTTGCCTGAAGAGGGCTCAGTAGAGAACTGAAGACAGGTGTTGAGAGTGGGCTGCTCAGTGGTGACTCAGAGCCAAGGAGCCCATCTCAGGACTCTGCTTTAACTCACATCACTCCTGAGTAACAGCTTCAACCTCCATCATAGCACAACTAGCTGCAGCTGACTCATATCAGTGTTTCATGCTGAAGCAGTTGTCTGTATCTCCTAACACAAGCTGAAGACACTTAGAAATTAAAAATGCCATTACAGAGCTTCAGAGACTTCAAAACTAAGCTAAACTGCATAACTGGAATGCTCAGCTTGCATTCGAGACACTGTGTGCTGGCATTAAGATATCTTCACCTCTTTGATAGTGCCTCCCAATAATGCTCATGCAAACCAACTAGTTTTGGTTGTGCTATGCTGGCATTATCACAAAATCACATAATGTTAGGGGCGGGAAGGGACCTCTAGAGTGCAACTGCCCTGCCAAAGCAGGATCACCTAGGGCAGGCTGTGCAGCAACATTTGAAGGACCTTCCAGGAAAAAAACAACAAGGAGTTTAGAGCACAGTGATTCTTTTGATGGCTTCCTCAGTAAGCCAGAACTGTCCAAGGGAATGTCATGGCAGCCCAGCCATCTAGGTACCAATAATACACTGTGCACAGGCAGAACACTTGCCACGTCAGGGTAAAAAATGAATTGGATGAGTATGGTTTTAACTTGACCACAGTGGTGAAAAGTAGCAACCCCTCCAGGGTATGCAACTGCCTTTTCTTGTTACAGTGCCTGCAGATTAAGGACTGAACATGGTAGAATTTTAAATAGGACTGAAACCTGAAATAGCAGTAAATTGCTTTAAACTACTCCACCAAGTACAAATTCAGAAGGGGCATACTCCGATGTAAGAAGGTGTTTTCACAGGCTGACAGAAGAACATTAAGCAAATTCTATAGCACAATAAGCACCTTAACAACCATGCTACCTTCAGCTGATTTCACACTAATTCTCTCCCCTGTACTACTTTTGAACACCTCTGCAAGTCCCTCTCAGCATAATTCCAGATACAGACTGATAAACCTTTGAACATTGATGGACAACAGCTCCAGGGAATTCTTTCAAGCAGAGGAACTCTAGCTTCCTCTACGGTGACCTATCCTGCCTTCTTTTTCCATCAAGAAAAGCACTGCATATAAAGTAGATGGTCTAATTCTAATTAGTAAGGACTTGATATCTCAGCCAGTGCTCGAAGCTCAACAATGGGGTCATTCACACGTGAAAGGGCTCCGAGAACGAGTCCAATAATAACTTGCAAGGTACCTAAATTATAAGGAACAGGACCACGGAAGTCTCTAAGTTCTGCCCCAAACTTCAGCTACAGAAAAAACCTTCATCCTGTACCCCAGCTCTTTGAATGGCCTGATTGAAACTCAGGGATGGAAAGTATTCATAGCTTTTAAATGGAGGTCTTCATGTAAGACACAGACAAGATACTGGATTAAAGCCATGGCAATACTGTTTCTTCTGTATGTTCAATGGGACAGGTAAGTAAAAGATCTCAGGATATGGCTCTGGGGTTTTGGAGTTTTGTTTGTTTGGGTTTGCAATTCTCTGAAATGACTTAGAAGCAAATAGTTCAGGACAGAAAATATTAATACATTTCAACCTGAGGCTTTTATAAGTGAGAAAGAAGCCTAAGAGATGAGTATTTGTTTTGTCAGTGCATGAGTCGGAGCACTCTGGACGAACGCGGGCTGCAGGTGGCAGCAGTCAGTCACCCATCTGTTTGGGGAGCTGAACCCAGCTGTCTACGTGGGGCTTGTTGGGTTTGAACCCACATCCTGTACTGCCAGTGCTTTGGTATCTCTACAGTTCCACTCTGAGTTTTCCATGTTAATACAATATTGATTCTACTAATTAGCATTTTATCTTTATGACTTTGCTTTCTACTACTATTGTCACATTCCCATGGGACTGTCATTTACTCTTTAACCAATGCCATCTTCAGCTACACACCAGCCATGCAGGAAAGCTGTTTTGTCCTTCCTGCCAAGTGCAGAGGTACAGGGAATGTTGTTCTCCCTCAGTGGAACCTTTTTTCCTAGAAGATTTTTTTAAGTGCTCTGGAAGCTCAGTCAAGGGCTAAAAAGATGTGATCAGCTACTGTAAAAAGGGAATAGCTCTTCTCTTACACAATGTCATCCTCTACTCACTGAGTAGTTGAAGCAATCCTCCAAGAAAATCTCAGCATAGGAATTTTAACAATACTTAGCTTTTCCAGGAGTTAACTGATTGGGATTTTTATCTTTGGTTTTGTTAGCAGTCCAGTCACAAACCAACCACAACTAACAGCAGCTATGCTGAGCTCTCTCCATCTCTCTCTTAGATAGGATTCTTTCTAGTGTAGAAAATGAAGGAAGGTCCAGAAGTTCAGTATTTTAAATTATGTTCTTCTCTTGGAAAGACAAAACCAGACAAATGATTGGTTTCAAATAATTTTGTTTGCTTCCAGAAGCTGAAACCATTAGTATCACAGAATGATAGGACACCTCAGGTTGGAAGGGACACCTATTGACTCCAACTCCCTGCTCCTCACACACTAAGCTTATGAAGCCCTGGTCTAATAAGCCAAACCAACCCAAACCAAAGCCCCAGGATTGCACATAATGCTCATAAACCACATATGCTCAAAATTAATGAAAGGGTGCCTTTGTCAGTGCAGTGCCCCACACTGGGACTAAGGCTGATTACTGCTCCAGTTAATTAGGAGATTCCAGAGCCTCTGGGTGCCTTCCCCAGGCAGGCACTGGGCCCTTCAGCACCTTCTCTACTGTACTCAGCACTGGTTAAGCCACACCTTGAGTACTGTGTCCAGTTCTGGGCCCCTTAATTTAAGAAGGACATTGAGACTCTTGAACGTGTCCAGAGAAGGGCAACGAGGCTGAGGAGAGGCCTTAAGCACAGCCCTACAAGGAGAGGCTGAGGGAGCTGGGGTTGCTTAGCCTGGAGAGGCTCAGGGGAGACCTTATTGTTCTCTACAACTGCCTGAAGGGAGGTTGTAGCCAGGAAGGGGTTGGTCTCTTCTCCCATGTAACCAGCACCAGAACAAGAGGACACAGTTTCAAGCTGCACCAGGCTCGAGGTGAGGAGAAAGTTCTTCACAGAGAGTGTTGTTAGACATTGAAATGTGCTGCCCAGGGAGGTGGTGGAGTCACCATCCCTGGAGGTGTTCAAAAAGGGATTAGACGTGGCACTTGGTGCCATGGTTTAGTAGTCATCAGGTTTTGGGTGGCAGGTTGGACTTGATGATCTTTGAGGTCTTTTCCAACCTTATTGATTCTGTGATTCTATGATTCCTTACCCTCAGACTTCTCCTGGCTACAGTGACCTGAAGTCCCTTTTCAAGAGAGGCAGCAGGCAATGGGATTCTGCACATTTGTGCCTTTCATGTCCTTTTCCCTGGAGGTACTAGCTAGCTGTGCACTGATGGGTTTGTGTACAGCAGGGCCCCCTGGGGGCAGAAGCCTCTAAAATATTTTGATTGCACTCACAACTAGTCTGCAAAGCCTGTGCAAAGTCATCGTGGTCTTTGCAGTGGAAGAGATAGTTTGGACCTATTTAAACTATAGCATCATAAAATTGTGTAGGTTGGAAAAGTCTTTTAGAGATCAAGTCCAACCATTAACATGTTCAATCTCCTTTCCACATTGTCCATTTTTATAATTAGAGTTCTAAGGGCAGCTGAAATACTGAGCTACTGGTGCAGCTGTTGGAATGTGCTGCCCAGGCAGGTGGTGGAGTTACCATCCCTGGAGGTGTTCAGGAGGGGATTGGACGTGGCACTTGGTGCCATGGTTTGGTAGTCATGAGGTCTTGGGTGACAGGTTGGACTTGATGATCTTTGAGGTCTTTCCCAACCTTATTGATTCTGTGATTCTATGAGTCCTTACCCTCGGACTTCTCCTGGCTACAGTGACATGTGCTACTTACTCTTCTGACCACACTGAGGTTTGCAATTAGACAATAATTCACCTACCTGACCACATACGCCTGCTTACGTCAGAAACATCTCTGGTTTGCAAGCCAGCTCTAGCAATCAGCTCTTTCCAGCATCTCAGTCCTTACATTGGAGTTAATGACTTGGCTGTGGGTAAGGAACATTCCAAAATGGCCCTGTGGGCTAATGGTCCAGTCCCCTTCCTTCTGAGATTACCATGATGATCTATAGGGTAGTTTTGTCATATGCATCACCTAGATGGAAATCCTGTTGATTGCCATTGTCTAGAAAAGTCAGAAAGCCATTAACTCAAGGAGAACATTTGAGGACTTTTGGCCATGCCAAACACAGTCCAAGTGCATGATCACTGCTGTCAGCACCACAGTCCTGCCAGCTGAATGGACTGTGTCCTTTCTCTGCATGAAAGTTGTCAGTTCTGATTTTTTCCCAGTCTGTGAGCCTACTCCCTCATGGCTCTGGCTCTAGCAGTTGTTAAGGTGTGATGCTAAGCAGTAGATGTAATTTCATTCTCAGAGCAGGGGTTCTCTGCTGTAGCATTCCATGCTGTGGCACATCACTCCAAGGCATGAAGAGCTCAGCAGTAATCTCGCAGCTCCCAGCTGACATCCTGGAGCCTTGCCTGCCTTGTCCAAGCCAAACTGTATGGTGCCAAGTTGGAAGCTCAAATGTTACTGCTGGTAGTAGGGATGTATTAGCATGCAAGAAGAATTAGTTGTGAATGTGAGGACTTGACTTCTCAGCTAACAAGACAGGTTTTCCTTGGAAACCATTAGCAGTCAAGCTGGTCAAAAAGAGCAAAAATTAACAATATATATAACTTCTCCATCACTTTTTCAATGTTCTCAATGACTTCTTTTTCTTGTAGTGCCTGAAAAAAAGTATGATTTTCAAACACCAAATTAGGATTGTGGATGTTTTTCCACATCCAAAATTAAAATAAATCCACCATTAAAAACCAAACCAAACCAGCATTTTAATGAAGATGTTTCTCACAAAGTGAGCTGCCAGATGTCCACTGTTTTTCCTTTGATTTGATTACTAACTTTGAATTGAACTGTTAGGCTTTTCCTGCCTCATATTGACCATGAGTAAGAGAAAGAGAGAGAAAGAGAGAAAGAGAGGGAAAGGAGGGGAGGGGAGAGGGGAAGGAGGGGAGGGGAGAGGGGAAGGAAAGGAGAGGGGAAGGAAAGGGGAGGGGAGGGGAGGGGAGGGGAGGGGAGGGGAGGGGAGGGGAGGGGAGGGAGGGGAGGGGGGAAGGGAGGGGAGGGGGGAAGGGGGGAGGGGGGAAGGGGGAAGGGGGAAGGAAGGGAAGGGGGAGGGAAGGGAAGGAGGGGGAGGGAAGGGGGAAGGGGGGAGGGGGGAAGGGGGAAGGGGGAAGGGGGAAGGGGGAAGGGGGAAGGGGGGAAGGGGGAAGGGGGGAAGGGGGAAGGGGGGAAGGGAAGGAGGGAGGGAAGGGAAGGAGGGAGGGAAGGGAAGGAGGGAGGGAAGGGAAGGAGGGAGGGAAGGGAAGGAGGGAGGGAAGGGAAGGAAGGAGGGAAGGGAAGGAAGGAGGGAAGGGAAGGAAGGAGGGAAGGGAAGGAAGGGGAAGGGGAGGAAGGGGAGGAAGGGGAGGAAGGGGAGGAAGGGGAGGAAGGGGAGGAAGGGGAGGAAGGGGAGGAAGGGGAGGAAGGGGAGGAAGGGGAGGAAGGGGAGGAAAGGGAGGAAAGGGAGGAAAGGGAGGAAAGGGAGGAAAGGGAGGAAAGGGAGGAAAGGGAGGAAAGGGAGGAAAGGGAGGAAAGGGAGGAAAGGGAGGAAAGGGAGGAAAGGGAGGAAAGGGAGATCATGACTTCTGTGCTACTAACAAAATTAAGCCATGATCCCTACTGTGGCTTCACACAGTCCAGCTACATCAGGCTGGGCTTTCGGATCAGATTAGTTGCAGAGCATACAGGGATTATTCAGACTGCTTCATGGCATGTGGCTGGGTCTCTTTTCTACATCTTATTTCAACAAGCAAATGACAAGAAAAGAAAAGAAAAGAAAGGAAAAAAAAAAAGCCCAAATATAATTTTTGGATGGGAGATGATTTTTAATTTGGAAAGCCTTGCACATAAATGGTTTCTGCACTTTCTGCTAAGTGCCACGTGCCACTCAAATATTGACTTTGCATATTAAAGCAACCCAGCTGTAGATCTTATCTGAAAAGAATAATGTTTCATATTTGAGTCACTTTTATCCTTCTTGTGTAAGCAGTGTTCTAAGAAATGTTTGCATTCAGATACCAAACAGGACAGGCAAGTTCCCAGCCAGTAGGATCTATGCTCAGCTACAGTAAGCTGGCATTTTAATTAGGAGAGAATGTTTTCCTTCCTGCACTAAATTTGTGGTAGACAATAGCAGGAATATTCAGACAGACAGACAGTGAGACTTCTTGAATTACAAAGATATCACAGACTGCAAATACCTCCTGGTATCAGAGGGAGCTGCTTGAAAGAGTCCAGCGCAGAGCCACGAAGATGCTGAAGGAGTGGAACATCTCCCTTATGGGGAAGGGGAGAGGGAGCTGGGGCTCTTTAGCTTGGAGAAGGAGACTGAGGGGTGACTTCATTTATGTTTATCAATATGTGGAGAGCAAGTGTCAGGAGGATGGAGCTAGGCTCTGCTCAGTGATGTCCAATGACAGGACAAGGTGCAGTGGGTGCAAGCTGGAGCAGAGGAAGTTCCATGTGAACATAAGGAAAAACTTTGTCACCATGTGGGTGACACAGCCCTGGAGCAGGCTGCCCAGAGAGGACGTGGAGTCTCCTTCCCTGGAGACTTTCAAAACACTCCTGTGTTCTTGTGTGACCTGCCCTAGGTGATCCTGCTCTGGCAGGAGGGTTGGACTAGATGATCTTTTGAGGTCCCTTCCAAACCCTAGCAATCTGTGATAAAACAGGAGGGAAATTGTGTGCACAAGGTCTCTGCTTTTTATAACCAGAAAGATGGTGCAGCCTTTTCTCCAAGGAAAGGACTTTATTCATTGTTAGTTTTCCGGTAGCAGAGGATCTTTATCAAAATATGGATTACCTATAATAAGATCTCAAGTCAGCTTTATTTTTATTATGCTTTAACAAAGATTTCAGTCAGCTGGGATAGACCCTCAGCACAAAGCAGCAAGAAAGAGTTGATGCAAACTGTTTAAAAGGGAGCAGAGGGAGGAACACATCTTACAGTTCCATCCACCTACAAGTTAGGAGCACAGTGTGAGCCAGTTGGCTGAGGCTTCCCTAAAGTGAGATGGGTGAGATACAGATAAAGAAATCTCCATTGTGTCCCATTCCACCCTCATCCATGGCATGAGCAAGGCCTGACCACGCAGGAGAGCTGCCCTGCCCTAGAAGGAGCTCATGCTGCTGTGTGCTCTGTTGTGTCTGCTTCCTCAGGATGCCCTTAGTGCTCCTGCCTGGGCCAGGCTCCACACCTCCCAGAGCTTTCACCGGGGGTACTGCCTTACATATGGGCCTGTGTAGGACTCAATATCCAGGAGTGCTCTGACTCCACCAGCAGCTCTGCAGGAATCCCTTGGTGATGTTTTCCAGCCTATATCATTCACAACAATCCTTCTGAACTTAACTCCATCTTTACAACTTCCCCAGCCAGAACTAGGACTGCCACCCACACACAGAAAAAACAAACCCAATCTTGAACCCAGTCATCCCATCGTATGAGAGACTGTAAGCAAAAACAGGAGAGAAGCTCACAAGTAATTGTCAATGTAGCTCCTACATGTAACAGGAGGCTATCTTTTGTGACTGCAGAAAAAGCAATCAGCTCTTGATTGACTAATTTATAACGATTATTACACCCTTGTTTGCCTCTGATAGCATACATGATATTCAGGGGACTGACATCATGATGCAAGGGGTCTGATACAATCTTTCTCTTTGCTAAGCATCAAGCTGTGCCTCTTTGGGCAAACAGTGCAATTAGGATTGCAAAAGCAAGCCAGTGATCTGTGGGTAAACAGAAGTTGAAAATCTCTCTCTTCCCTCACAGGCTGAAGGATCACAGTGAGATTGGTGGGTGAGCACAGCAAGGAGAAAAGCATGTATGGCAGGAGACAAAAGGATCTTTGTGTCCTCCCATCTCACATAGTAAAGGCTGAAGATGTCAGAAGAGGTGCATTGCCAGTGTCCCTTGGAACAAGTGAAATGTTGTCAAAAGAATGTAGCTCCCCAAAGCATTTAGGCTTCAGTAAAGCAGCATTTTAACATCTCTATTAAAACTGACTCTGCCACTCAGCTGTGGTGAGACCTCACCTGCAGTACTATGTCCAGCTCTGGGGCCCCCAACACAAGAGAGACATGGACCTGCTGGAGCAGGTCCAGAGGAGAGCCACAAAGATGATCAGAGGGCTGGCTCACCTCTGCTATAAGGACAGGCTGAGGGAGCTGGGGGTGTTCAGCCTGGAGAAGAGAAGGCTCCAGGGGGATTTAATAGCAGCCTGCCAGTACCTAAAGGGGGCTTGCATGAAAGCTGCAGAGGGACTGTTTGTAAAGGTCTGCAGGGACAGGACAAGGGAGAATGGTTTGAAACTGGAGCAGGGTAGATTTAAGTTGTACATAAGGAAGAAGATATTCACAATGAGTGTGGTAAAGTACTGGAAGTTGCCCAGGGATGTGGTGGAGGCCCTAGAGATATTCAAGGTCAGACTTGATGTGGCCCTGGACAGCCTGGTCTAGTTGAAGGTGTCTCTGCCAGCTGCAGAGGGGTTGGACAGGATGACCTTGGAGGGTCCCTTCCAACCCAATGCAATCTGTGAATCTGTGTAATAGTATTTTGATCAGTCTGTTATTCCCTTTACATAAAGAGAATGCAGAGTGACTACCTTGCCCAACACCACACAGGAAACCTGTGGAAGAGCAAAGGTTTGAAATGCAAAAGCAGGATCAGCCACAGTTACTACCAGTCATCCTTTCACATTTTTTGTTTATGCTGGAGATGTGATTCGTGTCAGGGGACTCTGCAGCTACTTCAGTGATGGTGGAAGGTAAAACATAGCATGTGTGTGGCGACCAGGTGCTGAGTCTGCACTCCTACTGATGAGGCCAAGCTGAGCAAGTGCTCTGTACCTGCTCCTTCGAGTCCAGCTGAGAGGCAGGTGATGTGCTTTCCCCATTAACACCAAACCACCCGTTAACAACAAAGACATCTGTTTCAAGCAGTTTCCAAGTTACGATGACAAAAGGGGCATGAAAACTCAGCTGCTCTCTCTCTTCCTTTCCCCATTGGCAGTTTCTCATCCACACCTTACTATTTTGCTAATTACAGTGCAATCCTGACTTCTCAAGGTCAGGGTCTTCCTTCTCAGCTGCAGTGCTTTCTTAACACTTTGTTTGTCCAGGAGCTGAGTGAACAGCATGTTTTGAACTGGTGATATGAGTCCCCCAGGCAGTCCTGATGCATCATTCTCTCTCCTTGTAGGGAGCATTGTGGCTGGGCTCCTGTTGCAGAGAGCAGTCTTTGCATGGCACAGTTTCACAGTGGGTTTGGATGAAGTGAGACCGGTCCTTACTAAGAAATACATGTGGCCACTGTTATACTTGGAGATGCTAGTTTTTGTCTCTGTTTCTCACCATATTTTAATTGGCAATAAATTAATTTCCCCAGGTCAAGTCTGCTTTGCCTGTGATGGTAGTTGAAGAAGTGATCTCCCTGTCTTTATTGTAACAAAAAACTCTCTACCATCTTATTTTCATTCCCTGTGCTGTTGAAGGGGACTGTGAGAGTGGCTGGCAGCTGGCCAAGGTCAACCCACCACAGAGACAAACCCTCTATTTAACAAAAAGTCCAGTTCAGCCACAAACCTAGTTACCAAGGCTATCCTAGCTATCATGTCAAGGCTTACCAGCCCACACAGGTATCTTTGCTGATCTAAGCACAAAACTTAATTGGTCAGGAAATTAAAGTGGTCATTGACTTTGATAACAAACGATCAGATCTCCATGTAGAACTGTACCTGTAGCTCTTCATCCTTCTCTGTGATGGTTTCTGCAGAAGCACAAGGGGGAGGGTAGGCACTTTTCTCTCCATTGTCCTCGTGTTATTCCCATGCTTCCTCCACCTGTCTTCATCCAGCCCTCAAGTTAGCACAGAGTGAAATTTCTGGGATATTAGAAAAATATCTGTGAAAAACTTGTGTTGCAAGCCTGTCACACAACATTCCTCTTGCTGCACAGCAGGTAGGAGCAGTAGGCTGGGACTGCAGGTGAACTGGGCTAATTATACACTGCCTCCCAACCTGACGCACTCACAGCTTCCCCTGGATACGCCACTGAGGCATGACAGCAGGGCATGTCACTGGTCAGGTGTGCTGCTTGCTGTGCTAGACACACTCACACTGCAAAGACATGGATGAAGTGGTCGACTTCTGAAGTGGTTCTGCTCCCCAGATCTGCCAGAGCTGCCTAAAGGTAAGAGCTTTCAAATTACTTGGGATCAGCTCTCCATTTACTCCTTAGAGCATCAGGAATGGGAGGTGGCGTGAACTAAACCAGTGAGCTCAAGGAGTATGACTGCTGTGGCTTTCAGCTGTAATTGTTACCTCTTTAACTTGTCAAGCTTTCAATATCTGCAAGCTCTCTCTCATATTCCTAAAATCTGGAGGCAAAGATTTTTCTCAGGATATTTTAACTTTCTCTGAGAACAGATAAGAGATGGAAAAAGATCTTTCTGATAAGGTGGTGATGAGAACAGAAATAAGAATGGGAAGTCAGACTAATGCTCCACAGAAAAGGGTTTAGTTCATGCATAAAAACAGGGCACATACCTGCTTTCTTCAAGAGAATGCTTACTCCTGACAACTTTTATAGAGGTCCATGTGCTACATGACACCTGACTTGAGCTGTTCTATCAGTTTTCAGCTAAGGACAAGTAATGGCCATTATTTTCACGTGGGCATAGATGAAATGCTGCCTGCCTGTGATTCAATCCTATCAGTAAGGGAATGTTAATGCATAAAAGAGTGAAATGAAAAGACAGCAAACATCAAATTTTAAGGTAATGCTGAAGTGCCCTCAGTCCCAACAGCTGAAGGGAACAAGAAAGGCAAAATTGGGTCAATAGAGGACAAAGACTGAATCTCAGCTCGGCATTTCCTCTCTTCTGGTGTTCGCTCAAGTTTTAAGACAAGGCATAACCAGAAGTGGGCCATGTCACTGCAGGATGGCCACACTGTCTCCATGATGCAGTGCTTCCATACACAAGAGCTGAGCAAAACCAAGACCAATTAACTTGCTCATCATTGCTCTTGCAGAACAGGAACCGAGCTCATCTTCCCCCTCCAAGCCCAGGTTAATGCACAAACCAGGGGACAACACTTCCTTTTAGTGGTTAGCACTCTAATTTTGGGATGGGAATTAGGGAGGGACAAGTTCTTATGCAATCCCAGGGCCCATTTATAGTTATCCTTCACAATAAGGGCTCTTCAAATGTGGTTGAAGTTGGTCATCTGAAGGAAGCAAGGGATGACACCCCAAAGAGTAAATTAAGGAACAAGATTTAAGAGCTGTATCTGCTTTCTATCAACTGTTAATGCAGAAATCAGTGATGAGGTTTACTCAGTATTTTAATGAATAACCTTGACAGAAGTACAGGAGTGGCTAATAAAAGGTATGAATGAAAAAGAAAGAGATACAATTGTAAATGAGAAAATCTGTTCCACAGAATGACAAAACCGAGAGAGCTATTGTGGCAGCTTTCCTAAGCAGTGTAATGCTACAAAGCAGTGCATTGAGGAAATTACATCAGGAATTTCAGCTACAAGCTGGAAATTCATTAGTACAAAACGACACCGGAGGAGAAAGGCCTACTGCTGGTTAATGACAGCTTCAATACTAACCATCAGCACATCAGCTGATGGAAAAGGAAAATGTGCTACTGGATTATTCTAAAGACAGCATTTCCATGGAATGTGAGATGACAATCACACCTTCATATAGGCTGAGGACAGAGCCCGTTGGTCCCTCATGCCCAAGAGGGATGAATTCAACATGCAGAAATGAGGACTCAACAAACTTGCTTAAGCCTGTGAAGAAAAGCTTGCAAGGATAGTGAAACGTTCTCTGGGCTGTCTCCAGAGGATAAGGTTTTTCTATCAAACCTAGCACAGTAACAACCAGGAATAAACTAGCAGGAATAATTTTCAGCTAGAAAGTTTGTGAAAGTTCACAGTATTTTGAACTGCTGTAGAAGTGAGAGCAACAGGAGCAGTAAATGTACTAAATTATAGACCAGAGCTCCCTTCATGAAAGAAAAACCCTACATTAAGTCTGACCTGGGACAGGACTGGAAAATCCAGGGAGTCCCTGCCTATCCAGCATCCTTGTGAGTCTGGGTAGGCTGGGCTAGGCTGTTGATCTGCATGCACAAGAGCTGCAGCTGCCTGCACAAGCCCAGTAACCAGGTGAGCAGCACTCCTGGCACACATCGCAGCAAAGCGGCACTGGGCTGCACTTTTTAAACAACAAAACGAAGCAAATCCGAACTCCCAAACCTCCCAAACTGCTTTGTGTCCATGTCACCATTACAAGGCAGAAAGCAGGGAGCTTTCTGAGCAGAGATCACCAACGTTTCACCCTTCGGCACCTGCTGGTTTTGTGGGCAATGGTAGCACATATTTTATTCTAAACTTTGATGTAAGCCGTGGGGATGTGGATTGCACACAAAGCAGGAGGAGAAGCAGTATTTACAAGGTGACTTTCTGGGTTCTGCCCAGCTCCCTAGATCAATGCTAAAAACATCCTGATGTCTGTAACAGATGAACAACCAACTTCTTCCACTGACCTCTTCAAGCACTGACCTTACACATTGGCTAGTGAGTCAATGCAGTCAACAGACAAGCCAAGGGACCGAGGGAAAGAGTTTGCACTAAGAAATGTGGTTCATATTCAGTTGAAAGCTGAACCACTCATAGCTATGTTTGAGAAATGAAACTGGTAGCCTGGTAGAGGCTGAAAAGCCATAATGACTGCATGATTAAAAATGAAATTTGGGAGTAAAGAGTGGGGAACTGGCCAAGCATCCTTCATCTCACTGAAAAGGTGGTGTACTCAGCACATCCTCAATACTTTTCAATGTCCAGCTTTTAATTTGCCACCAGCAGCCATCTTCTGTTTTAAGAATAAGAACAAATACCTGAACATTGCTCCCCAACTCTTTGCTTATCTGTGTTAGAGCTGGAGCCATTCCTTCCTGAAAAAACCTCAGCACGTTGTGAGTGTTACCATTAGCTCTGGGCTAAAGAGAAAAAAGATCTCTCCACTGAGAAATTCAGTCTTTCAGTACTAGCCAAAAACTAGAATTAACTGCTCCAATAAAGTACAGCAGAGACACTCAATATTGTTCAAGCCACAGATGCAACTGCATGCCAGCAATGGCATTTTATGGCCATGCTTTAAAACAGCAGAAATTGTCTCCAAAATGCAGCTGGGAGGGCTAAGAAAACATTAAACTAGTGATGACAGGAGAACAAGACCACGTTACAGCAAACTGAAAGCCTTTGGACTAGTATCCTATATGCCACCAGATCACTGGGGAAAACTGCATCAGGAACAGAGTGGCCAGCAGGAGCAGGGAGGTCATTCTGTCCCTGTACACTGCACTGGTTAGGCCACACCTCGAGTCCTGTGTCCAGTTCTGGGCCCCTCAGTTTAGGAAGGATGTTGTCTTGCTGGAACGTGTCCAGAGAAGGGCAACGAAGGTGGTGAGGGGTTTGGAACACAAGCCCTATGAGGAGAGGCTGAGGGAGCTGGGGTTGCTTAGCCTGGAGAGGAGGAGACTCAGGGGGAGACCTTATTGCTCTCTACAACTACCTGAAAGGAGGTTGTAGCCAGGCAGAGGCTGGTCACTTCTCCCAGGCAGCCAGTACCAGAACAAGAGGACACAGTCTCAGGCTGTGCCAGGGGAGGTTTAGGCTGGATGTTAGGAAGAAGTTCTATACAGAGAGAGTGATTTTCCATTGGAATGGGCTGCCCGTGGAGGTGGTGGAGTCACCATCACTGGAGGTGTTCAGGAGGAGACTTGATGGGGTGCTTGGTGCCATGGTTTAGTTGTTTAGGTGGGTTGGATTGGTTGGAGTTGGATGCGATGATCTTGAAGGTCTCTTCCAACCTGGTCTGGTCTATTCTATTCTATTCTATTCTATTCTATTCTATTCTATTCTATTCTATTCTATTCTATTGCCATACCTCCTTCTGTCCACCAAATCTGAAGGTCACTTTACTGCAATGATTACATAGTCATCCATCTTCCAAGTGTCAAAGTTTTGAATGTATTACCCTACCTTCTTCAAATACCTGAATCACTTCGTATCTCCTCCCAAATTCCATGTTCCACCTTTTCCATCTCTGAACCAGCTTGCTGAAGTCAATGGTCAATCCCACACTGACATCAGCTGGAGCTGGAATGAAGATTAAACACTCTTCTTATAAAGCTTCTTGTCCTGCTTAAGATTCTGGATGTCACTCTGGTACATGATGAGACAGACAGATATGACAACCAGATGGCATGATACTAATCTTTGTCTTTACGAGTTGTCTCCTCCACTCCCAGAAGTGCTAGGTAATTTTGTGCTGTTACATCCATGTCTGGGTCCTGGGAGCAGCTCCACTGCTTCAGATGGAATGGAGATAGGCCAGTGGCAAGCACTTCTGAAAACTTTTTAGAAGCTTCATGCAGAGTCTGCAGTATGAGACCAACAACTAAGCTGCTTGCTGAAGCAAATAAATAAACTTTTTAAAACAGTAAATCATGATGAGCTTTCACAGAAATTCTACATCCTTCTTTAGCTAGGTCAGGCTCCTTCTGAGGAAGAACTGCAAGAGAACAGAATACCAAGGGAAATACAGCAAATGTTACCTGGACAAGCACCTGTGCCCAATCCCATCTGCCTCCTCTCTTTTTCAGACTGTGGTTTCTGAGTCTGAATGAAGAAGAGTTAGTGAACTTTAATTTTCAAGTGAAATTGTAAATACTTCATTGCCACAGGCTCATAAGGCTAAAACAAAGATGCGTCAGTGCTCAAGTAATGAGATTCTGAAATGACTGTCGAGTAGCTCCCACTTAGTGTTCTGCTGAGCTATGCCTAGGTCCAAAAGGAGATGAATCCCATGGGAGTCTCCATGGGTGCTTCCATCTCAAATACCACAGAAGTGTTTGTGGCAAAAGCACATTTCCAATGAACTTGAAATCGAAGTGTTTCAGAAAGCTGAACAATTCTTTGTGTGGCTGGGACTGTGTCTCTGCTCACCACTGCAAACAGGCAGCACCCAGAAAAGCTTTCTGAGAAACACCACAAGGAGGAGAGGCAAAGTCATCTTTCTCTTTGCAGCTATTTGAACCAAAGGCAGGAGGCCAGAGGACAGCTCTGCCAGGCCTCCTGAAAGCACTGTCCTCCCTCTGTCTGAGCTTCCCCTTTACAAAGCACAAATGCCAGCACTTGTTGCTCCCCGCAGGCACCTGTTGAACTGCCCTGGTCTGTTGGGTTATTTGGCCATCAGGGATGTGGAGGAAGGAAGGTGCAGAGGTGTGGGTGAGAGCCGAGAGCAGGGCTCTGCTGTGCAATTCTGCAGTTTGGCAGCTTTGCTTGGCTGCACCAGACTCCTCTTACACTAGAACACAAGTGCCTGGAGCAAATCCAGAGAAAGGTGATGGAAACTGCTACTGCCCATTTCCCCTAGGATACATCCTTCCTGGAACAAAAAGGCTTTGTCATTGCCACCTTCCTTTCCCTGAACTGGCTGTTTGTGCAGATGCCTCAGGGTGTGATTTGCTGGTTTGTTTGTTGGTGGGGTTTTTTGTTGTGGTTTTTGTTTTGTTTTGGTTTGGTTTAATACTAATTTCCTCAGGACTTAAAGTGAGCTTTTTTCCCCATCCATAAAAGAGACTTAGACTTCAGAGGCACAGACTTGTATCGGTGTCCCTGGAACTACACATTTCTGCTTGCACAGGAAGCAGTTTGCAGTTCCTTAAGTCAATCTTGGGTGCTTCAGAGGAAGCGAGCCTCCACTGCAGGAGTGCTCAAGGGTCTGCTCTGTCCTTGTAGAGAGCTCCAATTGCTCAGTGCAGAGAAGACAGCTTACATGACCTCCCTAGCCATTAAGCATGGGCTTCTTGGGTGTTCCTGCAGGGGAGTTTATAAGACTCTTTAGTAACTGCTTGATATTTCTTCTCCTGAGTTTTTGCTACAGAGCTAGCAACTGTTCTCTCCTATACCTTACTCTCCAGCAGATGATCATGTCTGAAAGAGCAAAGGAAAGTCTCTGGCTCTAATCTATGGTGATAATACAGGTTTGGAGGTCACAGCTCTCAGGCATCACATGCATGGTTGCAACCAAGAACTGAGAGTAATCACTTACATGCCAAATGAAAGAGTCTACTGAGCTGCACAAAACAACCTAGAGAATGCCTTTCCTGGACCTCTGGACTTGCAGCATGCAGGCCCAGAAGGTATCTAATCCCCTTGTAATTCCTGCCAGGTAGGCTGAAGAGGAGCTGAGGCTCAGCTGTCCAGAATAGAATAGAATAGAATAGAATAGAATAGAATAGAATAGAATAGAATAGAATAGAATAGAATAGAATAGACCAGGTTGGAAAAGACCTTCAAGATCACTGAGTCCAACCTATCATCCAGCACCATCTAATCAACTAAACCATGGCACCAAGCACCCCATCCAGTCTCTTCCTAAACCCCTCCAGTGATGGTGACTTCATCACCTCCCTGGGCAGCCCATTCCAATGTCCAGTCTCTCTTTCTGTGAAGAATTTCTTCCTAACATCCAGCCTAAACCTCCCCTGGTGCAGCTCGAGACTGTGTCCTCTTGCTCTGGTGCTGGCCACCCAGGAGAAGAGACCAGCCCCCACCTGGCTACAACTTCCCTTTAGGTAGTTCTCCCAGAACATCTGCTCCAGGGTAGGTCCTCCATCATGACATACACAGCTGCTGCAGATTCAGTGCACCAACTTTACCAACAGTCTATGGCCCCCAGTTTCTGTGGTTGGTGGCTCTAGTAGATCAAATACAAACTTGACATCCAGTGGGACTCCCACACTATTCCTGGCTCTGCTGATGACTCACTTCTGCATCTCTTGTCCTATACACTTAAATGGTGATGTTATACTCGTTATACTCATAGCTCACTGGGTGGAGCGAGGATTAGTTGGTGTTTGCTTGCATTCAGTTGTTAACTTGCAAGGCTCTCACTATGTCAGCCATTATTATTCCCTCCTACTCTGTGCCTCATGACAGGCCTTTTGCCTGAGCCTCCAGCCACTGGATGAAATTCAAAAGCCCTTTCCTCATTTTCCTGTTTCACAGCAAGTGAGATGAATTCAGCAGAAATGTCACCCGAGCTGACCCCACCCAGTATTTAGTGTCTGGTGTTTAACTACCAAGATAACAATAAGCCCCTAACCTGAAGAGACTCCCTATAATTTTGCCTGCTTGATCTCTGTCCCAAGGAACCAGCCCTTGGTCAACACTGGCTAATGCCATATTGCCTGCCAGCCCACTCCTGAGCCCACAGTTAGTGCTGACACGCTGTTTTTCTTCTCTGTAGATCACTCCTCTCCCTCGTCTCTCACAGCTTCATCTTATCCATGCTCACTTCATTCCCAGCTTTTCTCTTTTCTTCTCAGTGAGATTCTCATGGAGCTTCAAAGACTGCCAGTTAATTCCTCTGACTTTCCCAATCACCTCTTTTAGCTTCTTTATAATGAGTATACAGAGATGTACCTTTCCACATCCTCCTCTCCAATCCATATATTAGTCATTTTCTCCAGCATCTTTAGCCTTACCATGGCCAGCATTGTTCTCCTGATTTTTTTTGTCTCCCCATCACCCTACCTATTCCCTTTATTATTCATTATGCTACCATTTTCCATATTGCTTCCCATTCAACCAGGTTTGTGACATTTACCTCACTTTGTGAGGAAAGTTACCTCACTTTGTGAGTGGTGTTTTCAAACTCCTCCTTTTCTTCCTCCCTAAAAGGACTTCTGTTATCTCAGCACCACCAATCTTCCCTCTTTTGGCCTTCCCCATGCAAATTCCCTCCAACACACCTTGAAAATAAGACCTCTTGCCTGATTCAGCACTTTCTATCCTACTCCAGTTTGAGCTCATCTAATCAGGCAGCTTGAGCTAACTTGCCAGGTGGTACAGTTCTGTCTCCATTGGCCTGTCCAAGTGCCTCTTCACCATACAACCCTCATTTCTGTGTCACCAGGAGTACGTGAGACAGATACAGCCCTGATCTGAACCAGGGAAGGTGTCTGCACAGCAACACTGGACATTTAGCTGGAGCTATCTGGGCTTACCCAAGCAGCTAGTAAACACACACAAGACTCATGTAGCAGTTCCCCACAACAAATATCTTTGCTCCTTTGTGCCCCACAACAGTCCATCCTTGCAGATCTGAAAGGCTATGCCTTTCTTCTCCTAGACTTAGTGGGAAATCAATCAGTTAATACTGGTTCAAGGGACAGCTAGGAATAATTAACACCATTCCATTCACAGTAATATAAACACCCATCTCCAGCTGTGTCCTCTTCCTCCCACTCTCTTTATTGTGAGGAACAGTTCCTGGTAACACCTGCAAAACGCATGTTTTGTGGCCTGATCTTGTTCAGAGCCTGGGGCAGTGCAGTCATTTCTAATCAAGATCTTGCCCAACAAAAGCCCTGTCACACTGCCGATGAGACAAGAGTTTCACACTGCAAAGCTGGCCCGGGTAATGATGGTGATAAGGTTGCACAGATGACCCAATGAAAGACAGATCTGAATTGCCACCACTGTTGCAGGCTCTGACTTAACACCACGTGAAGGTTTTTCACAGGTACTCCAAAGTGTGCTCTTCCCCTCCTCGATCATTTCGACAAACCACAGAAAAACACAACGAGGTTGACTTTTCTGCAAAGGTAACACTTTCAGTCACATTGGGTGGTGTCTTTTGGGGGGGGGGGGGAAGCATCTTTAGCTTTCCAGATACAAGGAACGTGCAAGGCTGGTATTTTCTGCTCTTCTTCCCCCGTCTTCCTCAACACAAAGTGTAACAGGAGCTGGCTGCACTTCAGTCTCTAAAGCCAGCAGAACATGAGAACTGCTGATTTTCCCCCGAGTAAAATCTGTGAGGACTAGGAATTACAGCAGCAGGCAGTGACAAACACAGGGCACTGAAAGTCACTTACAGTAGTTTTCATTTTGCACTACCTCTGGCAGGTGAAGCGTGGGGATGGCCAGTGAGAAGGGACGCGTGGAAATCCCCATGGTTATGTATGAACCACACCACGAAGCCTACAGGATAGAGCCCTCTGCGCCCGAGTACTGTGGCCAAGATGGTAAGCAGGCCTCACCTGGAGGATTTTGGGGTCAGCACCCTCTTGGTGGTGGTGTAGCAAATGCAGAGCTGGTTTGCAGAGTATAACTGAGCCAGCTGATGAGGGGCCCAGCTTTACCAGAACATAACAGATCTAGAAAACTGCTGTGCCAGAGCACAGAGCTGGGGTAGGCAAGCTGGCAGGATCTCTACATGGAAGCATCACTTACAGTTTTTAGTAGTTTAGTTAATAATGTTTCACACAACACATTTTATTGGGAAAGGAACTGCAGCTGAATCTCTACAGTAACTTCATATTCCTAACAAGAAAATGTTCAGCCAGCAAGCTTTGTGCATAGGTGGCCTATGTCTTGCTTGAGCAGAAATCTAGTGTCCCAGAAGACTTGGCCCTTTCCCAGACACTCCTGCTGCCCAGACCTGACCACCCTAGATGAGTCAGTTCTGTAGTCAGGGTCTATAGGGATGAACAACCCCTCCCCAATGCTGTGTCATGGAGAAAAATCATGACTGAAGTGCTGACAATTCCACTCAACAGCTGCAAGTGGGCACCAGCAGGTGCTGCTCTGCTGAGCTGGCCTCTGAAACTAGGCATTACTCTGACACCTACGCAAGTATCTCACAACACTCCTTTGTCTTCTGCCTGTTCAAGCCCACACTCACTGACAGACACACTCAGATATCAGTGATTTTGCCTTTGTCACCTTCCTGCTGTTGAGGAAATTTCCATTCACCAGACAGGACCAGAGCGAAAAACCAGAATGGGAGGTCAGAAGGTGACTAATAAGGCTAGATGGGGCTGGTACTGGGGCTCTAAACTCGATCAGCTCTCTGGGTGTTTTTGTTTTCAAAGACCTCTCTAGCCTCTTTCTCAACTCAGAAAAGCTTGCAAGAGGTTGGGGAGAAAAAAATCTCACTTGTGAGCTCCTCAACCAAGTGAGAGGCACTCAGCGCACCTAACGTTGGGCTGCACCGTCGTGTCCTCACACAGGAAGCAGGCCCTTCACCAAAAGGCATCAAGTGATAACTCACTTGTACTAAGCACATTCCTTTTCTAGCGTGGAAGGAAGTTCTCCACTTTTAAATCTCTAAACCCATCTCTACCACTTCTGCAAGCCACTCAAGGGAACATTGCTAACACCATTTCAATCTTGCCCTTGTATTTTGTCTCCCTATGGGAAATTCCAGTTTTGCACCCCATTTGGTATCTCTGGGAGCTTACTTCCCTGTTGGGCTCACATTGTTCCTAAAAGGCTTAACAGCACAAGTTGGACTTCCACATCAGGGCTGCTCTGCCTGGTGGTGAGGGCTTCTCTCACCCTGTGCTGGCTTGACCAAACAACACTCCTCTGATAAGAGGCTGTCCTTCTGTTGCAGACCTGCCTGTGCTCAGATATCACACCCATGCTAGCTGGCTGCAAAGGTTTATACAGGAATTTATTTTGAATGCATTAACAAATGCATTTTTTTATACATTCATCTATTTCACACTCAGGTAGTTGACTGCACTCTCAATTTGTGAGGTCAGGGATCTAAATAAGCATGAGGTCTCTTAGTCACCACTTACCCTTCTACCTGATGCACAGCAAGAGGAAAAAGATCTTTTTTTATTGCCTAGAACAAAGGCTGTGAAGAAATCACTTGGCTGGAAGCTGAGGGCAGATAAAATTCAAACAAATAAGAAAAGGCTCTAAATATGAATAGCAAGGGTAGCAATCACTGAAACTAGCTAGAGATATTGGGAATCCTTCATCAACAGAGTCCTTAAATGAAGACCAAGTATCATTGCAATGTTGTGCCAGAATAGATGCACTCACTGCCTTTGTGTTGGTAAAATGATTTGGTTTCTTGGCTTATAAGTGAGACTTATGTTAGGAAGTGAGACTAGGTAGTCACTGTGAGCTCCTTTGGCTTAATAAAAACAACCCCAAAATCTATTAATCAGCTCAGCAGCATTTTTCTCTGCCCTGTATTTTACTGAGCCATATTAGGGCCTTCCCTGTGAAGCACCTCCCCATGCCTGTCAGACTCCAGACAGGGCTTTCAGGTGCAGTAAGTTGTAGGCACTTTTACTTTTTGCTCTGTTTTTCTTTGCACAGGGGGTTATGAGTACCCTTCTCCTCCACCTTACTCCTATCGAGAAACAGCCACCATTGAGCAACCAGGTAAGTGCCAGGGGACTGAGTTTGTGACAACGTTTGTCATTCTATGTTAGAACAAAACTAAATACTTTTAGTTTTTAAATCAATAAAGAAGACAGCATTTGCTGGCCCTACCACAGTCTAGGAGGCTGGAAAAATTCCCTAGAAATGCTGGAAGATATAGAATAGAATAGAATAGAATAGAATAGAATAGAATAGAATAGAATAGAATAGAATAGAATAGAATAGAATAGAATAGAATAGAATAGAATAGACCAGGTTGGAAGATACCTTTGAGATCATCAAGTCCAACCTATCATCCAACACTATCTAATCAATTAAACCATGGCACCAAGCACCTCATCCAGTCTCTTCCTAAACACCTCCAGTGATGGTGACTCCATCACCTCCCTGGGCAGCTCATTCCAATGCCCAATCTCTCTTTCTATCAAGAACTTCTTCCTAACATCCAGCCTAAACCTCCCCTGGTGCAGCTCGAGTCTGTGTCCTCTTGATTTGGTGCTGGTTGCCTGGGAGAAGAGACCAACCCCCACCTAGCTACAACCTTCCTTCAGGTAGTTGTACACAGCAATAAGGTCTCCCCTGAGCCTCCTCCAGGCTAAGCAACCCCAGCTCCCTCAGCCTCTCCTCATAGGACTGTACTCCAAACCCCTCCCCAGCTTCGTTGCCCTTCTCTGGACATGTTCCAGCAGCTCGACATCTTTCCTAAACTGAGGGGCCCAGAACTGGACACAGGACTCAAGGTGTGGCTGAACAGTGCAGTGTACAGGGGCAGAATGACCTCCCTGCTCCTGCTGCCCACACTGTTCCTGATACAGGCCAGGATGCCATCGGCCTTCTTCTTCTGGGCATGCTGCTGGCTCATGTTCAGCCTACTATCAATCAGTCCCCCCCAGGTCCCTTTCTGCCTGGCTGCTCTCCAGCCACTCTGACCCCAGCCTGTAGCACTGCATGGGGTTGTTGTGGCCAAAGTGTAGAACCCAGCACTTAGATGTGTTCAATCTCATGCCCCTGGACTCTGCCCATCTGCCCAGCCTGGCAAGGTCCCCCTGCAGAGCTCTCGTACCCTCTAACATGTCAACACCTGCCCCCAGCTTGGTGTCATCTGCAAACTTACTGATGATGGATGATCAGACTCATTCCTTCCAGCATTAGCTCATCTGCACAAGCGATCACCTTTTAAAGCACTTTCAGAACAAATCATTCTAAGTCCAGTGTATTTATTTCACTGATCCTGCAATAAGGAGAAGGGTCCTCCGAACCAGCAGTTAAAACAATTACATGTACACAGCCAATAACAAAACAATCCAAAACTTAATTGCTGAGCAAATGGTAAAGCTAAACATAATTATCACACGGAGTGAATGATGAAGTCCTGTTTTCACAAGGAAGAGCACAGTCATGACTGGCAAAGGTTGTTCTTCTTTTCCTGAAAGGAGAACAAAAACCCAGCCCCTTGTCAGACCAGTCTTAAAAGGAGGAACAATCCAATGAGTATTGATTCTGCATTCCTTGTCATGGGCTTCAGTGGCTGCCCAGGCATACATATCCAGGCAGTTTGGAGTTTTCAGTGAGCCTTCCAAAAATTAATCCACTGCCTACCCCCCGGCTCAGTTAGTGGGGATGGGGCTTATGCCAATTTATCCCCAGTGTGAGGAGAAGTTAGCGGCGATTTTCTGTTCCCCAAAACCTTATCTGGTCCCTTTCACATCTTCATTAACAACTCCCTATTAGGAACAGAAAGGCCATCCATCAACTCTTTGGGTATCCCCTTACAGAGGCCCTTTCTCCAGGGCTAGCTCCCACGTCCTGAGAACTTTTCAAGGGGGTGGTAAACCTCTCTCCCAGTGCTGCTGTAACTGCAGACTGTCATTTTAAGTTTCCCACCGAGATCCCCGCAGAGCTACAGCCCCCACCCCGTCGAGAGAGGAATCGGTCACCAGAGGTGCGGCAGAGAAACCTCCATCCCTCCCTTCCCGGAGGCTAAGGCTTCTCTCGGGCTCCCTGCCGCTGCCGAGGGTGCTGCCCTCCGGCGGTGCTGGATTTGCAGGGCACACGATCGCAGAGTCGGGGAGGCCTTTGGGGAGGGCTGCAGTGGAATCAATACCAGCTGAAGGCAAGCTGCCCTCTGCACACCCCCGGCCAATTGGTCCAAACCCCAAGTGGGAATGGCCATCGGCCCCGCTCTTTCCAAGGGGTCCAGCCCTCCAGCCTCGGTCAGAGACCAGGCTGCACGCCCATCCTCCACAGTTTTCTGCTGCTAGGACACCACTACCCTTGGGCCTGACCACAGGCGAGCTTCACCTTGTCTGCCCTGGTGAGAGAGAGCTTCCACACACACTCAGTCTCAGCCTCCCAAGGGAGCTGGCTGTATTCTCTTGTAATTTTGCCAGTTCGGTCTCACTGCGGGGCATCCCTGTAGCCATGATCTCCATCACGTCCTCATTATTCCATCACACTGGAACTCAGTTTGAGTAAGTGGAGGAAGCTGAGGAGTTACCTCCCTGCTCAGGTTTTGCTTCTTCCATTCCAGCCCAGGGATAATGACAAGCCACTTAACAAACAACTAAGCCACGCTCTTTAGCCATAACGTTCAGTCCACAACCACCCTCAAGGTCCCTCTGCCACAACTCAGCCAGTTCCAGATGCAGCTCTTGCTCCCCAAGCAAGCACCACTCAGCTGTAGGCTGTCTGCAACCATCTCGACTCGCAGCTGCTCTACCCACTCAGTTTCAAGCTTTGCCTACAAGTCCTCAACCAGTTCCTGTAATGCCCTCTTCTCCTTTCACTCCATTTGATCTACAACACATCTCATTTTTCTTGCTGCCACCAGCACTGCCCCTAAAACAGATCACTGCCATCACCATTTCTAACAGGAGGGAGCAGTTCAAATCAAGCTGAACCTGGGCAAGCTGAACTGGCGCTCAGATGATTAAGCTCTCTCTTTTTCTCTATCCCCCACAGCAGAGCTGAAAAGAAAAACTGCTGATCCCCACTCCGTGGGGTCACAAACAAAAGATGCTGATCCCCACTTTGTGGGATTGCAAAACACAGCTGGTGAACTATCTTCATGGGGGCCGCAAGACAAAGCTGCTGAAGCCCAGACAGTGGGGTCACAAATAAGACAAAAAGGTGCAGGGGACTCTTTTCCCTCTCCTGCAGTATCACTTTTCCCTGAGAAAAACCTCAGAGGCCTAGTCTCAACAACCACTTTAGTGAGGGAATCCTGCCACTTATCCTGAGCCAGCCCGGGGCAGTGGGAGGTCGTGCTAAGATTAAAACGTTCCCTTGCAGTAAATTAAAGCAAACAGACATCAAAGGGCTGATGAGTTGGGTTTATTAGAGCCAGTGAAAGCTCTCACTGATGGACCAGAGCAGAGGGGAAAAGGAAAGAAAAGGAGAGGACAAAAGAGAGAGAGAGAAAGCAAAGGGTTAAGAAACCAGAGAAAAAGAAAGCTTTCACCACTCCTTGGATCCAGTGATGTTTTCACAGGCATAGTCCAAGTCTTTCAGTGCCAGGTGTACATCCCAGCAGGGTCTTTTGTGGTAGATGCAACACCTGAACCCCAGAAGCTGTGGTCCCTTTTGGTGGGTGTGAGGCGTGGTCTTTCCAACTCACCAAGAGGTGTGCCTGAGTGAGGTGTGCACTCCACGGCGAGGTCTCCATTGCAGTGGCTCTGTTGCAGTGGTTTTAAAGAGGGAATTTCCCCCTGAGCAGGAATTCTCTCTTCATTGTTAAGCCAGCAGCTCTCCTCCAGAGCTCTTAAGGCCATCATCCTGTCTATTCAAGACCAAGTATGTCACACCTTGTTTGAGACAAGAGAGTCATTAGGGGCTATCAGCCTCGCCCTGCCCTGCCACACGTATTGTTTTGAGACAATAGAGGACTGGGCTATCACACCTCTGTATGTTGCAATAACTGCTTTGATTAATTACTTATAAATAGGGAAAACTTGATCCAAGTCTATCCTTCAAATCTCTTCTTTCGGGATGACTTGCCCTGTCATGCTATTTTAAGTATCAGAAGGTAAAATTCTCAGTGACGGAGTATTGCTGTCAGTGGGTGGTAAAGACTGACTGTGGGGATTATCCCAAGGGCAATTGCTTCCCCGTGTATGTCCTTATCCAAATAAACACTAGCTGCTGGTAGAAGCAACCTGTTAGGATACACGGAACAAGCAGCACAGAACTTCTGGATATACCTGAAATCAATACTAGCAACATAGGTACCTCTAGATCAGCCATGTTAAGAACCTACACGCACCAAGTAAGACTTTGTAACTCGTGAAAGATTTCCTGTGCTTCTAATTTTGCTGCTTCTCATTTCCTCTTGAACTCAGTTTATTTGGTGTCCCAGCCTCCAATCATCGTAGCAGGAATCTTCTCGAGCAAACCAACATCCACAATATGCCCTTCCTGCCGCCAGCACATCACCACAAAGGTCACCTACAGGCTGGGGAAACTCTCCTACCTTCTGTGCACTAGCTTGTGTATGGTTGGGTAAGCTTTTATATATATGCTGATGATTCTTCTTAGCAGAAGGTTAAAAAAGAGTAATTAAAACACAGGAGTTCTAGCTAGTGCTTATATAGACAGTTTGCCCTTCTCCACTTAATAAGAAGTCATTCTGCCCATTCTAGATAGTCACCACAGGGACTTTTCACAAGGGCTTATAGTGATGAGCTGCAATAGCTTGAACCCCGAGGAGGGGAGCTTTAGACTGGAGGTTAGGAAGAAATTCTTTCCAGTGAGAGTGGTGAGACACTGGAACAGGTTGCTCAGAGAGGTTGTGAATTCCCCTCCCTCTAGGTGTTCAAGGCCAGAATGGATGAGGCCTTGAGCTTTCCGGTCTAGTGGAAGGTGTCCTTGCCCATGGTAGTGGGGGTGGAACTAAGTATCACACAGTATCACAGTATCACCAAGGTTGGAAGGGACCTCAAAGATCAAGTCCAACCTGTCACCACAGACCTCATGACTAGACCATGGCACCAAGTGCCACATCCAATCCCCTCTTGAACACTTCCAGGGACGGTGACTCCAGCACCTCCCTGGGCAGCACATTCCAATGGCGAATGACTCTCAGAGAAGAACTTCCTCCTCACCTCGAGCCTAATCTTCCCTTGGTGCAGCTTGATATCTTTAAAGTCCCTTCCAATCCAAACCATTCTATCAACTGTGGCTCCAGAGAACACAGACTTGCTAAATTTAACCAAATATGCAAAAATTAGTGCAACATTGTCCACCTCCTTACTGCAATTTGGAATCAGACTTAGAAACAGGGTCATGCATAAGACTTTAGCAGTGAAGTTGATTCCTTTTGGGGGGGGAAAATACTTCAAAGACTGATAGAGTTGGGAAAGAAGTGCATTCATAAAGATGTGCATTCATGCAGTGAAAAGGCAGACAGAGTAAAGCAGAGAAAAAGCAGATGTAGCCAGCAGAAACGAAAGTCAGTACCTCATTCCACACATGTCCTTCTCCTCTTTGGCTGTAGGTGCTGTTTTGGATGCTGCTTTGTACCTCTGTTCATAAAGTTCTTCAAGGATGCAGACCACTACTGCCCATACTGTCAATTTCATATTTACAGATACAAAAGACTATAGACAAAATTTATGCAACCAGCTGATGCCCAGCATCAGTTTTCTAATGGCATAAGATTCTACACATAAAACCACTGCTAGAAACACATAGGAGTAGGCTTAGGTTCTGCAGCTCCCTTGATGGTGAGTCCATCTGGGATTTACCATCATGTGGTTGGACAGACTTTACAACAAACAGCCTTGCAGGCTAATTTGCAGTGTCACTTGGATTTATGCTGGGTCTGAGTTGCTGTCCTGAGCTATGAAGTGACCAGCTAGTGAGTATTTATTTCAGCATTACTACTATTCCTCTCAAATCTCCAACCCAGCTGGGACACAGACTCTTCTGGACTTTGCAACTCACCAATAACCAAGAGGTTTGGACATGCACATGTTAGAGAAACACTCACCTTCTATGCACTGAAACTGACTGGTCGGGATTTCATTTCTTTCTGCTCTTCTTCACATGGGACCTACCCCTGCAGGGCTGTGGGTGGTACAGTGTAGCTGATTATTTATTAATGAAACATTAAGTTATGAGATTGTCTTTAGTGAGGTAAGAAAATAAACCTGTTATTGTTAACAATACTGGCAGAACATCTCCAGTCTATATTGCTTCCATGACCCATTGCAGCCAGAGGGAAGATGCAGATCAGACTGGGGCACCCCCCTTTGAATTAACAAACCAAGAACTAAAAGGTAAGCACACAAAAATCAGCATGTGCAGCTTGAAAAGTCACTGAAACCACAAGCCCCTCATTTTACCTCTGTGCTTTCCCACTGCAGTGCATCATCTCCTAACCAAGGACTTACTGGACTTTATGCTTTACAGAGAACTTTTACAGCTCTCATCCAAAATCACTTCTCTTCTAAAATCAAATCTCTGTAACCACTTGCACAGAAGGTACCCAGACCTTGCTCAGCACCGTTTATTGCTGGCTGGAATGACAAAAAAGAGAAGAAACTTCTGCATTTCAGTGTTTTCACATCCTAAATATTTTCACGTTAGCACCACAATCCCTGTGGGCAGGTGGGCGTGTGGCACACAGCACTTGGGCTCTGCCCCTGCCGGCTCATCGAGTGTGACTGAGGCAGCTGCCGCTGCTCCGAAGGATCTGTAGATACTGACTGAGTAGCTAAAAGAACTTGAGCAGGGCCCATTTGGTTTCACGGTAAGTTTGCTCCAACTCAGTGTTTCAGTTATTTGTTCGATGTAAGCCATAAAAGGTGCAGCGTGTCCCTAAACAGCTCTGTGCTGGTAGTGACTCCAGAATGCTGCCCGTGCTCGAGCTCAGGTTTGCTGGTTCCGTGCACCACGCAGCCGCAGGTACACACGAGGTCCTTCCTCACCTAGCAGAGACCCGGACAAGCTCCACCGAGGGCCGATGCTGGCGGGGAGCTGCACTGGGCAAGGACCCGGGGAGACACCGCCCAGCTGTGGCGGCCACCCATCGCTGACTCGAGCTGAACCCTCCGACACCTCCGGCTCCGAAGGGGGCGAGGTCGGCAGAGCGCGCCCCCTGGCGGCCATCGTGTGCGCTCCCTGTCCGTCCGCCCGCCCAGCCACGAAGGGCCCCGCCGCTCTCCGGGAGGGAGGGGGAGCGGGGCACGGCTCTGGAAGGCTGTGGGGTTTCAAATGCAGAGCTCCAGGAGGGGCATTCCCCACTATCAGGCCAGTGTCAATGACTTGGAGCTGGTCTGCAGAGCGAGCAGCACATTTTCCAGGGGCTTGGCTGAATGAGGCAGGAGGTGTGAATGGACTTCCAGCGTGGTAGACACCGTGAACCGCAAGCCTCACTGTGCCCTGCCGAAGAACAGCAAAGCCATGGCAGAACTGCTAAAGAAAGCTGTTTTCAAAGCAAGAACAGTGTGATTCAGCATTTCATCCATCTTCAGCTAGAAAACCCAAACTGATGCTACCCAGTGTCCCTGAGCCTCAAATGGGACTATTGGTCCCAAACCCTTCCTCAAGCCCTGAGCACGGCAGGTAGCCAAAGCAAGACACTTGGAAATAAACTGTCCATTAACTGTGTTTAAATTACTTCTTTATTTCATACACTTAAAAGCTCACAGCCTCCAAAAGGAGGTATTTTTATGATGGAGCTTTTATGACAATACTCTACAGCACTACATGACGCCCAGAGCCCACAGGTCCCAGTCTTCTCACCCCCAGGGTGCAACAAAAGCAGGTGTGAGAGCAGCTGCCTTGGCTTTCACTCAGCACCCAGAGCAGTCACTCTCCATCCTCTAGTGACCTAACCTACTTTGACCTAGTGGGAAGTAACACCACAAGGATCAAATGCACAAGCAGCAACCATCAGCCCACCCTGCACAGTTTCACACGGTTTAAAATATGTTTAAGATTTTCCTCCATTTTAAAATCTGGCTGTGGAGCTGCCAGCTTTGCTGCTGAGGAGGAGATCAAGGACACCACCATCAAGGCTGCAGACAGCACTCAACTGAGTGGGAAAGTTGATCAGCTTGAGGGTAGGAAGGCACTGGAGAAAGACCTAGACAGGTCAAAGCAGAGGGCTGAAATCAATGGAATGAGGTTTAACAAGACCAAGCGCTGGGTCCTGCACTTTGGTCACAACAACCACAAGCAACACTACAAGCTTGGGGCAGAGTGGCTGGAAAGGAGCCTGATGCAAAAGGATCAGGGGGTGCCGGCAGACGGCTGGCTGAACATGAGCCAGCAGTGTGCCCAGGTGGCCAAGGCAGCCAGTGGCATTGTGGCCTGGATTTGTGTGTCCAGCAGGAGTAGGGAAGTGATCGTACCCCTGCACTCAGTCGTGGTGAGGCCACAGCTTGAGCACTGAGTTAAATTCTGGGAGCCACAGGATAGGAAAGACATTGAGATCCTGGAGCATGTCCAGAGAAAAGCAACAACACTAGTGAGGGTTTGGGGAGTGTCATAGGAGGAGCAGCTGAGGGACATGGGGTTGTTTAGCCTGGAGAAGGCAAAGGGGGAGACCTTACTGCTCTTTACAACTACCTGAAAGGAGGTTGGAGTGAGGCTGGTGTGGGTCTCCTCTCCCAAGTAACCAGCAATAGCATGAGAGGAACTGGGTTTAAGTTGTGCCAGGGGAGGTTTAGATTGCACATTAGGAAAAACTTCTTCACTGAGAGCGGTGAGGCATTGGAACAGGCTGCCCAGGAGGTGGTGGAGTTGCCATCCCTGGAGGTGTTCGAGAAGCCGTAGATGTGGTGCTTCAGGACATGGTTTAGTAGTCAGAGTAGCTGGGTTATGGTTGGACTTGATGATCTTCAAGATCTTTCCCAGCCTTAATAGCTCTATGATTTTATGAAATAGCACAGCCAGCCAGTCACATGTGTGAGGAAAAGGCATACAACACACACAACAAAGAAATCATACATCTGACTTCAGGTGTGCAAGAAGCACTTAACAGAAGTATTTAAAATAGTTTTACACCAAGATTTGGAGACACAATAGTTCACACAAGTATTGCCTAAAACAATAAAGGCTCCCAGCCACAGCCTAGTGCTTAGCAAATTTAATTTGCTGCCATGATTCCTCAGCTAACTTCAACATCATCTGGGACAGAATGAAGTTGAGCATGGATTGAATTGGATTCAGGCACACCACGTGGGAATGTTTTCCCTTTTTCCTGCTGCTAAAGACCAGGCTGGTTTAAAAGCCAACCATCCATGGCAGCACACTTCTCTCACCCCACACTGACACTCTCCACCTCAACATCCAAATACTTTAGCTCCTCCAAGGGGAAAAAAGAAAATAGTTTAAAGCCTGGAAACCTGCAGAGCAGTCAGCACCTACCTTCTGGCCAGCTCTCCCTGGACTATGAATGTCATTCCTGACACACAATTTGCCTGAATGTTGTAACATTTCTGTCTTTGATCTCAGCAAAAGGAGCTTGACTTGAGCCACCCCTCACCTGGCTTTGGCTCCCAACATTCTCCAAATGAAGGGACAAGAGACAGCTGCAGGGTTTCCGCTTGCTATTTTATTTACAAACGTACAGTTCCTACAGAAAAGGATTTCTCATACAGGTTATTTATGAAACAGCAAAACCACAGTGTAGCTGAGATGTGGGCACCGAGACCTGCAGCCAGCACAGAGCCCACAGAACAGGCTGGTCCAAGCTGCAGCGGGAAGCTGGGGCAGGGTGCTGGGGGCCAGCTCTGGAGGGGCAGCAGCAGAGGTAGATCCTGTGGCGGGAGGCACCACGCACTCTGCCGGTCCTGCGGCGTCGGCCCGAGCTCCCTGACGCGGCGCCGCTGTGTCCCGGTGCTGCTGAGCAAGCCTCTGGCGCACAGGGAGGCCTGGGTAGCTGTCACTATGTCACTGTGTGATCTGCCTAGCTTTCACAGAATGCTTTGGGCTCCTTTAGGATAAAAGGCACTAAGTACATCTACAGGAAGGAGGCTTGCTGTTTGGGTAGGGAGAGCTCAGATGGGCCATTAACACCAGGTTGCTCCATGTACCATGGAATTACATCCTTATTGCTTAACACTGATTCTCAGTAATCTAACTTGATGTGGTCACTCTCTATTAGCCAGATCATTCAAAGTCTGGGTAAGGAATGGGAACTGCAGTCATTCTGAAGACTGTATTCCTCTATCTTTTTATAAATGAACCAGACCATCACTGCACCTGAGAAAACCTCCTATCTCCCTCTTCTCTTCACAGGTGTGTCTTTCCACAGTTGAGTAACAAGTTACTTGTTCTCCCCCCACAAAAAAAGTAATAACGTCCTAACAGCCTTAAGTTCCTGACAGCTGCATTTGGAATGCCTGAATGCATCCTCTCTTCAAAACTACTGTGGGAACAGCACAAATACCGAAGCACAAGAAAAGGAGGCAGCTAAAGATCACAAGGCACCCAACACTTCCTTTGTTCTCGGATCTTTTCTCTTGCAGCAGGCAGTACTGTGATTTCTTAAGGTGTTCCCTAAAGGCTGCCAACATCCCATGAATTCATGTGAAAACTTGGTGACATTCAGGTGAGAAGCTCAGTTTAGTATCACTCTACTGTAACATTAAATTCACACAACAGCATTAGGGTACACTACTGCCAGCCACAGACTCCGATTTTACAGAAACATTTTGACTACAAATCCTGACCCTTACTGAAAGCCTGTAGAGACAACCCAAGTACCAGTAAAAACAGTACTTCCATGGTGCTGGAATTCTCATCAGTTCAATGCAAATACAAATCAAAGGAAAACTTGATCCACTTAAGGCATTGCCATTTAAGCACTTCCCTCCACCTGCAACCTATACACTCAGGTGCCCCAAAAGAGAACTTAAAAGAGTAGCTTCCCTTGACTGAAAATAAGAGACAGTTAAAAGCACTCCACAAGAGACAAACTGAAAAGAAGCCCAAACACAGCTAAAACTTGAGTGATGGATTTTTAAAGCTAAAAGAATTAAATAGCTCTCAACATTTAATTTAGAAGTACTTGCTGGAGTTTTCAGGAATCACCAGAATCCATCTCAGGAGAAGGTATAAAGGTACACAACCTGTACACATGTACACAACCCCTGCTAAACGTTTATTGTTAGGACAGAGAAAGGGAAGCTTCTGAGCACTTTCTGGTTTGGTTCTGAACACAGAGAACACAGGACAGTGGGCATCTATTACTTTAAGAGGAGAGCTTACCTTTAGAGACTCCAGATTTCACTTTACACCATTTATGAAACTAAACTTGAGAATCTGGACCACAACATTTTGTACAGGCAGGCAGAGGCAGCTCTACCACAAAAGAGTCTATTACAACCTTTACAAACGAACTAGGAAAATCACTTCCCCGCCCCTTTTGCCTTATTTGTACATGGCTCCTTCCAGGAAAACCTTTCATCTGTTAAGCTCAAATGTGACTAGTTAGAAGGTAAAAAGGAAAGGAAGAAGAAAATAATCCAAAGCACTGACAGAAAAACAAACCCCCCCCCCCACCCCCCAACCAGCAACACAAAAAACCCCAAAGCACCGACACTACCACCACCACCAACGCCAAACCAACACCATCAACAAAACAAACCCCAAGCCACAACCAAAACACCCCCCCCAAACTGCTGCCGCCAACACCAACACGCCCCCCAACTGCCAACACCAACACCACCCCCCAAACCGCCGCCAACACCAACACGCCCTCCCAACACCACCACCCCAAACCGCCGCCAACACCAAAACCACCCCTGCCAACGCCAACACCAAAACCACTGCCACTGCCAACAACAAAACCCACCCCCAACCCTGCCACTGCCAACACCAAAACCACCCCGCTGCCAACACCAAAACCACCCTGCCAACACCAAAAAACCGCCCCCAACACCAAAACCACCCCCCAACCCGCTGCTGCCAACACCAAAACCACCCTCCCAACCCGCCGCCGCCAACACCAAAACCACCCCCCAACACCAAAACACCCCCCAACCAACACCAAAACCACAACCACCCCCCACACCGCCCCCACCCTCCAAACCACCCCCCAAACCACAGCCGACACCACCCCCAAACCACAGCCAACACCAAAACCACCCCCAAACCACAACCAACACCAAACCCCAACCAACACCAAAAAAAACCCCAAGCCACACCCAACACCAAACCCCCCCAAACCAAAACCAACACCCCTCCCAACCCACAACAAACCCTCCCAAATAAAAATCCTCCCAACCCCCAAACAATTAAACAGAAAACCTCACATTATCCCCCCACAAACAACCAGAGTTATACAATGGTCAACACTTAGAAGGAAAACAAACACCCCACAGCTTCAGCAAAACCTCACCAATGAAAATGTTTCCCCAAGCTCCGTTTCCGAGGAGGAGGAGGAGGAGGGGGAGAGAAACCCCCGCAACCACCAAAAATCTTCTTCCATGTCATCAACTCCCCCCCACCCCCCAAAAAAAAAAAGTAATTAAAAAGTTTTATAGAAAATTTTATTCAACATACAACATTTTTCCAGCAAAAAAAGGCAATATACAGGAAGAGTTGTTGTACACTGCGGCTACAGAAACCAAATCAAATACTGGAGGAGAATGTCAACTTAAAAGTCGTGAACGGCTGATTCTATCTTTACTGCACTCAAAACTAGACACGCGGCTGGCGGTAGCTCCGAAAGGAAAGGAGGAGGAAGCCCTCTGGGGACCCCAAAGGAAAAGGAGGAGGAAAAAAACAAAACAAAAACAAAAACAAAACAAAACAAAAACTACACACAATGAATATCAACATCAGTGAAATTCACTTTGCAGACTCACCCAACGAAAATTAACCTCCGAAGTGTTAAATTGTACATGTTCAGTCGTTAAATATACAATTGGGTTTTCTTCTCTTTTTTTTTTTATCTTCTTTTTTTTTTTTTTTTTTTTTTTGTTGTTTTGTTGTTGGTTTTTTTTTTTTTTGTTTGTTTGTTTTATACAAAGTCAACAGCTTACTAAACACTAGTGAGCATGCCCTCGGTGCTAAAAGGCCTAGTTCTTGTGGTTTTTCCCCCCTCCCCGCACCCCCCCCCCCCAATCTCTTCCCATGGGCACTAAATGATCTTGATCCGCTTGTGTTTTTTTCCCCCCGTCCCCCTCGCCTCTTGCCGACTGTCGAGCGTCGTTCGGTTTGCAGGAAGATGGCAGCCCGAAATCACAAAGGGGTTGAGAAGCCAGGAAAAGAAAAAAGACAAACCCAAAAACCCCAAAAAAGACCCAAATCTTCTTCTTCTTCTTCTTCTTCTTCTTCTTCTTCTTTGCTTTGTTTTTAGGACTCGGGGCATCCACTTGGCAAACCGGGATGCAGAGCGGTGACTTCAACGAAAAAAAAAAAAAAGGCAAAGTAGATCATCCAAAACCAAACCAAACCCCCAAAAATAAAAGAGATTCTATGCAGCTGGAGGAGACAAAAAATCCCGAATAAGTGCCAACAATGTACACAATGAAGTAGAGATTGCTATTTATTGATGATGTGAGTTTTCTTTCTCTTTTTTTTTTTTTTGTTGGTTTTCTTTCTTTTTTTTTTTTTTTTTTCCTCTTTTGCATTTACAAATGCACCCAAAAAAAAAAACAAAAAACAACACAAAAGGTCATTTTTGTTTGCTGTTGTGTGTTTGTTTTTTTTTTTTTTTTTTTTTTTTTTAAAGTATAACTGAAGGAAATAAATCTGATGTGAGTCTAAACATAAGACTTAACTAGCTGCGGCGGCGGCGAAACGCCACGCCGGGGGCGGGCAGCCAGCCAGCTTATGCCATCTCTAAACGTACTACAGACAAATATTCTGCCAATGTCAACTGCTCTACGAAACTCTTCCCTCATTATGCTGACAATTGCCTTGCATTACGTTTACCATAAAATAACTCTCATTGGCATCCAAGCTTTTTTTTTTTTATAAAAACACCTTCATTTTTGCTCAAAAAGGGCAGTCAATAGATACAGAGAAGCCAAACTGAACAGCCTCAACAAAATAAAATTAACATCAGCAGCAAATCCTCTTGCTGAAGACTTCAGATATAGTGCACGTGTACCAAAGTTCTACAGTTGTTAAAAAGGTGCACACACACACTCTGCTCTCGTCCCTTGCCTTGACACTCTGGTTAAGTAAGTCAGTTATGGATTTTAATAGCTTTTTCAAGGTAAGTGTAGCGACTTCTCTTTGGGGCTTTATTGAAATGGTCAAGCCCTAGCCATGGCCTTGGATGAGACATATTGCCTAGAAAAGAAAAAGAGAAAAAAAACAAAGAATCAAGGTTTGAGACTAAATCGGGAAGTTTCCTTTACACAAACTACTCCTCTGTGCCCTGTTCACAGTCTGCTACCAACCACAGGGTACGGAAGAGGACTGGCAGAGCAATTCCATAGTCCACAGGGCAGCTTTCCTGACTGCTGCTTTCCCTCCAGTAACACATTTTACAGCTGTTTCTGGATCAGGTAGCTGGTTTTTCTCCACTTCAGTCACTTACAGGAGTTTACAGTAGTGCAGTTGGACTAGATGACCTTTGGAGGTCCCTTCCAACCCAGACCACTCTATGATTCTATGAAAAGCAGCACTGTTATACTTTATGGCCACAGGCACGTGGAAGGATCAGCTCTCACCAAAGTGCTGAGCCTGTTAGAAACAGAAAGGCATCCATCATCTAACTATGACAACCTGGAGCATTTGTCATGTTAGAAGTGTTCTCTGTTGTAGTATCACCTGGTTTAAGGGGAAAATTTGTTAGATTCTCAGGAAATACAAATAACCAGTTGATGAAGTAGCACGTAACCGACCTCTTGATTTTCTGAGGGAAAAGAAATTAGTCAGGTGCAGATTGTAAAGAAAACACAGAGGGGTTTTTTTTCCCCTACTTGTTCAACCCAATCTGGTTTGATCTACATCAAAACCACTGTCCACATACTACTTGTGGATGGGAGAAATTATCTTTTAAGGTGTCCTCAACACAGAGCATCAAATATTCTTTGAAGTGAACTGATGAAAGCAGAAACTAAACAGCCCCCCAGCAAGAAAAGCACACTCCTGCTCTCAAAGCCATCAACTGCAACCATTAAAGCATAAAACACTTGACCTTTTCAGTTGCCTGCATCTGCATTTCTGGATATAATTTCTTCAGTCAAAACTGTTTGTCTTTTTGTTTGACATCATGGTCACTGTCAAATGTCAGAAAGAACTGCCAGTCTTGCTTGAGATCGCTTGAATGTCTTTCAAAGACAGACATGAAGTCCTGCACCATTAGGACCAGCACAAGGTCTTTGTCAAAGCAGAGTGACACTGCTGACAGCTCTGTCAATCAAATTAGAGAACACCAAAGCTTTGGGTCAATCAGACCAGCGTGTGCTAAAATGGGTATCTGTAGAAACGTGAGAGCTCCACACCTTGAACTACTACTTAGATCACCATATTATCTCACCCCATAGGAGAATTCTGCCGTGGAAAGGAGGACAACTTCCCATGAACTTTCAACTTATGCTTCTCTAATCTCACACTCCCTACAACTCCTACAAACAGTTCAAGTCCTCCCTTTTTCAGTTTCTGCCATAGTCTGGACTTCTGAGTGTTTCTGCTTACTTTCTTGCATTGTTTTGGCTCTGCTTTGGTCAAAGTCCAACAGTTCCTTTCAGACTATTACCTTCCCTCTCCCACACCCAGAAACATGACTTCAGAATAAAATCAGGACTCTGCTCTAAGTACAAAAGAGAGTTTTCATCTACCTCCGAGTTTGTCATCTAGAGACCCCTAAGGACTAGTGCAAGAGGGAGGTCCCTCAAGTGTCACACACCTTGGCTCATAGATGCCTTGTGCATGCGGATGCAGGCATTCCAAGTTTGGGCAAGTCCCCTCATATTCCCAGCCATGAGCTGTGGCTGTATACCACATCTCAAGGAGGAGGACTTTATGCTACCTTCCTGCAAAGTACTCAACAGTATAGGTCTAACTCTCTGTGGGTTTCCAAATAAATGGACAGTTGCAGGATTTCTGTACAACTGTTGCATAAACCCAGAACACAGCCTGAAAACAGGGTGTGTGTGGGGGAAAATCGAGAGAAAAGTTTGGCCCGAGCACAACCTTCCAACAAAAATCAGGGCTCATATTTGTCAGAAAAACAGAATTGCAGAGAGCAAGTTGTCCTTAATCTCATTTCTACCAGATAGAGCAGATCAGAAAAGGAACACTCAGAAAAGCTATGGGAAAGTGCCCCTGATGAATTCAAGGCTTTCAATAAGGCCCTTACTGAAGATTCAAAGGTGCCATTCCCAGTTGGAGCTCTCAAAAGATGACTGAGGTGGGACTTCTGAAGGATTAACCTGGTTTCTTCTATGTGCAAATTCCTCAGAAAATAGAGCTTTACATATCAGCCAAGTCAACAAGATCATCCACAGACAAATTCAGAGCAGAGCTGCATTTGTGGCTCAGTGAATCACCTCTTAGGAAAAAAACCAAAACTAAGCAGGATCCTATTCACAAATATAATGCTGCTGTTAGATTCTGCAGCTTCACTGAAGATACCAGGAATGAACATGAAGTATCTTCAGTGAATACGAGAATGCAAGTACCTCTCTGCAGCACACTTCAGAATCTCAGGAGAATACCTCTTAGCATTTTTTTAGGAATAACACCAGCACATACTGCAACAGCAATGTGAGAATCAAACTACACAGGAGCAGATGGACAATACCAGACAAGGTGCAGCTGATGTGACTCTCAAAGTGGCTTCCACTGACACCTGACCCATTTGGCCACTCAAATGCAAAATTAACTCCCAAGGGAAGGAATTATTTACTCTTTGCATGCCTACAAAATACATATTCCCAAACCAACATAGACACTTCACACTGGTAAGCATGCACACAAGTGGGTACAAATACTTGCATTCTAAGCATTTCATGTCCAAACAGAGCTTGCATTTTGAATTGAGGATAATCTCATTAAAACAACTGGCAGTGCAACCTCAGCAGATCAAAAGAACAGTCAAGATGTCTAACAACTCACCAGGTTGGGGCTCAAAATCTTTCAAGTTCACTTCATACTCATCTTCATTGAGATACTGGTGTCGGCCCATCATTACAATCGCAAACTTAAACTAAGAAACGAAGAAAAAACCCACAACTGATAAGGAATCTCATTCAAGCAGAGCCTTCAGGTCTAACTTCATCATCTAAGTGGTAACCTTCAGGGGTTGATTAAGGCCAATCCCATATAAAATCTTCAACAGCTTGGACAATGGAATCAAGTGACCGGGAAATGGAGTGCTGCCTTCAGGATCAATCCCTCCAAAGAAAGGGAACTGGAATGAACTGCAGAATTCCAGCAGCAGTCCAGTGAGACAGTTAGGAGGCTGGACCCAGGGCATACAGGAAGCTAAGGGAAATGGCTTTGCTTAGGCTGGAGAAGAAAAGGCTAACAGGGGCATCCAGTCTTGCACCCACTGAGGGTGTTAGAAACAGACTCTTCTCCAAGAGCTGTGCAGCAAAAGGACAAGAGGCAACCACCACAAGATGCAAAATGAAAAGTTCTGATTACAGCTGAGGGGGGCGGGGGGAAAGCCTTCACAGTGATACTGGTACTGCCCTAAAATGCAGTGTCCAGAATGAGGCAGAATTCCCAACTGTGGGAATTTTTAAACTGCAACTAGGTAAAATCCTGAACAAGCTGAGAGCTTTAAGCCAGTTCTGCCCTGAGCAGGAACCTGAAATGGGTGGCCGCTAGAGGTCCTGCACCACCTCAGCTTTCCTAGGTTAATGTTTGGCTCAGTATCTCTAGTGATGCAAGACAGAAATACCACTCCTACACATCCCACTTAATTATTCTCAAGAAAAGCATTCAAACAACTGTTCTCTTGATGAAAACCTACACTTCACCCAAATTTGCAGTGTTGCAACTTCTTCAAATAAACTTATTTAGAGTCTACAATCAGCAATCAAAACTCTCCCAACTTGCCATTACCTTTTCAAATTCTTTTTCTTGTATGTCCAGCATTGTCTGAATCCGCTTCATAACCTCTCTGAAGTGTTCACCCTAATAATTACAACAAGATTTTTCAGGTTAAACAAATCTAGGAGGAAAAGAGATGCTGTTAACGTTCCCTGCTTCAAGCTTCACTGAAATACATCGCCTTAACCTCTCAGCTATTACCAAACTAGAGAAGTGCTAACATCACCTGCTGCCATACAGAACATTATCACACAACCTGCCAGACATTCAGCTACTTCAAGTGTTAGGATTCCTCACTAGGCAAACTATCCCCCAAATCAAACAAGCACTACTACTGATATGTGCAGGTCAGGGTAAAGCTAGGAAACAAAACTAGAAAACTAGCAGAAAAATAGGCATTTGGAAATATTTCACCCAGCCTTTGTAAGCATTGAGCTTTTTAAAGCCTCTGCACCTCACTTAGGAACTTTTTGCATGCTGGGCATGTAAGCTGCCCCAAAACAGTGGGATGGATACCATCAGTTTAAAGACCAATGTAAGTCAACTGTCATAGAGAGGGAAATGCAGTGCAAATGGTTTCCACCAGAAATCAACACATGGGTTCTACTCTACAGTGATCTACATCTAGTGAAATTCTATGGAATGTACAGATGCAGACAGGGTTCATTCCAAAGCTTTTCTAAAAGCATTTTCATACAACCTAGCATTCATGAACCAGAAGAAGTTCAGAAGGCAACTGCTTCCAAAAATGCTTTTAGATATTAAACGAATCAGTGTGACTGCTGGAGTGAGTCCAGAGGAGAGCCACAAGGATGATCCAAGGGCTGGAACACTTCTCCTATGAAGACAGGCTAAGAGAAAAGACAAGACTCTGGGGAGGACCTTAGAGCTGCCTTCCAATACCTGAAGGGAGCCCACAGAAAGGCTGGAGGGGGACTTTTCATAAGGGTGTCCAGCAAGGGAACGATTTGAAGCTGAGGGAGAGTAGGTTTAGACTGGAGCTTAGGAAGACGTTCCTCAGCACGAGAGCAGTGGAACTCTGGAAAGGTTGCCCAGAGCGGTTGTGGAGGTGTTTAAGGCCACATTGGATGAGATCTTGGGCAACCAAGTCTAGTTGAGAGGTGTCCCTGCCCATGGCAGGGGGTTGTAGTAGATGATCTCTAAGATCCCTTCCAATCTAAACCATTCTATGCTTCCACTATTCAGCTGCAGTAACACCACCTAAAACTTAAGATTCCAAACTTAGCTTTCACTCTTGTATTAACTTCCAGCCACAGAAGAGAAAGCAGATCGAAGTACAGATGCTAAGGAATGCAAAGTCATGTTGAAGTAAGCAAACTGATTTTTCACAAGTGTGTGTGTCTCTGCATGAAGCCAAACAACCATGGCCCAGCCACTTTTGCCAGAGAGCCTGCACACAATTACTGGAGTAGTACTGGAATGAGGACCTAGGTTTGCTGGGGGAAGGTTATGCAGAAGGCTGGGGAAGGTGTAGTTCTGCTTTGATAGCATTTCAAGCCCCTGGCTGATGCTGTATGTCTGGTTTCTAGATATTGCACAGGGTCACTGAAACACTAAACAAGCTGTGCATGCAGCAAGAGATAACCGAGATAGGAAATGACCCAACCATAATAAGGTCTAAGGAGGGTAGAATCTTTTATACAACTAATCAATTTCTTTGATAGCACTTTAAGATAACATAATCAATATAATCCCATGGGGAGAAAGAGAGAGGCATACTGTACCTGGTGTATCCTCAGCAAGAATGGAATTCCAAACGTCCCAAAAACCTCTTTGTGGAAATGTGCCACCGTGATTAGCATCTCATTTTCTTTATCTATATCTACCTGGTCCAGAGGAATTTCCTAGATCCAGATAAAATTATGACTGCAATCAGATAAAACTTCTCCAGAACCTCACATGTTAAGTAACTAAAAGCATAACTGATGTACTGATACTGATGTGAACCAAATCTATTTAAAAACAACTAGAACCACCATGCTTTTTGACAGTCTTTTCACAAGAGTCACTCATCTCTGGCACAAGAGCATTTTAGCTTCCCCTACCCAGTAAATACTCTCCTAGCTCCCCTGAATAGCATTTTTGACCTGAAAACTTCTATCACCTGTAGTAGTAGCCAACAGCACCACCACAGATCTTGTCATTTCCTCATTAGGGTTTAAATTAGAATCTTTTAATATTTATGATCTTTGAGACAAGGTAACATATTTGAAGACTGAAATGTGTAGAAAAATCATGTAAGTATCAAAATTTGTCTCAAGAAGCTCAAACTTAATAGAAAAGGAAACAAAACCTTCTAGAATACTTATGTATGAAAGCAAGTTCCAAGCATAAACATTGTATGACGAGTCCTCAAAACAACCCTGGAAGTACTGCTAAGGCAGCAAATGCCCTATGGACAAACTCTTGCCAGGTCTTCATGTATTGTTATGATAAAAGTACATAAAAAATTAAAACCTGAAGGCATTATAGGGAAGCAGCCAGAAAGGAAAAAATCCAGCTTGCTGCAGGTTCACAAAGAGAGTTGTTAGCTATCGGAATGTGCTGCCCAGGAAGGTGGTGGAGTCACCGTCCCTGGAGGTGTTCAAAAAAGGGATTGGACGTGGCACTTGAAAGCCACGGTTTAGTAGTCATGAGGTCTTGGGTGACAGGTTGGACTTGATCTTTGAGGTCTTTTCCAACCTTATTGATTCTATGATTCTGCCAGGGGATTTGAAAATCAGAGTGCAGAAAAAGGCAACCACCATCTGAGAGCTCCTTCTCTCAAAGCCAAGGTTTACAGAGGTTACTCACCTCTATTCGAAACGTTCGACTTGTTGCAGGCGACAAACACTCTAACAGCTCGTCTTCCTGATGGACACCGATTATTTTGTAACTTACAATTTCTAGCAGCCTTAAAAAAAAAAAGAGAAACAAACAAACAGGAAAAGCATTAACAAAATTAAATACTAATTAAAAAAAAAAAAAAAATCATTACTGATGTACTGTTTGTTTTTCAGGCCTTAGAAGCATTAATCAAGATGTAAAGAGATGCTACTAGTGTAGTCAGACTGAAACTTAGGAAGAAGTTCTTCAGTACAAGGGTGGTGGGACTTAGGAATAGGCTGCCCAGGAAGGTTGTGGATGCCTCCTCCCTGGGGCTGTTCAAGGTCAGGATGGATGAGGCCTCGAGCAGCCGAGCCTAGTTGAGAGGCATCCCTGGCCATGGCAGAGAGGTTGGAGGAGATGATATCTGAGGTCCCTTCCCACCTGAGCCATTCTATAATTCTATGATTTGTAAAGCTTTCAATTCAGTTTTCAGTAAAAATTAAGCTGCAAAGTTCCAAGAGCTTAAACTACTTCTGGCTCATAGCCACAAAAAAAACCCCCAAGACAGTCTGTGCAATTGTAAGACAACAGCTTTTAATTTAGATTATTTAACTCTCTTTAAATGACCTCACTTTAAACTCCTGAGAAGTGAACAGCACGGAATGCTTGAATTGGAAACAGTTAAACTGTGAGGTAGCAAATGCAACTGCAAACGCATCTCAAGGAGGTGACTTTATGCAATACCAACAATGGTTTCCACAGTGGTTTAAACTCGGCAGTTACTTTTCTGCCTGAAATCCACATGATCCCATAAAAGACATCAGAATCTTCCAGCTTTACCTTAATTTCCCTGAACCTTTTTCAGAGAGCTCTACAACTTTTTTACATTCTTCTAACAGGTCCCGCACGCACCCATGCTTATCTGGATATACTGTTATTTCCTGGGGGATTGGAAACAGAGCAATCATTAGACAAGCTGAAATTGCAACCATATTCAAGCACAGACTACACTGGATTACCTTATCCACTACAAATTCACCTTCAAAAAGATAACCATTGCTAAAGTGAAGGCCTAGTTTACACCCAAAACTTTCAAGAAGTGATATGTAATGGCTTCAAAAATCTAATGGTTTGGGAGAAAAGTTGGGGTGGGGATTTTTGTTCTTGTTTGCTTGGGTAATTTTACTTAAGGTACAACTTTGGTCTAGTTTTTGGGTTACTCAGGGCTAATTGTGTGAGAAGCATCAAACCAGCCACAGAAGCTTTGACACAGAAATGGAAGCAAGGGTGTAAAAGAGCCAGCCTCACTCACCTCTTCCCTAAACTGGCTATTTAGCCATATGCATTTAAAACTTCTTCTGTTTTCAAAATCAGTTATTTTCATTTTGAGCTTAAGGAAGAAAAGAAAAAACACTTTAGGCACACTTGGTATAGGGCAGATTTATTTGCTTTTCAGTTCACACAAATGAAACCAAAAGAGTCTTACCTGTTGATAGTAAAGTTTTTTAGGTTGCCTAGGTTTGAAGAACTGCAGAAGATCTCTTAAAGTACCTTCATAATTATGTCTAAGAGGGTTACCAGGGCCATCCCTATAACTACAAAGGAAAAAGAAGAACATCAGTATCTTACAAATCTATCAGTGCTCAGTAAATCAAAGTACTGAGTACATTTTCATTCCTGGCTTCCAGGTTGCTAGCACAGCCTAGTGCAGTGGTTAAGAGCACATGGGAACAGCCACACCAAGCACATGGGAACCGAAATACCGTTCACTGTGCCTGTAACTCTCTTGGATGTTTCTGTGCTCACCTTGAATGATGCAATGTGGCAGACCAACGTTCCTCTGAAACTACCAGTACAGAAGCACATGCTTCAGACTGTGAAAGGTTAATTTGTGGATCCATGACACAGCAAATTCCAGCACTATAAAGAGCTACTCAAATTACAAGTTTCACTGCTGCTGAAGGGAGATACCTATGGGTATAGCAAGCTGTATTTACATGAATACAAAAAGATGCTGGAATTTCTCTGTGTGCTTTATTCCTACAGCACATACACCAATTATCAATATCTTAGTTTCTGCTCCAGTTTTACAGAGATCCAAATCCAATTTTATACAACTGTGCCCAAGAACACCACTTTAGCCAGGAGCATCCCCTGTAGTAGTTCTGAACTTGTTAGGCCACTGTCATCTTCAGACGCTATTTTGCAGACTTTTAGGGAAGGGGAAAAAGAAACCTAACCAAAAACCAAACCAAAACCCCAACAGTGAAGTAACTCTTGCATTTAAACCTGTAAAATCAGCAAAAAACCTACTTTTAAGTTCACTAGTTTCTGCTCTCCTCCATTCTGGAAAGCTGCATTCACTGAACCAGCACTTGCACAAGCTTAAAAATTTGTCCCATACAGTAAGGCTTTTGAACTACTTAATGATTTCAGAAATGTAAACAATGAACCTTTACAAAGACATCTTTTCTCAATGACACTTACTAAAACTCTTCTAAAATGTTTCAGCCTTTGAGGCTCTAGAGCCAGCCACTGTAATACTTAAAACTAAGCAACTTACTGTGCACTCCAGAAGGCTAACATCTTACTGGTAAAGAACTAGTGAACAAGCTGGGAAAAGCTACAAAGTAAGTACTACCTATCTGTGTTTGGGCTAAAGAGTTTAAAGAGTAGTTGAGACAATACGCTAAGGAAATTCATCTTACCCTTGAGATTTGAAGAACTGTAATAGCATCGGATCCGTGTTGAGCCTCTGCGCAACTGTCTTTGCAACCTGCAAAGAAATGGTTTGTAAGTTCTGGATGATGTTGGAGTACTATTTGAGTGGTGCAATCACTCATTACACATCAAGAACATCATGCCACTGAAATTTTGAAAGGCCCACTGTGTCTACTTCCCCAAGGCAAAAGAAACTCCTATCTTTATTCTCCATCAGCTGTTTAGATATTAAGATAAACTAAGGAAAAAAAACCCACAAGTGAGGAAGCTGTTTTATTAACAAATCTCTGTCACCAAGAGGCCACAAAAATCACAACAAGAGCTCCATTCTTCTTTTGGGCTGCACTGTCAGAAAGTTTGCTGATGACAAAACTGGGAAGAGTGGCTGACACACCTGAAGGCTGTGTTGCCATTCAGCAGGACCTAGACAGGCTAGAGAGCTGGGCAGGAAGACATTAAATGAAATACAAGGACAAGCGTAGAGCCTTGCATCTGGGAAAGAAGAACCCCATGGACCAATATAGGTTGGGGGCTGACCTGCTGAAGAGCAGCTCTCGGGAAAAGGACTTGGGAGCCCTGGTCGACAAAAGGACGACCATGAGCCAGCAACATCCTGGGATGTATAAGAAGGGCTATGGTTAGTAGGCTGAGATAGGTCCTAGAATATTGCGTGCAGTTCTGGGCTCCCTCAGAGACAGGCCTCACGGAACTGCTTTAAAGAGTCCAGTGCAGAGCCACAAAGATGCTGATGGCAGTGGAATATCTTCCTTCTGAGGAAAGGCTGAGGGAGCTGGGGCTCTTTAGCTTGGAGAAGAGGAACCTGAGGGGTGACCTCATTCATGTTTATAAAGATTTGAAGGGAAAGTGCTGGGAGAATGGAGGCAGGCTCTGCTCAGTGATGTCTAGTGACAGGACAAGGGGCAGTGGGTGCAAGCTGGAATAGAGGCGGGTCCACATAAACCTAGGGAAAAAAAAAACTTTTCACTGTGAGGGTGACACAGCCCTGGAGCAGGCCGCCCAGAGAGGTTGTGGAGTCTCCTTCTCTGGAGACAATCCAAACATGCACAGACACGTTTCTGTGTGACCTACTCTAGGTGATCCTGCTCTGGCAGGGGTTGGACTGGATAATCTTTTGAAGTCCCTTCAAGCCCCTAACATTCTGTGATTCCATTGAAGTGATATTGCATATCAAGAATAAAACCTATTGTTAAATAAATCATTCATTAATAAAACTAGGAAGTTTTATTTTCTTCTCACAATCATCAGTTGCTTCCCTACATTTTTCATTACCACAGTGCTAAAAGCCTACATGAACAAAACACACTGTGCTCTAGAAGTATGTATAACACACTTGTGAACTTGTGCAAAAGTTACTTTCAGAATATGGAAACAAAAGCAAAGAAAAAGTTGGACACGTGCCTGAAAGTAATTCATCCTATTGGATAAAGTAACAACAAAGCCTGGGTCATTTGGGATGGTTTTATCACAGAAAATGACATCCACACGATGATAGAGGTCTCGGAAGTACTCTTTAGCTGTTGGTAGCTCACTGTTGTCGTTTTCTGGGTCATCCCTACAAGAGCAAAGAAATGATAACACCATTACATACCACGCTGTTACACACAGGAGCAGTTGGGACTTTTAAGTACATGGTCTACAGTAAGTCACAACAGTGGAGAGACCAAGAAATCAGGCCTAGAAGCCTTTTTAAAGAGCCACCACTTGTAGGCAGTAGAACGCAACAGTCGGGGTGACCCACACCCCTGTGCAGTGTAAGGGCCAAGGCAGCCCCTGGCTGTGCTCCCTCACTTGGCAACCTGGCAATGCTAAGCCCAGTCACTCCAGAGCGGCACTCTGGCAGGAGCCTTCCCCTCCCTCCCACCCTGGCACGTTGCTGTGTGTCTGTACCAGCGCTGCCACAGCTTTCCACGTACTCCTGTGTGAATTGTTTTGCACAAAGGCCAGATGTACAATAGCACTCCTTGAACCACAGAAGCAAAGCAGCAGGCACAGGTGCTGGTTTGGGTCACTACTGACTGGTACCCCTAACTTCTCAGCAGAGAAACAGCACCAGGGTACAAGCTGTGCACTTACCCAGGAGTCAGCAGCCAGCCAAAGGTGCATAACACCAACTGGGTCAACAGGGAATGCGAGTTCCAAGGCATGACATGAGAAATACATTCATCTCACATAATCTGGGGTAAGAGTGCTGAAGATAGACTAGCTGGCTTCCACCCACTGTCAGCCCATGGAGAGAAACAGAGCAACACAGTTGGGTGTGACTATCTGGAGTGAGAGCATAGAAATGCTGATTCATAGCCCTGACAAGCTTATGAAAGATGCCTTTAACGGATACAAGATGCAGGAGCTCTCCTTTTGCCTTGGAGAAAACTCCAGCTGAAGCACCAATACACCTGAGTCACATATGCTCAGGCAAATCAGGAGCATCTCATCATTCCCTAAGACCAGCAAAGAACTTACTGTGATCACGAATCAAAGGAGAAAAAGGGAAAGGAGCTTAGTTTAGCTGTAGGCTGAAAGGATCTCCAAGCCAAGACCCTGTACAGTGGTAATGGTACTGAGCCTGAGATCTGCCATGCTGGTGGGCTCTTCAATGCCTAAGTTACAGCAGCTCCCAAGAAAAAGCTGCAGAACTCAGATGCATGGCTGAGCTACATCCTTTGGCAATATTAAGATCTGGTTTAGGTCAGTTTTGTAAACTAAGATGAAGTCGTCTTTTCCTTACATAATGTGGCACGTGATAATTAAAATACTAACAATATTTCTCTTAATTTGCCTTTTGAATAAACAAATGAAAACTGCCAAGCATGTCTAGTGTTGGAAAACTCATACTTTGTTCTTGTTAAAAATGCTAAGGTGAAAGGAAGTGAACCAGGTCATTTCATTGCATTAAGCTGAGCCCTTAAAATACATACTTCTGAAACACGATGATGTCGCCATCCATGAGTTCATCAAGAGCTTTATCGAGGGACACATCATAGTCTTGAATCCTTTCTGTTAAATTGGGTTTAACTTCCTGCAATAAAGAACAACTACTGTTGATCACAGGACAAACAAAAGACAAACAATAAGATCATAATAATGAAGAAATCATCAGTTAACTGAAACACACGGGTAGATTGACACATGCAAATTAGGTGTAACCTCAGCTAGGGTCCAGATATACCTAACTGCTATTGCTAAAGCTGGCTGCTCATGTTTGCCTTTGGACTCTTATTCAAGTTATTTTAATTTTCAGAAGTATATTCTCATTCAGCATTGTCTTGTTAAAACTAAAAACCTTCCAAAGAGATTCTGGGAAACCTGGAGCACACCAATTGTGCTCACTCATTTTAATAGTGCAGAACTTATGTGCAACAATTCACTTCTTTTAGGAGTGCCTGACTTCCCTGGAACAGCCAGAGAGCTCAGCATGACTGCTAACAAAGATGGCAATGAAAACCCCAATTCCTTGTTCATACCAGAGCAAGAACTTTGTCTTGGCAGGATCTGCATCTTCAGCACTCAATAAATACAGCAGTTACAAAGATTTACTATTTCTGTATTTGGGCAGAAACATTTTAGCAGAGCAAGGACTTTGTTTGCCGACTTCTCATGCAGGGAAGGAAGAAGATGCAACATTTTCAACTCTGCTAAACTGAGCACTGAAAACACAATGGCCAGTAACTGCAGCATTAGCTCCTCTAACACAGCAAGTCAGAGGACAAGCACAGATTTAGCACAGCAAAGCTGCTCATGCATGACTTCACAGAGATTTTGTTGTTTATACAGCCTCATGTTTCAAGTTGTTTAAAACTGTTTAGAAGTGAACTACCTGCTGCTATTCTAGTCTCTTGCTGCACTGTAAACTTTAAAGCTACAGGTTACAGAGGGCTTAGGATTTATACATTATCATCATAAGGAGTAACCTTTTTCTGTAGCAAATAAAGCTTCTTTTTCTCTAGTTATAACATGTAAAAGACAAAAAAAGCCACAAAAAGCTTATCAGTCCAAACCTCATAGAGGATAAGGTTAGTTTCTCGTGGAAATCCTGCTCTGTCACACATAACTGGAAGCAAGTCACCTAACAGAAAAGAGAAAGAATTTGAAATGGCATTTCAACTGCTAGTGAGACCTGCAAAAAGGAGAGAACCTGCTTTTCTACCCTGGGTAATTGTTTGAAAATGCCTAAGGAAGCAAGCCTTCCAGGTTAGAGTTTCCCTTACTGACATTCAACCCAGAGACAGGCTTTATGGTTGCCTTCTACTTCATCTGAACAAGAGTAAAATAAAAGAGTAAAAAGGCCAAAGAGATGAAACAATATTGCTCTTTCCCAAGAGAAAAAAAAAATTCAGCACTTGGAAATAAAAAAAAAACAACAATAAACCCCAAGAAAAACAGCTAAAATACAAAATTAGATAACATGTAGAAGTCAACAAAATGAGACACTCAAGATGACAAGTCAAACTATTTTTACTCAGTGGAGAGTTGCTGAATTCTTCAAATGAACCCACGTGAAAAACAAGGCCCACAACCAGTTCTATCTGAGCAGCTGCTCTCGGGTTACCAGAGTGAAAAGTTGCAAAAGAGAGCTTGAAATCCAAGGATAAAACTGAACTGGAGAGCAATATCAAATCACAAAGCCTTACAGCAAGCCTTAAACAGCTGTTTACATTCAGAAACACCTGGAGAACGCAGCAAACCTGTAACAAAAATTCAACTGGCAGCCAAGGGTGTCATTAAGGCAAGTCCACCAGCCTCGCAGAAAGTTTTCTTCTCTGTGTTGTGCCAGTAAAACTCTCAGGTGTTGGGAGAAATCAGAATTTCTTTCTGTGGCTACCTTTGCTTTCAGTGATAAAACTAATTGTAAAAGAAGGGGGGAGGGAGGGGGAAAGGAGGCAACGCCACCTGTTGTCTTCATCATAATGTAAAGGAATGCTAAACTCACGTATTTTACAGGATATAGGTGTATAGATATGTCCACAATAATTCAAACTCCGAGTCTTCGGGTCATACATCTTCAGAAACAACATCACATCATCTACGAATCAACAAACAGGATTTCAGGTCAGAAAGCTGATTTGGATAGGTCGAGAGACACCAAACAGTAACAAAGATGTGCCTTTGGTTTATTAACGTGATAAACACCCTTAGAATGTTCTTAAAGGCTGAATCTTTGTAAGTCAGCTTTATGTAAAAATTTATTTAGTGAATCTAGCAACATGTGAAACATCTTCCACTTGGACAGAGAATGATGAGAGGAGAGAAAAACTGCATGAGGGGAAAAAAAAAATCATGTCAGCAGTGGTACAGTGTGCCACTTACTGATTGACAGCAGGCTGAACACGAGCCAGCAGTGTGCCCAGGTGGCCATGAAGGCCAATGGCATCCTGGCCTGCATCAGGAACAGTGTGGCCAGCAGGAGCAGGGAGGTCATTCTGCCCCTGTATTCAGCACTGGTTAGGCCACACCTTGAGTACTGTGTCCAGTTCTGGGCCCCTCAATTTAAGAAGGACATCGAGTTGCTGGAACATGTCCAGAGAAGGGCAACAAGGCTGGGAGGGGTCTGGAGCACAAGCCCTATGACGAGTGGCTGAGGGAGCTGGGGTTGCTTAGCCTGGAAAAGAGGAGGCTCAGGGGAGACCTTATCACCATCTACAACTACCTGAAGGGAGGTTGTAGCCAGGTGAGGGTTGGTCTCTTCTCCCAGGCAACCAGCACCAGAACAAGAGGACACAGTCTCAAGCTGTGCCAGGGGAGGATTAAGCTGGATGCTAGGAAGAAGTTCTTCACAGAAAGAGAGATTGGCCCTTGGAATGTGCTGCCCAGGGAGGTGGTGGAGTCACCATTACTGGAAGTGTTTAGAAAGAGACTGAATGAGGCACTTCAGTGCCATGATTTAGTTGATTAGGTGGTGTTGGGTGATAGGTTGGACTTGATGATCTCGAAGGTCTTTTCCAACCTGGTTAACTCTGTATTCTGTAACATCAGCACTGACACTGTGTGCTGAGAGACACCCCAAACACAAGCATTTTGGAGGAAGGTTTAGGATGAACGCTACGATCTTTATCAAACTTGGGTAATGTTGCTCCAGTAGCAGCCATCTCTGGATCTACTGTTTCCAAAAATATTGTCCATGGATTTTCATTGTCACTGAGCTCAATCATCTATGTAAAAAACAACAGAGAAGAAAAAAAAGTCTCTGGAGAAAGTAATATAACCTGGTATCTGCATTTTCATCAGATACAAGACCTTTATGATATTCTATTACCGGGAGAGTTATTTTTTAAGTTGTGATAATGGCAGGAAGTTGATGTTTATTAGGAGAAGCTATAACAGACTGTAACACCAATTATATTTTAATGTGCCCAGTTCTGGTATCTCCATCATAAGGAGGACACAGCTCTGTTGGAGTGAAGCCAGAGGAGGGCCATAAAGATAATCCAAGGGCTAGAACACCTCTGCTATGAGGATAGGCTGAGGGAATTGGGGTTGCTTAGCCAGGAGAAGACAAGGCTCAGGGCAGGGAACTTAGAGCTGCCTTCCAGTACCTGAAGGGATCATACATGAAGGCCGGAGAAGGTCTTTTCATAAGGGTGTCTAGCAATAGGACAAGGGGGAAAGGTTTGAAGCTGAGGGAGAGTAAGTTTAGACTGGAGCTTAGGAAGAAGTTCTTTAGTATGAGGATGGTGAGAGTCTGGAATAGTTTGCCCAGGGAGGTTGTGGATGCCGGGCTGGACGAGGCCTTGAGCAGCCAAGCCTAGTTGAGAGGCATCCCTGCCCATGGCAGGGAAGTTGAAGTAAATGACCTCTGAGGTCCCTTCCAATGTAAGACACACTATGATTTTAGATTTTATATTGAAGGGACTTGTTTTTCATTTAACTATCTCTACAGTACCTACAGCAAGAAAATTACTTCACTTGAGAAGCAGTAAGTGTAACAAATCAGTGTTTTCAGCGGTATACAGATGCAATGTTTTACATTTCAAGCAACATGTTTCATTAAACACAGGGCTTTCTCAAAAAATGAGGACTCAAACAGGCATAACTTTTGGAAATCTAACATGGAACTCATGATCATGCTTTTTTCATGGAAAGTAAATCATGCACCACACTCCTCCTTCCTATCCAAATTAGTCCACTAAATCTGAGGTCTTCTCAAGTAAGACATGTTACCAGATCTAGGTTAAATGAAAACCCTGATAAATCTGATGCCCCAAACACACAGATTTGCCAAGAAAGGTACAAACCATGGGTGATGTACAGAAATAATGTCCCCTGGCAGTGAGTATTTACCGTTTTATTGCCATCTGCTTCATTATCTAGCATTGCAGGTCTTTTTGTTCCATTACTTCTAGCTTGCATTGGCCACAATCTGATTTGATCCTGGGGAAATCCCTAAAATAAATACAAATCATGTCAGGAGATAACAAAACAAAAGGCTGAGATACTTTTATTAAACCTAAACAGATCTCCCCTTTCCCAAGGCCTAAATTACAGCTGCTGACAATACTTGGAGAAGATAAAGACTACAAAGTAGCTGTAACACAGTAAAACAAACGCACCTGGCTCCTCAGCTGCAGAACACTTACCATGGTTTGAGAGAGGTTTTGAACAAATTCTGTGAGTGTGGAGTTTTTTAATACTTTGAAGATGGTGTATTTCACTTTTTCTTCATCGTACATGTCATTGCCTTGGTGACCACAGAACTGATCCTCTGCTACTATCTGAAAAACCACATTTCAAGGTTACCGATCGCATCAGCTCAACTGGCACCATGCTGCAACCTTCTCCTGGTGCTTTGCTGGGCAACATCGCTGCCTGCCCGAATGGTGGGCACACTGCTAACACCATCCATGTTCTCAGGAAGAAAATTTGATAGCACAGAGATTATCATGAAATGTTAAAAGTGTGATTGATAGTCAAATCATTGCAATTAGGGTGCACTAATACTTACAAATCCTGAACAATTAAAAACCAGTTGCACTTAGATCTCGACCTTGGAAACGTGTTCTAGCAATATTGGCACTTAAATAAAAGCTACAGAATTATTTTACTGGTGTGATGCAAGGAGGTTGGCCTAAAATGTTTCATGTATCTCCCACAGCTCTCATGCTCTCTTTGGTAACGAAGACAAAAGGTGCAACTCTGCCACTCTCTCCACTGAAAAGCAGCCCTAGAGTAAATGCAGTGTAGAACATGCTGAAGTTCACTGCTGTCTCTACTTAGGAACACCAGAAAGGAAATGCAAGGAAACTCAGAGGCAAATGGGTTCTATTTTCTTGTGCCAGATGGGCTCTGGAAAAAGCCATAAACAGGGTTCCTTAAGGCAATTCATAACAATCCAGTCCATCTGGCTTTTCCAAAAAGATAATTGCAAATATAAGCACTCTCTCCTTCTGCTTCCACTTGATGAGCTCAGTTTGGCAGTAGTCCAGGCTTGCAGCCTATGGCTAGATACATTCTAATTTTAGAAAATAATTCCTGAAGGAGATAAAAGTGCAGTGGCATGGCAGCCATTTCCAATAACTTGGTCCCCTTCCTTTCACCTGAACTCACCAATTTTACTCACAAGCACATAACTCTACAGAAAACAGAAATCCCTGTAACATACAGTACTGTTTGTGCTATTAGGGCTCACTGCATATGTAAATATACTTACAAGCACTAAAACCATAATTTCACTTCAAACACTACTTCCAAACACAAATTTAAAAGACATTAAAATCAAGGTTTGTCTTGGGTGGCTTAACATTCTGAATTTTAATGACAAGGCCCTTGTAACTTTATCCATTTCAAAAGCTGACCTGCACTTGCATATAGAGGTGAGCTTCTTGCCTCTCCTTCCTCTTCTGAGCTTCTATCCTCTTCTCTTCTTGTAGCCTTTCTACAAGTTGCTGAGGAATATCATGGTCTGTGACAGGCTGCAAAACTTCACCTAGAAAGCAGATTTTGTGATGTCATTCCAAGATTTACATCAAACAGGGTTTTCTTCATATGCAGTTGAATTTTCTCTGATTTGAAGTCAAAACTGGGCTTTTTCATCTCTTAATTAAAACCACGACTTGATATCATCATGTTTTGGCAAAAGAAACATTTTCTATCCCAAGCCAAAATGTGCTGCTTCCATGAAATATGTATCAGCCTTCTGAATTAAATATTCATTCCAGGATTGAAAAAAAAAATATTTACCACTACTCAACAGAGCTACATAGAATGATGGAATGTTAGGGGTTGGAAGAGACATCAAAAGATCATCTAATCCAGCCCCACCGCCAAAGCAGGAACACCTAGGACAAGCTGCATGGGAACACATCCAGGCAGATTTTGAAAGTCTCCAGAGAAAGAGCCTCTACCACCACTCTGGGCAGCCTGTTCCATGGCTCTGTTACTCTCACTACAAAGAAACATCTTCTCAGGTTGAGATGGATTCTCCTGTGTTCTAACTCTTCTCTGTTGTTTCTTGTCCTGTCACTGGGCACCACTGAAGAGCCTGGCACCTTCATCCAAACACGCCCCCATCAGGTATTTATAGACACTAACAAGATCTCCCACTCAGCCTTCTCAAGACTAAACACATAGAGCTACATATTTATAATCAACTGCATTTAGCTTCCTTTACTGTAGTTCACTGATTTCTCCATCCTATAAAGCACTTTGCAGATACACAGTCCTGACTCACCGTGCTAAGGCACAGCACCACGAGGTTAAGCACACACCACCTGAAGAGTGAAAGGCTGCCTGATCCCATGGAACCTCTAATAAATTCCAACTATAACTAAGGAAGCCCCTTTGTGTAGGAAGACTGTCAACAATTCAGAAGTAAACTACAGCCCTAAAGCCCTGTAATTCTATCTGACTTGGAACACAGGCAGAGCATACATACTCAGTTTTGACTCCCTGATGTAAACCAACATGTAGGCGTTCGTACAGTGCCGTACAGATAAGTCATCGTCGTGACCTCCGTAGTTGTGTTCAATCGCTTCCTCCTTCGTGCATCTCGATACAACATCGTCATCAAACTTACACCACTGGAGGGAAAACGTTATAGCATTTTACACACAAACCCATGTTCCTGAATGATAAATTAATCCTATTTCTGGCATGCCTTTCAGCTCTTTGAAGTAACTAAAATTGCTCTTCAAGCAGCACACATCTAAAAAAAGCCCTGGTTCAGGATGATTTGTGCTACCTGCTACTTGTGATCAGCATAAGGAAAGCCATAAATACCAAACCTTTACTGAAATAGTTGACTATTTTACACTGAATACCAAATCCCCATAATTATTCCAAGCACTTTTTCTTAAAACTGTTATTCAAGTATCTAACATTTCTACATAAATTGGAAAATTGACCTTATTTACTGTAAACTGAAATGAAAAGCAGTGATGCATATCTGGTCATTGCACATTTACAGCAATCTGTAAGTAGAAACAATAAAGCCAATTAAGAATGATAGAGAAATCTGAAGCAAAAAAATCTGACTTCCTACTTTTAACGTGAACAGTCCTGCACACACCAAACCAGTCAACTCAAGGGAAGAGACACTTGACCTATAAATGTCCAATCCAATTAAGTCACCTAAACCTGTCACAGTGGGACATGCAAAGACACTGAACTTCTGAGTCACTGAAACGTTTGCTCATATTTGCTTCAGCATGAAGTCAGCCTAAAGAAAACGCTGGCTAAAATCTCAACGCGTACACATGGCACTACTGAATGGATTCCCTCAGTTAAAAGTCTTTTGCCAAAAGCCAACAGCAGAGATGAAGCTGCTTTTCTTAAGACAAGGTTCTTTAACGCCTCCAAGCGCAAGCTCCTCCCAAGGAGCAAATGCTAGACGTGAGGGTTGTTGAGTTTTCATTCTGCAAATACTAAGTAAGTTCCCCAAATATGTCAGAATAGGCACCAAATGAAAGAGTATCAAGCCAAGAACTACAAGGAAAAGTCAAATCCCTGTGTGATGAAGTGAGTGTGCCAGCACGCTCTTCTGTTAGGGAACAAACATTCCCAAGATTTGCCCATGAAGAACTCTGCACATAGATATTGCAAACCACAAACATGTTAAGGTTCTTTTCAATACTCACTTTGCCATCCCCTTTGGATTCAAGTAAACAACGTAATGTCCACCATGGTTATCTCCACTGTGGACTAGAACTGCATGAAGGATGTAATTTGCAGGGTCTTTAGGATCCGTTTTTTGCAAAAATTCATCTAGTGGCAACTGTTCAGGAAACTCAAATCTAGTTTTGAAAAGAATGAAGACAGATGTAGTATTTGTAGTTCAGAAGCAGCATACTATTATTCAGGGCATCTCTACTCATTCCTAAAGCAAGTTACAAAACCTGAATGTGATAGTTGTTACAATGCCATTTCTATCCAGGATATACTGCAGAGAGTGGTTAAGATTCATAAGCATCTGTGAAAAAGTATGGCCTCAGTAACAAGGGTAAGAGTACTATACTGAAACAGTGATGGTTTGGATTCACTGTGGCAAGCAAATAGTTCAAAACCTGCTGTTTTTGAGTACCCAAATACAGCTTTTCTAGCACTGGACTGAAATATCTTTAAGCACTGCAGTCTCACCTTCTTGGCAAGACTGAAATCACTGTGATCCAGATTTAGTTTACAATCAACAACTTATCTCCTTGAGAAAGTATCAGCCTCTACTCAAAATGAGTGGGCAATAGATGGAGAGAAAGCAGAGGACTACTTATTTGTCCTATTTACTCTTGTGGTAGCCTATGGTTATGTACCAATGTTCACACACAAAGTTCCATAAAGTACTAAAGATGCTTTCACTTGTTTCACATTATAAACACACCTACTTGAGTATTGTACAATGACTAAAAGAACTCCAAACACTTACCTATCATTTATCTTGATGTTTTGGTCAGTCTGAGGATCATACATAAATCTCATGAGCTGTAAGTGTAATACTGGTGGCAATGTCAGGAACTTCACACCTTTCTCTGCCTCCTGGTCAGTTTGAAGGAAATACAAGGTTTAAATTGCAAGCATTTTAGCAACTCAAAATACTTATTTGCTGTGGACACTTTTCCTACAGACTTTTATTTTATAGGCTTGACAACACAAGGGGCACATAGAATGATTTGAAACTTGGGTGGAACTTCACTATCTTAGGGCTGCACAAACCTTCCCATGAGCTGCTCCAGTAACATGTTCAAGAACCCAGTTCATTTCAATTTAGGTTGTTCATACAAAGACATGTGAATGCCTCACTGCACTAAGAGCAAGTTACCTGTATAAATAAAACTGAAAGGGAATATGGAGGCAAGCTGCTAGGTTTTGATCAATTAAGAATTTGATGGTCATCATGTCCTGCCAGCAAGTATTTGGCTGCCTTCTTAAGAACAGCTAAAGAACACTCCTAACAAAACCTGATATATGGAGGCTACAAAAGCGAGCTTTTAGTAAACTAGCATTTCTCATAGACTTCACAGAATCCTAGAATGCCTTAGGTTGGAATAGACATTAGAGGTCATCTACTCCAACCTCCCTTCCATGGGCAGGGAGGCCTCTCAACTAGACTCAGCTGCTCAAGGCTGACTTCAGGTTCTTACAGTGGGTGCAGCAAAAAGTGCAGCTGAATAGCTCACAAATATGTGCACACAAATGTTTAAAATTCCAAAGGTTCATTTGGCATTCTTGTTGATGATACAGAAATGATCTCTCTAAAGTTACTTTTAGAGCTATGCCACTTTTTAATGAGACACATAGAAGAGCAGACCATCTTAAGGACACGGAGCTGTTGGAGTGGGTCCAGAAGAGGGCCATAAAGATGATCAAAGGGCTGGAGCACCTCTGCTATGAGGCTAGGCTGAAGGAGATCAGATTCAGCCTAAAGACGACCCCAGGGGGACCTTAGAGCTGCCTTCCAATACCTGAAGGGATCCTACAGGAAGGCTGCAGAGGGACTTTTCATAAGGGTATCCAGCAAGAAGACAAGGGGGAACGGTTTTAAGATGAGAGAGAGGAGGTTTAGACTGGAGCTTAGGAAGAAGGTCCTTAATACGAGGGTGGTGAAATTCTGGAATAGGCTTGCTCAGGAAGGCTGTGGATGCCTCCTCCCTGGGGGTGTTCTAGGCCAGGTTAGATGAGGCCTTAAGCAGATGAGCCTAGTTGAGAGGTGTCCCTGCCCATGGTAGGGAGGTTGGAGCAGATGATCTCTGAGGTCCCTTCCAACCTGAGCCATTCTCTGATTCTCAGGCCTGAGATCAGTAAAGATATTAACTACTCTAGTCCCTAAAACACTTACTGGTATAAAACTCACTGCTAATTAGACCATTTTGAAATCCAACCTCCATTTTAAGAAACCTAACAGCAATTAAGAGGAGCTTAATTGCTTGTCTAAGGGGTAAAACCACCAAATATCATTGCTACAACCTAGAATGGGGTTTGTACCACTTTTTGACTACCAAAACCTTGTAAAGTTATTTTATCAGGGATACAGAAATGCAATTTAAAAATCAAATAAAAAGAAAATACCTGCAAACCATGCTCTCCTGCATCATACTTGTTATCACCATCCAACTGTTCCACTGCAACGTAGTCAATGAAGGACTCAAAAACTAAATGAAAAGAAGATTTGTGAATGGTAGGGAAGGTTTACTCTAGCCTGATTGATTAATACATTGTTAAGCAAATAAATTATCAAGACATGAGATTTTGTGTTTGAATATCTCTGTCTTCGTGTTAAAAAGCCAAATCTTCTATTGTTTAAGAATGTCAAGAAAAGCATCTTGAAAAGTAAGGGCATATGCAGAAGAACAGCAATAGATTTTAAAACCATGCAGGTTCAACTGTCTGCCAAATCTCCTGGTCTCACTTTGCATCTGTTAAGTATCCAGCTAGATGACTTTGCCTGCTGGACTCTTACATGTCCTTTTTAGTGTGTCTCATGCCAAGTACTTGGTAAAGTGATAAAAGCCCACTCCAATTAGTCCTTAGTGCTTTTTATTTGCTTATTACTAAGGTCAGGTCTGAACAAGACTCTATTTCCTCCAAGTTCACCCTCATATGTAAATTATAACCCACTGTTATTACCATGGGATGCTATGCACTTTTATGACACCTGGCAAACTCCTAAAATTATGCCATAAGAGTTTTATGAAAAGAGATCAGTGAGAGAATTAAACAGGAAGGAGCAGGGAAGGGAAATGAAAGAAAGAAAAAAGGTAACATAAGCAAAACCATTTTCTACAGAAGATGTTTTTGAAGGGGTGCCTTAAAGCAGGGACACTGCAAAGTGCTGAGCACCAACAAACCCACTTGAAATCAACAGGCACGTGTCCAACATGTTGAAGTATTTGATTGGTGCATCATAACATATCACTTACTATTTTTCTTTCCCTTTATACTTAGCTGGATGTCATAATAATCTTCTATTCGTTCAGATCGATAGTCTACGTGTTTGCATTGGATATAAGACTGTAAACAAAAGACCAAAGACCACAGAATTTCAATGTGTTCAGGAAACAGTTAATTAATTTATTTTTTAAAAGTCTATTAAATACATACCACCATCTTCCCTCTGAACAATTTGGGAATAGTGCCTTCTACACATGTGCCTTTCATTTTGTTTTCCACATTATCGAGCAGCTGAAAGAGAAATGAGCTTTTACATTGGCCAAACTTGCAGGGTTGGAATTTATTCATCACAGAGATGACTACTTCACTGATTAAACTCTAAGTCACTTGCACTAAAGTGAAATGTTAGCTTATTTGTACCAGCATTTTACTAGTCCTTTAAATCTTCCTCTCCCTCCTGAAAACTGCATTGAGGACTACTCCAGCCACATCCAAGCCCCGAAAAACCTCACAAACGTAACAATCCATTTGCATCTTCAAACATGCATTTCTCTCCATGGCTATATAAGGACCACTAGCACACAGAATGTTACGAGTTGGAAGTGCCAAAGCAGGATCACCTAGGGCAGGCCTCACAGGAACACATCCAGGAGGGTTCTGAAAGTCTTCAGAGTAGACTCCACCACCTGTCTGGGCAGCCTGTTCCAGTGCTTCATCACCCTCACTATAAAGAGGTGTCTCCTTGTATTGAGGTAGAATCTCCTCTGTTCCAGCTTGTACACATTGTTCTTTGTCCTGTCACTGGGCAGCACCAAAAGGAGACTGGTACCTTCATCCTGACACCCACTCCTCAGATATTTATAGACATTAAGAAGATCCCCTCTCAGCCTTCTCTTCAAGACTAAACAGGTCTCTCAGTCTCTCTTCACAGGAGAGATGTTCCAGTCCCTACATCATTCTCATAGCTCTCCACTGGACTCCCTCCAGCAGATCCCTGTCTCTACTGAATTGGAGAGACTATTGGCCCTCTTGGCCACAAGGGCACATTGCTGGCTCATGGATTACTTGCTGTCCATTAGGACTCCAAGGTCCTCTGTGGAGCCACTTTCCAGCAGGGCAACCTTTAGTCTGTACTGGTACCAGGTGTCAGTCTTCCCCATTTATTTTCAACCTTCCCTATGCTTTCCATATTCTTCCCCCACAAAAGGTCACAAACAATCCCATTCTTAAGATAAAGAGAAATAAAGCAAGGCAAAAACTCTCACAGAGCTAATTTAATCAGTGCCAGTATCACTGGAACTGTTACTAAATTACATTATATAGACACAGTAACAAGAGACAATATTAAGCATCAGAGATCAGTAAGAAAAGGCAAAGACATACCACTCGACACAGCTCCTGGACATCATGTTGCATGAAGCTGTCTAAAGTCTCCCACCTTAGTAAGGCAAATTAATACAAAATTAATGTATTAACAAGCAAACTTACACCTCAAAAGACATTTTTTGGTTTCTTTGCAAGTCAAGGAGTTAATACATAGCAAGATGTAACAACTCTGAGATGTAGTACTGGGTGATGCACAGAAAGATTCAGTTCTGTAGCATTTACTTGGCAGGAAGAAAAGGAAGGTGAACTTGGGGCACATTTTGGCAGCTATGCAGTGCCTACCTGCCTTCTTTCTCTCTAAATCTGGAGCCAGAGACCAGGAAGGCAGCTGGAGCCAGCTGAAGAGGCCAGGGCCAGAGTGTTGCTAACGGAAGAATTATTCCAGCCTACAGCCTAGTCTCAGTTCAAAAAACTTGTAAGAAAAGGGCTGGGAGCAATTCAGTGCTGTTGGAATTGTTTCTGCAACATGCTTCTAACAGCCTCTCTTCTGAGGGCCCTTCAGGTGGAGTCAAGTAGCATTCAGGGATTATTTCAGCACATGAAAGGAAGTAAATGGCTTTACAGGGAATACTGGCTCCTTTGTGCTCATCTGAACAGTGAATCCTGGTCTCACAGTAACTCCAAGGACAAAAAGAGGCATGAAGCCTCCTGAACTGTCCATGTGCAAACCCACTTATGTGAAAGAAGGGGTGAGAGAGCAAGTCTCTAAATGCCTCACAGCCAGTGTGGCACACTGCCACAAGGGTAGGCAGCACTACTGCATAAAAGCTGGTTTCGTTTCAGCACAAAATACTTTCTCCTATGAACTCTTCAATTTAAACTCAAGAATGCTTTTTAAGTCTCTGACAACTCTTACTGCAACAGTCATTTCTCCCAACCATATGAAATAAGCCATAGTTGCTGGAGGCCCTAGCATCAGGTTCAAGCACAGCCCTCGATGCCACAAGCACAGAAGTAATCATGTACCAGTGACCAATACCAGCTTTAACTTCCCCTCCCACTGTCTTCTCTGACTCACCACAACTGGAACACAGCAGCATACTGCTCCCCAAAGTGTGCCAAAACTATTGTGTGGGGGTGCACATTTAAATGAGCCAAATGACTTGCTGGATAATCAAGAATGGGAAACAAGCTCCTGACTCCCCAAGCGATACACACTCGTCAGCTTAAGGGACAAAAATCAAGAAAAACGTTCCATGCTAGTATTAGGATCAAAAGGGGCTCCTTAAGACAATGACATCACTTGCTACTCAAAGAAGCCAAACTCAAACTCACAACACCCAGTAAAAAGTTCTGCTCTACACAACCTAGAGGCAGGTCTCACAAGGTTAGAAATATCTCTCTGATTTAATGTGGGAAGGAGTCAGGGGAAGACCAAATCTTCAAGCAGTCAAAAATTCCTTCCCCAGAATGAAGACAGGCATGAACACACTTTTTGAATCTTGCTCTCAGGTACAAAATTCAAGCATCTGCAACACCCTCAGGAAAGGTCTCTTCATGCTGCTGAAGATGACACAGTTGGGACTGAAGGTGAAGATGAAGGATTTATGATATCAGAATGTGTTTCCAGTGAATCAGGACAGCTGGAGTGCTGATAAACTAAATAGACAGTGTGCTAGGAGAACAAGGGTATGACAAGATGAACACACAACACTGAGGACACCCGTTTCAACATAAACTTCCCTCAAGGGTTGAAAAGGAAAGGTTACAAAGTCTTATGAGAATAGAGCACTGAAAATGACAATGGGCCTTTGCAGATGACATGGGCTGGACACTAAGGAAGATGAAAAGATGAGACAAACTTTTCCACCTGTTTTTCCAACAAAAACATCCTTGTCAATATTACTGCAAAAGACCAGTCTACAAATACAGCATCACAAAGCAAAGCAAAATACAACCAAATAGAACAGTTCTTGGTAAAATCCTACTCCATGTTTACACAACAAGCAAAGAGAAAGCTTGTGAAAGTTACACTAATCTTCTGTCCTAACTTGTGCATCGAACTAGGGGAAAAACCTAAACCGAACACCAAATCCAAATCATCCCTCTCAACACAACTATGCTGTACAGTTGTATGTCTGGATGCTCCAGATTTTAAATTACACTCTGTAACATCATCTCACAACAAGTAGCACCAGACTGGAAAACATAGCAGGCATTGAACTGAATACTGAGCAAAACTGAAAACAGAGAGCCAGGCTTTCTGTAGAGGAAAAGTGTGCTAGAATGAGGAAAATGCAAAGAATTACTTTGTATGTGTGCTCATTCAACAGATACTCCTCCTAAGCTTCAAATCACGAAACAGAATGGAGCATTAAACATTTCTAAATAGTCCACAGGCAAAAACATGTGCATCTTTGGGCCATGTTACAGCAGCCATCAGTGCAGATCACTGCTCTCTCTCTACACTTTAAAAGAGACCTGTATTTTAAGAAGAGCCATTAACAATACATGAACTACAACAACTCAACAATACACGTTTGTCCTAAATTTTACAGTCAAAAACATCACACAATTCTCAGGTAACAGGTAAATTAAAATCCTGCTATTAACAGCCATGCCTGACTGGGTACTGCTCCCCTCCCCCAAAAACCTGACTTTTGGTTCAGCTGTCTTTAGTACTGACTATAAATAAAAACCTATCCAAGTAAGCTAGGAAAAGTTAGCAATTAATGTAATGCTATGTTAACACTTGTCTAAAAATAGCCTAATTTCAATAAAAGAAAAAGCTTTATGAAAAAGAAAAGCTTTATGAAGCCTGTAATTTCCCAATAAATATCCCAATAAATATTTCTGAAACTTACCCAAAAGATTTTGTTAACTTTTTAGTTCCAACTGGTTTGTCACTATGTTGCAGCTCATAAAACACTCTTTGCAAGGCTAAAGGAACACTTTTGGATGAATCATCTCCTTCTGTGGGCATCATGTACACAGCCTGAAAAAGCATTTAGTACAATTAGTATCTAAGGAAAAGTTTATTGCTCATATTGTCTAATACATTCTTTCCTCTTCAGTGACTTCCTTCATAACACTCCATTTAATCATCATTGCAAAAGAGGCTGAAAAAATAAGCTCATCATGTAGTGTAAAAACAGTAATTGTCTGGAATGCCTCTTCTTAGAGCACAGTGGTTAGAAAGATGGGAACAACAGGTTCCATCCATGGCTATTTTATCTAAACAGTTCCCTTATTCCATCCTAGCAAAGTAAATGCACTGAAGTATTGAAGACCTTCAAACAACTCATTACGTCTGGTATGTCTACGCAATCATCACAGCAGGACCAGGCTTTTCAAAATAACCTCACTTGTGTGCTGCAGCTTGGCTCCCTGTGAATATTGTCACCTACAGGGAAGAAAAAACCCAAACCACATGAAACTGTAAATGGCAACAAGTGAAGGAAACCAGAAATGCTCCACATGGAGAGAAGCCTGTTAGAGGAAGCTCCAAGACTGCTCAATAGATTCATTCCTACTTAACGTCACTGCTGTCCAGCAAATAAACAGCTTAACAATTCAATTCACTGACTACACTGATCTGGGAGGGATTGAGAACAAAGAAATGACACAAATAGACAAAACAGGAATTAGGAGAATCCAATAGGCACTGAAATGAGATTCACTCTTTAAAAAAAACTGTACACCAATATATCTAGGGAAAAATCACCAGCAGAGCAAAAGGATTCACGGGGAGATGCTCATTTAGAAAACAAACAGAAAAAGAAAACCCAGACAGATCTGGAAGGAGATTAGGTAACAAGGCATGAAAAAAAGAAAAATTTCATTTCCCTATACACAGACCCAAGTTAGAACTTCCAGTACACTGCTCAATTGTTGGGGAAACAGTCATTGTTACATGAAAGCTTAGTACAGAGGTGATGGGAACCAGATGAGACAGACATTAGAAGACAAAGCTGATACAAAAAGAGCACAAATGAATGACAATAAAAAGAAAAGGAAGGAAGAAAGAAAAAAGGCCAAAAAAGTTGTTAGGAATTTTGGCAGGCTAGTTTCACACTCCATTTCAGTATAGCAACATGAATACTTAGAAGAATAACATTAATAAGCGACTATCACCAGAACAGCTACAGTATAATGATGAAGTAAAAGAAACTATTTTACCTTGGTCACTAATCAAATCAGATCCTTTGCATAACATCTCTCATAACATCTGAATAATTAATTCCTTCCCTATATCTCTCAGGTCATATTAAAATAATATTGACAATTTATAAACTACATGCCAGCTGCCACTGAACAAACCCAACAGTTTTACTTCTGAAATTCCACATGTGTTACTACAAACTAAACATTCAACGCATGGCCTTTCTTTGGTTCTTCATTCTGTGCAGCTAAGTGGTATCTTCTCAGAGCTTGAGTGTTTCTCCAAGCTAAAACAAATGACTTTTCAAAAAACATCCTCTACAGACCTTTACTTTCACACCTTCCCCTCCTAAACTCTGAAAGCTTCACCTCAAGACCAAGGAGCTGGGCATTTTGACCCTTTGGAAGAAACCAGAATCTCTAATTTAACACCTGAGAACCTCCCTCAGGCAGTGAGCACAAGAGAGTGACAGGGATGTGTATAGGCAATGGCTTTAAGCAACAGACAGAGGTATCAAGAATAGTTTAGATATTTGCATGGTAAAAGAATGCTACAGAATCTTGAACACACTGCTTGAAGTCAAGACAATTAGTTGAAGAAGGGAAGGAAATACTGTGCATGAAATTCCAAAGCAAGGTAACATATTGGATAACTTGAGGAGAGACAGGGGAGGGAGAACTGTCCTGGGCCAGTATTTATGACTTTGGTAGAGCTATCTAAACATTCTGCAACGTGCTCTTGAATTGCTGGGAATTTCTCAAGGGAATCAGCAAAACATTTTCAATTGGCCTGGCTGGAGGCACAAATGATAGACATAGGAAGATTCCTGGAATATTGTCCAAGATCAAACCTGGACCCATTTAGGAAATTACCTCTAACCCTTCTCTAAGTGGACTATAAAGTCACAGACAGACACATACTGAAAGGAAAGTTCCTTGGTTTTACCAGCTACCACTGCAGCCACCTGGTTGCTAATAGAGAGAGGTGTCATTTCAAATAGCCAAGAACCTCCTATCTGTTGGATGGAAACAGAGCAAAGAAGAAAGGACCTCTCCATCAATCCCTGCCCATGCTTCACCAGAGTTTTACTCTCCATAGCTATATGCTTGCCTTTGCTAGCCTTCATTGCTTTACCAGCCCTACTCCTGACAACAGCTTCTCTGTTAACTGGTCGCCCAGTAACACCGATAGAAATCGTTACTCTCCTAAGTCAGGAGGATTAAGAGCAATGTGGAACTGGTGATAAGCTAACTGAGGACACTTATTTTGTTTGGCTTTAAGAGGAACAAGTTTTCTCAAATTGAAAACAAAAAAGTCTTTTTCAGACAAGAAAACTGCTGATTCTCCTTATCTTTAATAATGACAAATAGGTATTAAAACTGTCTACAGCTACCACTGGAGTCTGTTTTGACTCTAGGGGCTCCAAAAACCTCAAGAATGAGAAAATAATTGGGCATTCCAGCTGATGTGCAGTTACATTTCCATAAAAGAAGCTGGAGTTACCAGCTAGTTAATCAAGCCTTCTCATATGGTCAGCATGCAGATATTTACACTCCCTAAAAGCCAACGTTTATTTGTGGGCTGAAGAAGTGCAGGGGAATGCCTGAAAAGATTAGTTCACTTGAAACAAATCTGTATCACAAAAAGAATTCCTTCTTCACAGAACAAGATTACTTCATGGTACATATTGATTCAGGGACTACAAGACAGTCTTGAAAGGAACTACTCAATTGAATTAGATGTAGCTATTATAAAACCACATTTTTCTTTCAAGAGCAAAGTGAAGTTGTCCAAAGAAAAATCACAAAATGCACAAACATTATGAGTGCTGAGCAAAAAGAATAGGCATTATAATGAGTGATAAAAATCATACCTCTTGTAAAACAAGTCAATATTTATTTCTTGTACTTGGCATTGGTAAGATCTCAGTTACAGTCCACTGCAGTTTGACGTGCTGTTTTTTCCCCAATGCTTCAGAGTAAGCAACACATCACAAAAGACAAGAAAGAAATCCCAACTGGGACACTTGCAGGCATGATGTAATGATAAGATGATGGAAAAAACTAAGACAGTGGAAGGTAGGTACATTAAAAAAAGGAAATTCTGGAGAAAAGAAAGCTTACTGGAAAGGTAACAACTGGTTCAGACAAGAGAAAGCTTAAGTCAGACAGTTCATTTTCACTAAGAGAGACACAATAAGCACAGGAATGCACAGAAGGATCAATTAGGATCAGTGGGATGCTCACAAAAAACTAAATGGTGCCAAGTCACATTTTTTCCCAAGGATATCCCCTCTTCCACATAGCCACTTTCAATGCCAAGTCATCATTTATGGTTTTATCCTATTAAGGCTAGTGCCCTGTTTTAAACTGACATTTCATCTGGTGTATTTACCCATGGCTTTGGATAAGATACTTATTAAGCTGATATTAAAGTAGTTCTTCCTTCCAGCAAAGAAATAACATCTACAGTAAATAAAAGACAACCATAGATGAGGCTAACATGAAATTAAGTTGTTTAAACTACTGAAATTAGAATGCTTTCCACCACTACAAAAACACTAACCATGGTAACAGAATCTTCAACTACATAATAGAAATTAGAAGACCAAGCAAATGAACTACAGAGGTCATACATGTTTGTCTTCTTACGTTGCTTATGGGCTAAAATTCATAACTGACTTCTCAGTTTCAAGAGAAGGAAATTACTTCTGTGTGCCATCTTCAAAAGGCAGAGTCAACCTTTCCCCCAACAATTAACAGCAACAGTAACTCATCATACAGTCCAACAAATACCCCTCAAGCTCAGGTCTTCTCTAGGCACTCTGGATGCCTTCCATAGACACTCTGAAAAGAACAAACTCTAAAAAGAAGCTTCCTGCACTCAGCATCAAGTTAAGATATGCCTCAGCATCTAAGTCACAACTTCCCTAAAAGGATGAAGGAGGCAAAAACAACATAGGGCTCTGGTTTGACTCATTTATACACATAACACATTGGATACTTCAATTAACATACTAGTTACCTTTCGTAGCTGATTTGTGAAAAATAAAGTCTGTAACAAACTGTTCATGTAACAAGTTGCTCCCTGGTTCTTCAAGCCAACGTATCCTGTGTGCTTCTTTGAATCCCACCTAGAAACAGTTAGTGGTTAAAACCAAAATGGCTCTGTATTAACTACAATAAAAACTATTTGCCCTACAGTAGTGCTGCTAGTAGGTATCAGCTACTCTTCATGTCACTTAAAGTTCATTTGAACTCCATTTCACTACTGCCTGCCAGTAACAACAGCCTGTGCAATTAATTGCTTTGTGATTGTGTTAAGCTTTCTTTATCAAGATGTTCTATATGGCAGAAACAAAAAAAAAAAGTATTATGGAACCCAGAGATGTAATTCTAAGGGCAAGTCGGCATTTCAGTACAATCACTCTGCTTAGAAGTGACATAAAGAACAGGAACCTCAGATAAGGCAGTTTTAAACCAACTATAAACCAAGGCAAGTTAGTCAGCAAAGCCACCTGTAGGACGAGAAATGTTGAGGCTAGATTTGCAGAGATGTTATATATATATATGTTGACTTGCTGGAACGTGTCCAGAGAAGGGCAACGAAGCTGGAGAGGGGTCTCCAGCACAAGCCCTGTGAGGAGAGGCTGAGGGAGCTGGGGTTGCTTAGCCTGGGGAAGAGGAGACTTAGGGCAGACCTCATTGCTATCTACAACTACCTGAAGGAAGGTTGTAGCCAGGGGGGAGTTGGTCTCTTCTCCCAGCACCAGAACAAGAGGACACAGTGTCAAGCTGCACCAGGGGAGGTTTAGGCTGGATGTTAGGAAGAAGTTCTTCATAGAAAGAGTGATTTGCCATTGGAATGGGCTGCCCGGGCAGGTGGTGGAGTCACCATCACTGGAGGTGTTTAGAGACTGGATGGGGTGCTTGGTGCCATAGTTTAGTGGACTAGATGGTGTTGGGTGATAGGTTGGAATCGATGTCAAAGGTCTCTTCCAACCTGGTTAATTCTATTCTATTCTATATCATAAAACTGTATAAAGCTCAAGTTCCACAACATTATCCTGGCTAATGTAAATGGGCAATTTAACCTACAAACAGATCTCCATGTGACTAATGAAAAATACTGCCACCTGAAAACTCATCAGTTAAAGGTGACAAAGAGACAATGTCTCACGAGACCTACAAATGTCAGTAACACAAAAGTCTTGAATAATCTCAAGCCATGTTCAAGTCTCAGAATTTCACTTTAAACCAAGGATACTTACGCCACTCCGTGTGGAGCATCTGCTTGAACATAGACTTCAAAAGTAACTTTGTCCTCTTCTATAAAGCCTTTCTCAGGATCGGTAACTTCCTGTAAAACAGGCATGCCAAACAAACATGAAAACTGGAGCTTGCAACATGACTGTAGTGAAGCAGCAACTGGCTTGAGAGCAGCCCTGAAGGAGTTGAGGGGTGCTGATGGATGAGCAGCTCAACATGAGCCAGTAGTGTGCACTTGCAGCCTTGCAAGCAAATCACATCCTGGGCTGCAGGAAGAGAAGCACAGCCAGCAGGGCAAGGGAGGTGATTCTCCCCCTCTGCTTCACTCTGGTGAGACCCCACCTGGAGTACTGCGTCCAGTTCTGGAGCCCCTATTACAGGAAGGATCTGAAGGTGCTGGAACATGTCCAGAGAAGGGCCATGAGGATGAACTGAGGGCTGGAGCACCTTTCCTATGAGGATAGACTGAGGGCATTGGAGCTACTCAGTCTGGAGAAGAGAAGGCTCCCAGGGGACTGAATTGTAGCCTTCCAGTATCTGAAGGGGGCATGCAAGTAAGCTGGGGAGGGACTTTTCAGGGTGTCAGGGAGTGATAGGACTAGGGAGAATGGGAAAAAATTAGAAGTGGGTAGGTTGAGATTGGATGTTAGGAAGAAGTTCTTCCCCATGAGGGTGGCGAGACACTGGCACAGGTTGCCCAGGGAGGCGGTGGAAGCCTCATTCCTGGAGGTTTTTAAGGCCAGGCTAGATGTGACTCTGAGCAACCTGATCTAGTGTGAGGTGTCCCTGCCCATGGCAGGGGGTTTGGAACTAGATGATCCCTGAGGTCCCATCCAACCCTAACAATTCTGTGATTCTATGCGTCCAGTCAGACATCACTTCCTAATTCACAAACTGAAGAAGAAAAATTGAAGGACATCAACAAAGCTGTTTCTCAGCTTAATACAGTTCAATTCTTTTTTTCATCTCTCAATCCTGGAAACTTGTTCCTGGGTTTTAAGATTTTGCAATACTATTTCAATTCCCTGTGGATAAAAGAGAACTGGTAATCAAACAATGCTTCTTCTGGACAGTATTCCAGATAAAAAAATTAAGGGCTCAACCTTTGAAAATGCTTCAAAAGCTGTCTCAGTTCAAGATAAGCCTTAGTACTGTTATTAGAGCATTAAGTATCTGTACACATACACAAAGAACACATGGAAATGCAAGAAAAATCCATGCTGCTTCAGAGTGACACTGTCACATGGTGAAAGCAAAGAGCAAGCATTCAGATATGCAGCAAATAACAAGGGAATACTTAAATCACAATAGAAGTGGAATCTACAATAATTAAGTACAGAAACTTGTAAGAAATTGAAAAAGAAAATCTACAGCAGTGACAGAAGAAAGTGACAGCTTGGGAAAAGCACTTTTCTATAGGTATCTCAGTATTCAAGGAGTGCATGCTCAAAAGTGCTGCTCCCCTCTAGTAAGAGATTAATACATGTCCAGTAACTTACACTCCAGGCCATGAAGTTGGAAAAGCCCCAGTCATTCTCCTTGTGAAAGAACAAGTGACTAATACGACGACTGAATGATTTTTCATCATCCTTGTAGTTTATTATCTTGAGAACTGCTTGTGCATGACAAGACCATGACCTATAAATACAGAAGAAATATTTGAAACTCAAAGCCAAGTTCTTTAGTCATTTATATATTTTTATATATATATATATATATAAATTTTGTTTAAGAGATTTCTGGTACATTACTTTCATATGCAGGATTATTATTCATATAGGATTATGAATTTTTTTTCCTCCTTATTGGACATTAAGATTTGGTTAATTGCTATTGAGGTTACGAATACCCAGGGCTTTCTGAAGCCAAACTATGAATGTGAAGCTGGAATGAAACTTTCTTAGGGTAATGGTATTAAAGTACTACCATGCAATTGCAGGTAACAGCGGTTTAAGAAGCCAACTGCTCTCTGAAGTGAGCTATTTCTAATCAAGTGCAGATGGATAGGCCAAGTCAAACTAGTCTTGGTGTCTACACTGTTGTAACTCAGGCTTTGGCTAAGGGAAGGAGGTTGGGCTTCTACCCTCCCCCACCTAAGACAAACTCCCCAACACTCATTTTCTCAGCATCACTTCTTGATGATTGTTTATGTCTCACTTGAGTGATGAGCTTGACTCAGGGTGAAGACTACATCATACTACTCATACATCAAGACTACTCTGCCTCAGTTGCTAGCAGCTACCTGCTCACATGCTTTACAGGGCAGGATTTATAGTCCATCAGGGTTACAGAAGTACCACTTCCATTTGAAATAAACCTAGAACTTCTCCCATGCCAAGGCAATGACCAAAGACTTTCCCCCAGCAATCAAACAGAAATGTATCTAAATTCCACTACAAACTTGTGGCTACACAAGCTATTTTTAGTTCCTCCTAAAGGGAGGACGCTTTGGGATTTACAAAGACGGGAGGAAAATGGGGACTCAAACCCTTGGCAAGAATTCTTTCCTCTCGTAGGAAGCCTTTTGGTGGATGTTTGTATTTCTTGCAGTAGAGATGAACTGGTATCAAATGAGGAGCTGTACAATAATTTAAAGGGCCTTACGTGGAATCAGATTCAGCATTGCACTGCAGGAAGAAGCCTACGCTCTTTTGGTGCGGTCTGTCCGGGTAGAGTCGCGGCATGACCATGATCTTCCATGGCAAATTCCGTACGAAGCAGGGAGGGCTGAGAACTGACTCGCTCAATCTGTTGAAGCGTTCCACTGTAAACTGAAAGGTTGCTTCTGATCGCCAACTTGTATCTGTAACACACAAAATCAGTTGCAAATCCTGATGCGCTCTTCGCTTTGAAATGCCATGTTCACAAACCAGGCAACGGGAGCTATCCTTTATGCAGTGGGATATTGGAAGCAACCACAAGAAAAAACAACCCCAAACCTTAAGAGGCACTGAACTGCTGAGCAACTGAAGCATCTTTTCCTTTTTCATTGCACTGCCACACCATTCAGGAGAAGAGAGCACTGAAACACATTCCTTTTGGATACTGTTTTCTTAAATGATTCCTTAGGCTCTGGCTCGCCTGATCTAGTGTGGGGTGTCCCTGCCCATGGCAGGTGGGCTGGGAACTAGATGATCCTTCCAACCCTGACTGATACTATGATACTATGATTTGCTACCACTCAAGTTCCTTCTAACACAACAGGTACAGCAAGATAGAGACATCAAATGCTTTACAACATAAATCACAGCCCACTAACTCTCCTTGTGTAGTGTCTTCACAGCCCAGTTTAAGTCAGCTCCTTGCATGCATCAAGACGGGCAAAGGATTTTCACAATCTGCCCTGTGGATACCAAGTCACTGTTCAGATGTTTTCTGCTTGGAACAGATGATCCCCACTGGTTGGCTGTTGAGGTTTCTTTGAAAGCCTCACACCAGTTTGCTGAAGAATAGCTCAAGAGCAGGGAGGGTCCTTCACTCTTTGTGGTATGTGAAAATTGTAAAGATTTTTAGTGCTCCAAAACAAAGTTAAATGAGACACTTTTTTTTTTTTTAATAGCTTATTCTGACACACACAATTAAACTAATTTTGCCTTCTTCCCACATCCCCAGTTCCTCATATACCACAATCTGTTCTGCTTCTGTTGTACACAACTATAACCGGGTGCTGGAGACTGCAACAGCTTCAGGAAGGCATAAGGCTGGGCTCTCTTTATTGTGACATGCCTCATAGATGGAGGAAAAAGCTACAGCTTATTCCAACAATTTTACAGGGCAGGGATGAAGTACAGAGTGTGCATAAGACACTCCTTTCCTTTTCTATGGTTCCAGCTTAACACCTGTGAAACATGGAGAGCTTCGCTACTGGGTGTAAGGAGGTTTGAGTAGCATATAAGGCTGCAGACTGCACCCATGGTCAGACCACCTTTCTCACACCACCCTCTGGTGACACAGAACTGGAGCAGGTACATCACGCAGCCAGTGACACTTGAAGCCAAAAACACTGAGGTATGACACCAAGCTAGAAATTGGACCAAATTATGCAACACAGTCACAGTATACAACAGATGTGTTATTTCTGTGCAAAGAAAGCAGTCCTTCACTCAAAGCTTTGCATAGCACCAGAGACTGTTGAACCTTTTTTTTTAAAACCAGGTTCACATTAAAAAGTGAAACTCTCTTGGTAACAGCATGCAATGGTATAAAGATCACGCACTGCAATAGAGAAAATAAGCAAATTTTGACCACAGCTGCCAGAGAGCTTCGACAAATTTCATTCCCCTGCTTTGTAAGAGAGCTTTCAAGCAGTTGTTCTGCTGATCCTAATCTTGGTAGCAGAGCTGATCTTATTTGTGTATGGACTGACAGCCAAAAAACTCCCAAGTATCTCTTAAAAGTAATAATACTACCATATAAAACAGCTTTTCTCTCTCCTCTACAACTGCAGTGACCTTTGTGCTACCTAGTGCTGTCAGAATCCTCACTAACAGAACAATTCACAGAGTTATTTTCGCCTCTTTTTTTCCCCTCCTACATAAAAGTGTAGCTAACCAGTAGTCTATCACCTGCCTACAAACTGTTCCCTACCTGTTTTACCTACCGACTTGTCTGTTGACAGAGTAGAGAGCTGGTCTCCTTTGACCAAGAGCTAGACAAGGCTGCAGCCGAAGGAGCTCTACCCTTCTCCAACTTTGCTTGGAGGCAGAATCAATAAACTGGTAACTGCATTATGGATTTAAAACTGAGCCTTGCACCACACCTCAAACCAGCTCCAGAACTCCTCCTTGTTCATCATCGAAATCAGTACTTCTGGCCTCAGCCTAAGCTTCCAAAGAATGTGCCAACCAAGTTTGCTTTCTGCCTCCTTTGAAGCAGCAGCTTTCAGAGCGCTTCAGTGCAAGAACGCAGCAGCGCTGCTACGGTGTCAGCTAAAAGCGCAGCCCACGCAGCATCTGCAGAGGCTTCACAGAAAGTTTGCCTGGATTTCTGATTTCTTTTCAGGAAAGCTGGTGCCTGAGAGCTCACCAGAGAAAGGTACTCCTCAGTAAGATATTTGAGCAGTCACTAGTAACTACTCCACATAAATGCAGAATCATAACATAGACCAACCCCAAAATAGAAGTTTCTTTAAAAATACAGAAGACAACCCCTCAAAATAACAAGCTCCTTTTCCTTCCAGGCAGCCTGTATTTTTAGCAAGTGTAATCGATTAAAATGGGAATTATATTTAAAAAATTAAGTTTAAATAGCAAGTGTGATGAGTGTCCAAATCACAAAGCTAAAGAAAAGCTTTTTTCCACCATCACAGACATATCCTCCAGCTTCCAAGAGAGGACTGCAGCTGGCAGCAGCAGCACAATTCAGCAGAGACTGGCAAGTAAGGCTCCTCTAAGTCTCTAACTACAACCATGACGCATGATCCTGAGGCCAAGGTAAAATGAACAGACCCAGCTGACAGTGCTTGCTGAGGTTACATGCAATGGGTTATATCAGCAGCAAAGAAGGGTTTTTTTCACTGATGAGATATGAATGTCACATTTATCACCTTGATATGACAAAGATCCTTCAAATCAGAGATCTGAAAGCAGAATGTGATCCATTTTAAGACTGAAATACATATTTAAGCGTTTATACCTTTGAGAAAAGTAGATTCCTTCATTCTCTTAGTGAATGTTGCTACCTTTAAAGTACACTAAGGTTATTAAAATATTCTGAACCTGAATTATTAATGGAGAAACTGGCTGAATATTCTATGAATATTTTAATAATGATGCAAATACGGTATGCAGGACTAGCATATGGCTAAGACTGATGCTTCCAAAAGCCTCCTAGCTGCTGCAATTCTTCACAGAAACAAGACTTTAGTAGGCAATTGCAAAGCTGTGAGCTTGTTCAGCTAGGGACCTTCTGTTTGAACTTAAACTTCTAAGACAATTAATTCTGTGTGCTGCTGCAAATACTGATGCACTTACAAACAAAATCTGATCAGAACCTTGTTTTTAGTATTTTTAGTGTGGGGTGTCCCTGCCCATGGCAGCGGGGTTGGAACTAGATGATCCTTGTGGTCCCTTCCAACCCTGACTGATACTATGATTTTTTATTTTATTTGCAGAAGCTGCTATTCCAGCTCAAAAAGTCATTTTCTGTACAAAGCATAGCACATTCCTGCAGCTGGTTCTTTTCCTTGCTAAGACACCATACATAGCAACAACAAGTTCTAGTCACACCGCTAAGGAGAACTCAGCCTTATCTGAAAGTCTTGCTGGTGGTCTGCTGCTGCCCCTGTTACTTGTTCACAATGTCTGTAGTTAGTTGCCTCACAAAGGGAACAAGAGCTGCCCTTTTTTCCTAGTCTCATCAGTCACTGCTTTTTGTGCTAAGAAGGAAGAACAAAACCACCTCAAAAGTTTCTTGAACTTAAAAATTCAGCACAAAGCTGGTTTCTATGGAGCATCAACCTTTGATCCTACTCCTCACCTCTTTCACAGGAACCATAAACTCTAAGATATTCATTGAAGAGGTATCTAAATTCTCTTCATGCACTCTTTATCAGCTCAGACTGATCCCACTTGCTACAAAGAGCAGCCATGCAAAATGAAGCATATTTATCCAAGAAACCACTGCCTTCCTTAATTTTCCCCCTCTCTTGTGAATGTCCAAGCTGTCCATTATACATGCACACTGTGCTGCAAACCAGAACAGCAAGAGAGCAATTGCACTGATGTGTAAATAATGCAACAGCAAGCAGCTAATCTGATTTACAAGACTTGGAAAAGAGGTATCATCCACTTACGTGATGCAAGGCTTCAGGCATGTTTCTGCAATTATAACATTTTGCAATAACACTGTTTTCTGTGTCAATGCAGAGCACCAAGATGCAGCCAGACACTCCTTATTCAAATATGATAATCGGAAACTATTAGAGTATTGCTTAATAAACACATTTTAGCCCTAAAAGATGACCCACGCCACAGTGGGTCAAAGCTCCTAACCACACTGGAAGTCCACAAAGAAGCTCTGATGAACCACTTACCATAAAAAGACTGACAAGAGAGCAGGACATAAAGAATTGCATAATTGACAGAAACACTATTCAGCAAAGAAACAGCTGCAGTGGGTTTAAAGGGACATATCACAAAACATAACAATGGACAGCACCACTTTCAGCAGTTTTTAAATGAGTACCTAGAAAGTAAGTGAAAAAAAATCACAAGCCTGATCCTATTGTACAGCTATGGTAAAAGGAAGCCTATACAGAAACTCAGCAGTCATAACCACAGAGGGGTTTGGGTTTTAATGAGCTGCAGGTTCAGAGGGCACAGACAAAACATGGACCATTTTGCCCTCAAATATCAGAAAAGAAAGCCAACCCCTACTTTTTTAATCAAATATTTACTTACCGTCTTCCATGTCTTCTTCAGTGTTGTTATGTCCATCAGCCATTGCTACGTTCCCATTAATGACAGGATTTTGAGTAATTCTTGGAGGGTCATCTGTATCTCCAGCTAACACAGAAGAAAAGAGGTAAAAATTAATCCACTATATTAATATTCCTGTCTCAGCTAATGCTTATGAGACACACAAAGGGCATACTTGTACAAAACAGCATCTAGTTAGAGCATGACAGTACTGCAAAATCTCTCAAAACAGATGAAAACTTACAAAGCAATAACTCTGTACTAATGCAGACTAGAAACACACATTACCTAAGTGATTCTTACAGTTTCCAAATGGCCTTATAGTCACCATCTCATAATCAAGTCTCATTAAATAGAGACAAACTGCTATTAAGTTTTGCTACAGTAACTGTTTAAGAGGTACATAAACACCACCAAAAGAAGAGATATGGAACACCTCCATGAACTAAAACACCAATGTTTTAAAGCTTCATTGCTTTGACTGAACGAGCTTTCCCCAAGTCATCCAACAACTGAACACCTCCCTCTGTTGCCTGCACATCAAAAGCTGATGGATCATTTCAGCATGATTACCAGGAAACAAATATATTCTTAAATATTTTTTTTAAATAATCAAGCTGCAAAAAATATAACCTCTTGCAACCATCCTAAGGACAAGCACTACTTAAAAGACTCTTTAAAGGGTCTGATAAGTTTCGTGCTATTAATTTGCACATTCTAGGACAGCACAACTCCCCCAGGGCCACTGATTTCTGTAAACACCACCACTTTCACACCCCAAAACTTCACACAGGTTACCGACAGCGCGGGCAGGCCGGGATGCGGCGACTCTCCTCGGGAAGGGTTCACGTGGGAATACCCCAGTGTCGTTCCCCGCGGCGGCCGGCCCGGCTCGTCAGCACCCTGGACAGAGCCGGCCGCGCCGCAGGCCGGGCCGCTCAGGGCCCCCACCCGCGGCGAAGAGAGCGCGGAACCGAACCGCCTGGGGTCTCCGGGACACCCAGCGGGGCAAGGAGCGCGGAACCCACCGTTCGGGACACCCTGGGGAGGAAAGAGCACGGAACCGACCGGCCCGGCTGCTCCGGTCCTGTCTGAAGGCAGCTGCATCTCCCCTGCACAAAAATGACAAGCATGGACAAGGTGTAGAACTGTGGGGCGGTGGCTGAAGTCTTTGAAAAGCCAGGGAACTAAGGCCGGGGCTTCGGCAATGCCGCGCCAAAGTGAGGCCGGACAAGCCACCAACTGCGGCACAGTCCTCCCTCTCCTCACAGACCTGCAGCGGTAGGTGTGTGCAACATGCTTTTGCAACTTCTGTCTGTCCACAGTACAGAAAATTGGTGTTCCCATTCCACTGATCTACTCTTTTCAGTAAAGCCACAGAACTAGTAACCTCTGCACTGAGCATGAACAGAAACAGACCCGGCTAGAGACCCGTTTCTGGATTAGGGCTGCCAAAGATCATAAAGTTAATGCTCTAGCACAGCTTTCATAAGCTTCTCAGGATGCAGCAAACCTCACTGAAGCAGGAGCGAAATGTACATACTGAAACGTACTGTATGCAGCACCCGCAACAAAGCACACACTCTTTTCTCATTATTAGTACAGAAGGAAACCCAATATGTTTCCAGGTTTTAACTTCATTAGGAAAATGCTGGCAGAAGTCTGGCCGCTGAGCAATACAGCTGCAGAAGCCCCACCAGCAGTCAGCTGCACTGGCAATGTGGGATAACAGCAAGTGGAAACAAACAGAAATTACAACAGAATTAATGGGAGGACAGGCTTAAACTGCTGCAACTCAAGAAGAGAGAAAGGGACAAAAAGAAAAGAAGTAAAGATCTCACTGAGTTGATTTCCAGCAACATGGTGAGAGTCTAACAAGGAAGCTGTCCTCTGGCTCATTTGTGCCTGGAAGCATGCTATGCCTACAGCAATCCAACTGTTACATACATTACTTCTATACTATGAATTTTTTTACAGCTTTTGTCAAATTATCATCAAGGCAACTTTAGAATAGAATTGAGTTAACCAGGTTGGAAAAGACCTCTGAGATCGAGTCCAACCTATCATCCAACACTACATAATCAACTAAACTGTGGCACCAAGCACCCTATTCAGTCTCTTCCTAAACACCTCCAGTGATGGTGACTCCACCACCTCCCCAGACAGCCCATTCCAATGGCAAATCACTCTTTCTATGAAGATCTTCTTACTCACATCCAGCCTAAACCTCCCCTGGCACAGCTTGAGACTGTATCCTCTTGTTCTGCTGCACCTGGCTACAACCTCCCTTCAGGTAGTTGTAGAGAGCAATGAAGTCTGCCCTGAGCCTCCTCTTCTCCAGGCTAACTTTGTATCTAGAAAGAAACCTAAGCAAACACTCAAGGAATAGTCAGTTCTTAATTAAAATATTTTGGATGAGCTTTTAATAGAGGATTTCAATCTAAGTATTTTATGGGAAAAGGCCTGTCCTTAACTAAGAGCTCTGCATCCCTCAAAAATATGAACAGTTAGAGAGGAGGAAGAAAACGCACACGAGATCACAGCAAAAGCAGTCAATGTAAGACAGAGGCAGCTTCTGAGAGATACTATTTAGTGATAAGAAAAACTGAATCACAATGTGTGCCACTGCTGCCTCTTCTGACATACACTGACACACATTTTGTAACACAGCTGGTAGATATGGAACCCAGATAACACCAGTGAGCGTTTTTGGCTTCTATGAATAAAGGAAATTAGAAACTTTTTAATAAAACCCAACTACTGCAGCAGATGTTTTGCAAAAATAAAACACAGTCCTTGTTCACCATTCACCAGCATACAGCATAAGAACACTTATTTCTAATGATAGCATTGAAAACCAGTAATTTACATTTTCCTCTGTTCTTTTTAAAAGCTCATAGGAAAGAATTGTCAAATCATACCAAGATTTAATTAAGAAACATGTTTTCCTTCGCCTCAAGCAGGACGATGCCAAAGACTGATTCAATTATACAATACAGGATTAAGAAACAGGGAGAAATACCTGTCCACACTGGCTGGGAAAACCTTCCTCCCAAACATACTGCAACTTAAGCCACAATGTGTCAACAAACACAATCTGTTCATCAACCAGAAGTTAATGTAAGTTGCACAAAAGAAGAAAGTGTAACAACGAAGCATGGAGTGACCTTATGAACGAGGAATGTTATGAACTCTGGGAATACAGCATTGCAAAGTATTTTTAAAATGCAGTTTTTGGTACCAGAATTATAGACACAGTTGGGACTGTTTGATGAAGAGCATCCAGAGATGCTTTCTGCCTCCCTAAAATGCAACACACAGAACTTCATAGCTATTATTACAAAAAAGAATGCAAGGCAACAGGTAGTGACAACCACTTCTGAAACAGAGTTTTCTATTTACCAATACCACTGCACTACAAACAATACCTCTGTAAGTGTGTGGCAGTTTAGGTTGGGTGCCTCCTTTTACTGCCACATAGCCTACACCTCCAGTGTCCCTAGAGTCCAGCCCAGTAGGCGTACACAGCAAATAGCGTATTGCATACCCATAGTATCCTGCGCCCTATAAATCCATCTGCAACGTCTCTCTCTTCCTCTTTCTTCCCTCTCTGCTCTCATGGGAGATACTCCCTATTGGATAATGGTCAGGGAGCATCTCAAGGCTTCTTAGGCCTGGATAGGCCTAATGCTAGGAGAAGGGGGAAGGGCAGTCTCAGACCTGGCCAGCCTGAGACTAGCCTAGCAGGGGTGGCATGGGGGGAAGTGTTGGGAGGCTTTGGGTGTGCTATAAGGGACTCTATGCTTGGGACTCTTTTGTCACTATGCTTGCAGCTTCTGTAAAACATTTACTGCTTTTCCATTTAAACTTTCCATCACTTTGCAATCCATTTGTTTGTCATTCTCTTGCCCTTCTCAAGGGCAAGAGAGGGTCTGCCTGGCCTCAAACCAGGACAAAGTGCTGGAGATTAAGATGTCTCCCAAGAAGCAGCATTTCAGGTATTAATGATTTTGAACAAACCAAGAGCTTTCACTTATTTGCTGAAAGATCATGAATGCCAAAATGAAATTAAGTCTAAAAATGGAGGCATGCAACTGGAAAGAAACTGACACATGACAATATAGTTTGGAAAGTTAGTTAAGAAGTGTCAGTCACCCTAGACAAATTACTGGATTATATATAAATGACTCTGCAGACACACATTTCTTCATTGCTCATTAACTGAGTCTGCCACTGAAGTGCTGAAAGTATGAAAGTAAAATGGTTATTACAATTGATGCTAAGGGTTAAAAAAAGAGCAACCAAAAACCTGGCTGAAACTACAATCTTGCCATGGGATGCCAGCCTGTACACAAAGTATTAAACATAAAAACCCCAACTTCCAAACAAACAAAAAAAATCTCTTAGTTATGAACTATGACTTCAACATTATCATACTCAAATACTCACACTGTTAAGTAATCAGAACAAAAATAGCACCAATGATTAAAAAGGACTGTGCTGTTTCAGATGGTTTAATAAGATGAACTCAATGTCACTGAAATAGAGATTGCTCTACCAATTCTACTGGTCCCAGTAATTCAAATCCTCAGGGAAGGAAATCTCCAAGTTTACTATATTTTTTTCCTATTAAAAGGGAAGCAGACAAGATTTTGTGAGGATTGTGTGACTTTTGGCACAGCTCAAGTCCTGTTAGGAAGCAGGATTTCATCTGCAGAATTTCATCTCTCTCCAGAGTGTAGGACACACTACTCAGCAATAAACATGTGCTTGCAGTCACATGCAGACAGAAGCTACAGGATGACTCCACGCTTGCAGCAATTAAGTTAGGGCAGAAAACTGCTTCTGCTTTAGCAATGATGACAGCAAACTACTCACTTCATAGGTTTCAGTCATGACTGCTGCTCCAAATACTCAAAATTTGAACAATTATAGATAATGTTTGTCACTAGCTTTTAGATCTGACAACCACAGAGAAGAAACCGAGGCAGCCTCCCTAGCAGGTTATGAAACATTTCTGTTTCCTTTGGAGGTTAAAGAGACCACAATGAAAGAGCAACAGCAATACCAAAACCTTGCTTACAAGTGATCGTGCACAACTGCCTCATGATGGAAGCCACCAGTACCAAGGACTTTCACATCTCACTGCAGGTAGTTTGCATAGACCTCCATGCAGAATTTCCATGGCTATCCCAGAAACGACAAGGGAGTGTCACTACCAGTAGGGTTAGCAGGACAAGAATTCATAGAATCAACAAGGTTGGAAAAGACCTCAAAGATCATCAAGTCCAACCTGTCACCCAAGACCTCATGACTACTAGACCGTGGCACCAAGTGCCACATTCAGTCCCCTCTTGATCACCTCTTGAACAATTCAATCATCCATGGCTGTCAGCAGCTTGAAGACTTTGATGCTCCAAACTTCAAATCCAGGGTTCTGCCTTTAGGGGTGAATGGAAGTGGAAAACACAAGGCTTTCTCCTGTAGCTGGGCTAAATGAACATTCTAGAATCCAAGCCTACCTATTTATTTTTTTTTAGTCTTTTAATACTATTTTTGGTGGGGTTTTATTTGTTTGCTTGGCTGTTTCTGTTGTTGTTGCTTGTTGGTGGGGTTTTGGTTGGTTGTTTTGTTGTTTTTTTTAAGTATAAATAGAGCCATATGTACATACACAAGAAATTGGTGGGTGGGAATTCCACTGGATGAATGAAGCTGCAGTAAACACCAAGAAAAGGGACCAACTGAGCAAAAAATATGTGGTTGTAAAAGATAAGTCAGGCTATGTGAATCTCAATGAAAAATGAGCCAAGTCAGTCTTGTAGCAGTCAAATTCAATCAACATCAAAGGATATCATTTGCATATTGAACATGCAGTCTGTGTCCAAAGTCACTGGACCACTCAACAGCAGTGAAACCTGTAATGACCTCTTGGGACAGCCCTGCTGAGCTGCTACCTCCTCAGCTGTCACTGCTTAACTCCTCTGCAACTGCAGAACACACTATAATCTCTTTTTTAAAAAAGAGTTTTAAAGCCAAATGTTTTTTAATGCATCAGTATTTTAAATACCTCAAACATCTACAAGTTTACCTCTTTGGTGCATAATTCATTATGCCAGTATCACATGGATAATGCCACATGGCTGGGGCAGGGAAGAGAATTTAGTATGAACTCCCATTGCTAGAAGTTATAATGAAGAAACATTCCATGATTTCAAGTACTAAATATCACCTTTTTAGTGACCAAACTGGCCTTTGCTACTGTAACTGTTGGGCAACACATCAAGATACACAGGAATTGAACAATTCCTAAAGCCAGAACTAAACACAGTGCCTTTTGAACTGCTTGAAGCAGTTACCAAACTGTGGTGGTGCAGAGATCACTGATGAGACTCAATCAGAAACCTTAAGGCAAGAATACTACCTCTTGTAAGCAAACAGGAAACTTAGAAAAATGTGAAGAAGAAAAAGAAATAGCTGCTTTTAAAAGGAAAACACAGCATGACAAGTAACTTCAAAAGTTTCTGTAGCAAAGACCCCCCCCAGACCATGCCTGCAAGCAGCCTACAGGTATTGAACCAGTGGGACTGTGTTGTATGTCACAGGAATAACAGCTCACAAGAAAACCTGTGGGCTCCAGCATCTTTTGCTCCAAAAGCCTGGAAATCATTGCTCTGAAAGCCAGGCTAAGTAGACATTATTCCCAGGAGGCAGGGCTTATAAAGAAACAAAACCAAAGACCACCACAACAAAACAAACAAAACCCCAACCACACACCCCAAAATCAGCCAAACTCCCAGCTTTAAGATCTCAATGACATTAACTTTCAATAATCAATATAAACTAGAAGTATTCAAAGCAAAATTTTCCCCTCATTTGCTTTGGAAGAACTCAGCCTTTCAAAAGCAAGAGAAGTTATTTGGCCTCTAATCCCTACCTGCAGTTAGAATACAAACACCACTTAATGCACTGAGGGACTTGAGAAAAGGGACTAAATGAAAAGCATCCCACAGAGATTATTCTTTCAAGACAGTCCTAAACTACTGTAATGAAAACTTGAAGAGGTATCAACACATTTCTGTAGTAAGGCTGCCTTTCCAAAGGCATCAAAAAATAAAGCAACTCACCCAGAACACTTTAAAAAGGATAAATGAGTATCAGAGCTGGAGATTCATTTGGTCAATAGAATGGGAAGAAGGGAAAGGGGAGTACATAAATCCCAAAGGTCCTACAGACTGATGTCAAGGCATAGATAACTGCTGCCACAGATGTTTCCTTAACTTGTAAATATCATGCGATTTGACTGTCCAACTATAAGCTGTCATATTAGTAAATGATGGGCAATTGGCTTTTAATTTATTATTTTTCTTCCTTCTTGTATTAGTTTTCCATTACTTGTTCTGGTGTCCAAAGGTCTATGCAAACCTCTAAACAAGAAAGCTATGAAGGACAATGACTAAGTCTTGGCGGGAAAAGTCTTCTAGAGATGTATCAGGAGGCAAGAGACAAGCTTACAGTTTAAGGGAGAAAGGTATCACAAGCACAGGGAGTAACATGACTTACAGCTAGGGAGACAAGGTTTAAAGGTCTTCCATGTTTTCAAACTTCGCCTTTGTAAATTTAGTAAGAAAGAAAGGAAGTGGAAAGGACATTTATTTACTACAGAGCAAGCAGCCAGCATTTGATCTTAAAAAAACAACTAATAATTAGAAACAGTATTATATGAAGTCCCTTGCCCTCTAATTGTCATCTGAAACAAACAATTATTGCATTATTGACTGAGAACTGCAAATGCCCTGCAGAAAGAGATGATGCTACACAAGACAGTAAATGAAGAAGAAAGCATTACTGGGATGGGACAGCTTCCTGAAAGCAGACTCATCTCTGCCATGCCTACAAAATATTTAGCAATGACTAGACAGACAGTAGCGCTGCAGCCACCACTTATTACATTGATCAATCATTAGATTGCTGTTGCCCTGCATTCCTGTCATTATAGTTGCCTGTCCAAAGAGAGTGTTTTGACAACACACAGGATGGCAAGACTGGTTTTAAATTGTGCCAACGTACCTAATGAATCAAAAGAAAAAGATGATTTTAATAGGTTATCCAACTATTCTATTCTTAGATAAAACAAAGAACGAGACACACAATCACACAGAATCACCAAGGTTGGAGGAGTCCAACCTGTCACGCAACACCTCATGACTAAACCATGGCATCAAGTGCCACATCCAATCCCCTCTTGAACACCTTCAGGGATGGGGATTCCACCACTTTCCTGGGCAGCACATTCCAATGGCTAACAACTCTCTCAGTGAGGAACTTTCTCCTCACCTCAAGCCTAAACTTCCCCTGGTGCAGCTTGAGACTGTGTCCTCTTGTTCTGGTGCTGGTTGCCTGGGAGAAGAGACCAACGCCCTCCTGGCTACAACCTCCCTTCAGGTGGTTGTAGAGAGCAATAAGGTCTCCCCTGAGCCTCCTCTTCTCTAGGCTAAACAATCCCAGCTCCCTCAGCCTCTCCTTGTAGGGCTTGTGCTCAAGGCCTCTCCCCAGCCTTGTCATTACTTAGAAGTTCCTGAAACTAACACGACATCCATGAAAGATATCAGTCTGTAAAGTAAGTAGTATTTGAAACTTCATCCTACTGAGAAAGCCATCTTTATGTGAAAATAAAAGAGGCACAAGGTAACTGTGGATAGAGAAATAGCTGAGGAAAAACAGCCCCCACAGAACCTGCTCTATGAACTAGGCAGTTTGCTGCAACAACTCATTTATCTGCTGATGTTTCAAGAGATCAGCAGCCTGATGAGACTTTGCAAAACAAAATCTGAAGTCTTAAAAAGTGAACAAAACTTCTTGTAGACGTGTATCAAGTATCTGGGGTATTATCAATGCAATTACTCAGTGGACCGAAAGTTGCCATTTAAGAAGTGACCCCAGAAGATTTACTAAAGCAGTGACTAAATGACTGCCTGCTTTTAGCAGTTATACTCATTGTTTTATGAATAATTCAGTGTTAAATGAAAGACTGCACGAACCAGAGTTCAGTCTGGACACCAACAACACGCCTATAATTATCCAACATATTACAACGTTGTGCTCTTGCTGAAGGAGTTTGCACAGACAGCCTTCTCATTTTAAGACATTTTTTTCATACACTTTGGAAGCCCCAAGTGTTTTAAGAAGTTGGGGTAGACAGCAGCACCAGCGTAAGTTTAAACTCAGTATATGGATGTATTTATCAGATACCTACCTGTATCACAGTATCACCAAGGTTGGAAGAGACCTCAAAGATCATCAAGTCCAACCTGTCACCACAGACCTCGTGACTAGACCATGGCACCAACTGCCACATCCAATCCCCTCTTGAACCCCTCTAGGGACGGGGACTCCACCACCTCCCTGGGCAGCACATTCCAATGGCAAACATCACTCGCAGTGAAGAACTTTCTCCTCCCCTCCAGCCTAAACTTCCCCTGGTACAGCTTGAGACTGTGTCCTCTTGGTCTGGTGCTGGCTGCCTGAGAGAAGAGACCAATGCCCTCCTGGCTACAAATCCCCTTCAGGTAGTTGTATACAGCAATGAGGTCTCCCCTGAGCCTCCTCTTCTCCAGGCTAAACAATCCCAGCTCCCTCAGCCTCTCCTCATAGGGCTTGTGCTCAAGGCCTCTCCCCAGCCTTGTTGCCCTTCTCTGGACACATTCAAGTGTCTCGATGTCCTTCTTAAACTGAAGGGCCCAGAACTGAACACAGTACTCAAGGTGTGGCCTAACCAGTGCAGAGTACAGGGGTACAATAACTGTACCCCTGTCTGTCTCACTAACCTGGCTTTACCCGCTTCACACTGCCACAACCCCTTGGCAGTCATAAGGGCAAGAGAAGGAGGCCTGCTGAAAAAACTTTCACAGTTTCTTTTCTCAGTCTGATGAGGTTTCTTAGTTTACATTACACTTCTAGAAAATTATCAGATCTAGAAGAAAGGAAGGAAAGCTGCTTCTGGCTCTCCTTTAGTACGCAAAACCTAGTAACTAGAATAGTTGACAAGACAAATTATTTTCTCCTGTGATAAGGAAAGGCTGAAACATCAGCAGTGTCATGACCTATTATGGCAACAGCTACTAGACTTGCACTACCTTCTCTTTACTGTATCTAGAGCAGTAAACCTATAGAAGCAACTACCCAAACTCGTCACGTCTTGCCTCTGCATTCCGGAGATGGTAGCATGATTACATCTTTGCTGAAGTGAAGCACTCAATCCCAACCTACTGAACACACCCTACACAATTTTTCCAGTATCACACCCCTCTTTATGTTTTATTGCTTTACTGAGTAATGGACTTATCTCTTGCAACAACAAATGCTAAGCTCTTCGGCAATCATCATTAGAAAGGCTGAAAAACTACTCAAAGAACAATGAACTTCTGGCATGGGGTAGAGAAGGACACACTGTCAGCTTGGAGCCAGGGCAGTCCAAGCAGCACAGAGCACCCGTGTGTGTATACTACACCACATTCAGCATACTATAGCGCTGTGATGACATTCTTGGTGTTTTAAAAAGACAATTAAATAGCAATTAAGATTAGCTTACTTGGATAATAACGAGCACCTTATGGGCTTGCCGTTTATGCTCCCACTAGCACCTCCCTCTCGTGAAAGTGTCAAAAGCACACACACTCATCACCTGCACCAGCACAACCTTAAGCAGCCAGCCAGCTACATTTTCAGAACTTCTCTATCATTATGGACAACTACAGCCCACAGTTTCAGAAAGTGCAAATACTGTAGAGTAAATACTCAACTGAATGCTTGCTATATACTTGAGCAGCAAAAAGGTTTTGCATGTTTAACAGCAATATAAAATGTTGCCTTACAGGGGTTAGTATAATCACATACAGCACTTGCCCAAACTGGCTCTGAAGTGAGGTTGATTCCGTGAGGTTACTTTGCAGAAGTCAAAACATTACTCCCTATTATTTCAGATTCTGAAATTCTGTCTGAGAATGGCTTCAAACTTACAGCAAATGCTAGTTTTACTGCTCACCCCTGAACTCAGACTTCACACATATGCTGAACTTGACACAAGGAGGAGCATGGAAATGTAGCATGAATTTTAAACTGTTGAAACGTTGATTTATGTTAGAGTTCAAATGTCAACATTTCCTAGCAAAGAAGGAGACTGGAGAGTAATACAAATTTTGCACTGCAATTGATTTTACCAATAATAGAAGGGGGAAAAAAAACCCTGACTTTTAACCTCTTAATTTACCTTTAAACAGGGCAGATTGCTCCAAGCTCGAGAAACTGCAATGAACACATCAGACTCATACTTAGGATCTAAGATCTCAAGCATTGCTTCCTGTTCTTTTCAGTCATGCATTTCTAAGTCTCCCTTTAGCAAATCTCTAGTGCTAATGCTGGTTTTGTTTTACTTCTTTTCCCTTCACCTGATGGTGTTAAGAGAAATGGATAGATGTGTAAAATAGATTCACAGGAATCCGGCTCAGTGATTATTAGTAGCTAGTAGTCTGGAGGCCAGGCTTTTGTGAGAAGAAGGAAAAACAAACAGATCTGTAAAACCTGGTATACAATTGTGAGAAAGCAAGCAGAGTTAATGGTACTTCCTTCTCATTTGACAAAAACAAGCTTAAATTCATTTGCTGAATAGTAAAGCAGTGTAAATCAAGTCTGCTCACAAAAAATTACACCTTTTAGGCTAACTATGCAACCACTAAATCTGTTTTTAAGGTACCTGGTATAGCAAAGCAGCATGGAATCACCAGCCAAATCACCTACAAACGTGAGCTGGTAATCCTCTGGCCAGCTTGATAAAAAAACAATCTTGTCCTTGGGTAAGCAGACAGTGGTGCTCAATGCTGTGACACACACTGTGTACCCTGCTCAGTAAGGATGCACAACTGGAAGATCTTGGGATTTCCTAAGCACAGGTTCTGACTATTCTGTACTTGAAGCAGTGCTTCTATAAAGAACTGCTATGGGCTCTAATTAGCCCGGGGCACTAAATACTATAGCAACCTGCATTATAATGTGGAAGCAAAAAGGATACTCTTTGTAAGGGAGAACTGCAAATAAAGCCTACTCTTTGTGCTGGTTTGACTTCTTCATGGAACAGACAAACTCATCAAAAACAAGGACAGAGAAAACAGGCTGGAAATATTCACTTCAGAGAGAAAGGTGACTACAGGTGAGAAAACAAGATATGCTGAACAAACATTCTGAGTAGCATGGAAGGGGAAAAAACAAACCCATCAGAGAACAATTATTTTCTACTATTTAATGTAAAGCTCTCTGTAAAGCTAGCAGAATGTGAATTTAAAGGAAACAAAATCCTTTTTCATGCTGCATGTGAAACTTCTGTAAAGTATGAAACAGGCCAGGACACCTTCCCAGCTCTCTCTGGCTCAAAGGCAGCTGCAGCAGTGCAAAACAGGAGGTCCACAAAGCACAGTACACAGGTTTGACACGGGCCAAAGGAAGGCTGAAGAGAACATGACTAAGGAAGGACACTGCTGTAAGGCACCCTCCCAGGCCTCTATCTCATGGATCTGAGATTTCCTGATGCGTGGATGGTGTCTCTGCATCTCAAAAAGCCCTATAAGCATGCACCCCTACTTTTCAAACAAGCAGACATGGCTAGTATTTACAACATCCCAGCAAGCAGTGCCACAGATTAACTATCTTATACAAAATAACTCTTCTTGTTTTCAACCTGACCTGATACTACTCTCCACATTCTCAGGGTCCAACATTACCTGTTCCACGTACTCCTGCTACTTGGGCTTTTCAGGCAGAATTCTAGCACATCTTTCCTCCCAGCACTAGGATCAGTCAAACTTCCTAGTCTGCTTAGCCATTACTGCTACAAGGGCCACTTGATACCTTTATGATCATTATTTTCCTCCTTGCAACTTCCTAACTTCTCCCACACCTTTTTTAAGATGGAAGAGGAAAGCAAAGCTGTTAACCAGGCTGCACTCAGTGTTCAAGATGCAGAAGCAGAGTGAATTTATACAAAGCATGCATTATTCTCCATTCACTTCGAAGGCAAAGCAATGAATGGAATAAGATTCCATCAAGAGCAGTGGAAAAAAGCAGGGAGGCAGCCTCGAGAAGCTCAGACACCCTCAGGCTGAGCACAGCAGGGAAGGGAACTTGCCATGCCTCCCCTGCCCCAACGTTTAACATAAGCATCTGCTACTGACAGACCTCCAGACACAAGACACCGGGTTAAACAATTTTTGCTCAATCAAGGGTGGTTAATCTTATGCAAATAACGCACTGTTTCCATAAGAAGCCTTTGAACATTCATATTGAGAAACCTGTTGCCAGTCTAAAGTTTAAAACTAACTAACTAACTAAATACAAGATTCAGAACACATATTTGCACTCTATAAACTTGGGTATAGAAAACACACACACACAAAGCCCACATGCCTATCATAAAGGTGTTTAGTACTTTGCATTCAAAGTCAGGGTGCAACCAAGTCATGCTTCTCTTCCACTTAAAAAAAAAAAAAACAAAAAAAACAACAAAAAAACAAAACACAAACAACCCCAGCTGCCAAGAATCATCCAGACAGTGTGGGACAAGGAGCAGGATGAGCCCAGGGCTCCCCACCCTGCCATACGCCCACAGGTGATGGCTTCACCTCCCAGCCCATCTGAGCCACGGCAGCCCTGCATGGCAGATTAGCAGCGGCCGCAGCAGGAACGCGCAGGGCTGAACCAATTAGTGCAGGTCTGCCCGGTGCTGATAAATCCTAACCCCATGTCAGGGTCACTTTTACAAGTCTAGATTAACCGTGGGCAAAACGACAACAACAATTAAACCATTCAAGGTTCGGGGTTTTTTGGTGAAGTGCTTTCTGTGAACCGACACACATGCACACGTGCATGTCCTGTAACAGAGCGACATTCACTGCTTCCTCCAGGCAACACAAGGGCTACTGCTGGCAACAGCATCTATTGAAATTCAATTTTCATTATGTTTATTCACATACATGTCAAGTATGATGGCAAAATACTATTTTAAGAGATTCCTACTAACACCCAAAAAAAAAAAAAAAAAAAAAAAAAAAAGGAAACACAAAACCACACAAAACATATAATCTACACTTGGGGGTTATTTTGCCATTTGTTTTCACTGTAATTAACAAGGAGTAATTATGCTCTTATCTAAACTTATCAACTGCAGAATAAACAATTTTTTAAACATTTATTTATTTTTTTTAACAATGAGCTGGACAAGAAGGTGGTTTTTCAAGACACAGATTTCAGAGCTTTCTACTCTCCACCAGTTTCCCAAATGCCTGAAATACATGGTTCCCCAGGAGTTTTTGAGGTTGTTACTTAATAAGATCAATTTTCCAACCTCACCTGTTAGAACTGTTCCATGTTCTACAAAAGCTGCACCGAGCCAAAGACAAGCAGAGTGACTGTACATGGGAAGGGTGCCTAGCTGGGAAACGGTGGACTTGGTGAGGTCCCTGGCTTTGAATAGACAGGTAAAAGGCTCAGCCCTGGTGCCCAAGGGACCAGAGTGATTTAGTTCACCCCCTCCCACTCAGCCTAGAAGTCCCCTTTCCTATACCAGAAGTGTCCCCATTTTGACCAGAGCCCCCATGAAGATTCTGGGCTCTGGACACTCCCAACAAACCCCAGCCACTGTACTTCTGGCCAGCCTTAATTTACTGAATCACCTGTCAGGTGGCTACTCTGCCTCCTTTCACTTGCTGACACAAACACTAGCAGTCATAAATAACTTTAAAAGCCTTAACAGAGGACCGAACAAAAAAAAAGTCTTCCTCAGTCTCTACAACACGACCATTAGGTCCCAAACCAGTTTATACTTTCTTTAAATAGGATTTAGGCTTTATTTTCCCATTCTATTCTGACAAGCCTTATACAGGGAAATAATTATTTAAGCTCTGAGAAAAAGCTGCTTATTGTTCTAAAAGATTCTGAAGATCAGCTTCTCTTTATTGCTTTGAAGATGCAAGTTACTGTACTCAAAACATCAAAATGTTAGCAGACACCAAAATTAGCACTAAACTGTGTTACTTATTTAATACCATCTACACGAAGAACAACACTCTTCAAACAAATAACAGACCAAAAAATGCTTTATATAGAAAGCATACAGAATCCTGGGTGTTAGCTTCCATTATTTACCAAGGAATTCTTATAAGAATGCAGAAGGGAATTTTACAATCCTCAGTTAAGCACTCCACTGACAAGTTTATCACTGTTTTGTTTTGGGGGGTTGTCAGCAATTTCATGTCAGGTTGGGGGAGGTGGGGGTGTTAAATGAAAACAAAAGAAAATGTAAAAAGTGACCAAAACAAACTTTTCCTGTTTAACTCTTCAGTGTTAAATAGCCAACCAGCTGTTCTGGTGCCAAAAAGGCTGCCACTGACTACGTAGCCCAAGTCCACTACTTAGTTAAATGAAGTTTTACTCTGTGTTACAACCATACACACATTTTGAGGCTAGCTTGCGTTTTCAAATCCTAACACAAGTGCAAAGAAACTGCAACTTCCTCCACCCTCCCTATTAGGTGAGAACAGCTAAATTCACATCTCAAAAATCAAGCACTTGGGATTTGTTTTAAATTATTGTTTGCATCTACTGATGCACACTGGAGCACCTGTACAGCAGTGCTCATTTTGAAAACTATCCTTTAGCACACACAGAGCTTTTTGCCCCCTGCACATCACACAGGAGCATCTGCAGCTGCAAACTTCCAAATTTCCTGGTTTATGCAAAGCATGCAAACAACTATTTTAGAAACAGAAATTTGAGAGGCACATTCAAGAAATGAGACTTTGCACCTATACAATTCAGATCTCATCTCACAGCACAATCAAGTGGGTGAAAGGTGGAGGGATGCTGCTTTGGACAGTTTATCTGCTGGGTCATTGAATGGCTTAGTTTGGAAGGGACCTCAGAGACATCTCTACCTCAACCCTCCCACCACGAGCAGGGACACCTCTCAACTAGACTCAGTTTCTCAAGGCATCCAACCTTGAACATCCCCAGAGAGGGGGCATCCACAACCTCCCTGGGCAGCCTATTCCAGACACTCGCCACCCTTGTACTGAAGAACAACGGGGAGGTGATTGAGTCTCCGTCCCTGGAGGCGTTCAAGAGGGGACTGGATGTGGCACCTAGTGCCATGGTCTAGTTGTGAGGTTTGTGGTTACAGGTTGGACTCGATGATCTTCAAGGCCTCTTCCAACCTTGGTAATTCTATTCTAACTTCTTCCTAAGATCCAATCTAAATCTACTCTCCCTCAGCTTAAAACCATTCCCCCTTGTCATGTTCTTCAACACCCTTATGAAAAGTCCCTCTTCAACCTTCCTGTAGGATTCCTTCAGAGAGCAGAAAGGCTCCTGTATTTCAGTATTCTCATTAACACCCTGACATGTCACCACCACAAATAACCACCCAAATTAGTTTTTTCCTGGAAAAAGAGAGACAAAACAAGTTCAAAAGTCTTCTGCTTTTCCTCTGGAAAGCCAGTCAGCTCACATGTGGCAGCAGTTATAACTAGCAGGTTTTGGAGCGAAAACACATTCTGCAGAGGAAGTTATACTTCACTGCTAAGGTTTGCAGTGTATTTACTTTCTTATTTATTACATGTTACCTTTTATTTTTTTTTTTTGTTTCATGAGCCAATTCTTCAGACAGTGTTTCAACAGCATTCTGGTCAACTGCTCTCAGTGCACCAAGGCAACACAACAGACTTGAAAATATGTTTTAAACCAGCTGACTACTGCACGTCACCCAGTGAATTACAGCTTTCTTATATCCTCTGCAAAACACCCTAATTCCACAAGTACACTCCCAATCTCAATACCCTATTCTTTCTGGCAGATCTTCCCAACTGCTTCTATTTTTGCTCCCTTGCTAGCACCACTCATCTGAAGCAAATTTTGAGGACTTCCAAAATTAATTACTGCCTTCCTGCTTTGCCTCTGGCTAGAAGCTGGCATAAACATCACCACCGAATTAAGCTGCATCTCAAATTCCTTATTCTGTTGATGATGAATGATTCTTCCTTTGTCTCAGGAAAACCATAAGTCCCTTAAGTTTTCTCTCCACCCTTTATTTTTCTCGCTAATAATGTAGCACTTGTGGCCTGTGTCATCATCACCCACTCCAAACTCACTCACAGCTGGGACAGAAACCCTTACTACTCACACATTCTTTGCTCTAGCTAGTTCATTTACATTTCCTGCTGTAACTTTTATCCTACAAATCCTCTCAATGTTTTGAATATAGCCCTGGAGCACACAAAACAGATGTTTTTTTTTTTCTGGTCAGTCCTCCCCACTACCAGATCCTCATCTCATTTCCTCTTTTTGCTTGACTACTTTTCCATGATTTTAAAGCTGCTAACAGTTCTCCTCGGAGGAAACAAGTACAGGACAGTGCATGGCAGTGGATCACAGGGGAGGAGAGGAATACATCCAAATGTAGAGGTAGACCACAAGCTTTGTACTATGTAATTCCTGGCAATCCCTCAGCTCCGGATCGTTTTATGAACAAAAGAGGGAGAGAGAAATCAATTAAGAGTCCAAAAGTATGTTTCTCCTCTCAGAAGCAGGGAGGACACAATTTAAAAGATCTTGCTCAAGAAATACAAGTACACATACAAAAAAGTATCTGCAACATGTGTGCATTATTTAAAGATTTCCAATCTAAAAGTCTCTCTCTTTCCCTCTTTTTTTTTTTTTAATACCTCAAACTGACAGAACTGAAGCACAGAGCTTCAATTTAAATGTCATTACAGTCAGGTCTGACCCAAACTTGAAACAAGCTCCAGATGTTACCAGCCAGAGTCAGAATAAGGCCAGGATTAAGAATCACTAGAACTGGTAATAATTTAACTCCAACTGTTATCCAAGCAGAAATTCTGTTCCCTTTCTGAGGGGGGAAAACTTTCTTTCAGAAACACAGGAAGAGACACGTGATGCCCTCACAATAAAGAGCAAGAAGAGATAAAAAGGACAACAAAACCAAAGACAACATAGACTGGGCCTAAAAAAAGAATGGTTATTTTGCTGCAGGTTATCAGGAATGAGAAGCTGCACTCTGGGACACAGCACTCAGACCAGCAAAAGAAGCCAACCAGCCCTCTGATGCTTGTAGACACCTGTGAAATAACAGAATACTGTAACTGGTGATGTGCTGTGTTTATCAGCACATAACACTGGCATACTTTTAACAGCTAAGCACCACAAAAGGAAATTTATCTGTGCAGATGTAACAGGAGAGTCTTTACCTGTTTAAGCTTGTTCACAGTCCCATCAGACACAATACATTGTGTGATTTTTACCTAGCTAGCAGATATTTACTACCCCCATTACATCCTTTGACCACAAGCATGTTAAAACTAAGAAATAAACATACATGTTTTTATTTGCTTTAATTCATATGACCAAATTCAGTTATTTTCACGTCTCTGTGGGTGTTTTACTATTGATGCTTTTTCAGCACACTTCTTAAGATTAAAGCAACCTCACAAGACCAAAGAAGTAAGAGACAGACAAGGGATAGGTTGAGTAGATGTCTGTCTCACTTTGGCTTGGACAGTTTGGGCAAACAAGAGACATCACTAAACATCCAGATGATTATCTGTGGGATGCTAGAGATGTCTGGAATTTTAATAGAGAATTTATCTCAAGCTGTAGGATCTCCCCTTCAAGGCAAGACTCTAGGACTTAACCTATGCACAGCCATACAGGAGGAGAGTGGAAGTCCTTTGCTGGGACCAGACTGCATGCACAAGGGAAATAGCACATGCATCACTGTGGGTTGCACAATCCAAGACAAAAAAAGTGCTCCCTCACTGCACAAGCCACTGCAAAATGCCACTCTCTCTTCTCTGAAAAGTAAAATATTTGCTTCAAATGACTCCAGAATAAAGAGAAACACCTTTCAGTATTATCTTACAGGCATCTGGTTGTAGCTTTTATCATCACTCCTGCCACCATACCTCCCTAACAGATGCAGGCAAATTTGGTTTTAAAGGTTTTTTGAGGGAGAAGCATTTTCATTATTTTCTGCAAATGTTCTTTATTAGCAACCAACTGCACAAATTTCACAAGCAAACAGAAAGGCTATAAACTTAAGAACTTCAATACCAACGGGGCTTACTCTCCATCACCTAATACAACGCAGCATTCTTGCAGTCTGAGCACACTTCAAACCCCTGCAACTTTGTATCTCAGGCGCAGTGACTTTGAACTCACACCCTGCGGAGCTGTACAGGGAACATGAACTTGAACTTTGTGCTCCAGCTACAGGGGAAAACAAAGTTACTCCAAATCCATGGCGAGATACACCTCCCATCCATTTGCACACACAAACTAGAACTCAAGACACTGCCCAAAGCACTGGGGCAGAATTATGGCATCCCTCTGCAACTGAGGTCAAGAACCTGCATCAAATGACAAACTCCTGGTACGTGACAGCACTGCCTGTGCTGCATTAACTGCATGTTACAGCTACTGTTCTGAGGAGAGTTTTCCCATTTAGTTTTGTACTGTACAAAAATGAACTATTTTTTAGAGGAATACTTGACCTTAACCCTTATGTTTGATTACCATTGCTTGAAAAACACATCTGAAAGAACTGTTAGAGCTTTGTGGAAAGGAGAAGGTATTTTTTACCACTACCAATGGACTAGCTACAGCAATTTGTATTTTCTCCTAAACCTTACAACAAAGCAAGTGGTTACAAAATCTGGGTAGGCCATAAACCAAATTACACAGGTGTGTCCAGGTACTGAACTACCATTAAAACATCATCTTAAAATAGCTTTTGCTGATGAATATCACGGTCCAAATTCCTCTGCAGATCCAGGAGGCAACTACATACATTCAACCACAACACATGATTTGCACTTACAGATCAGAGTGAGTGAATTAACACAAGAGAGCAGCACATTAGGCTGAGGAAAGCATTCCAGCTCCCAGAAAAAAAATAAAATCACACCCACCTCAATATAACCAAGTACACAGCTATTTTTTGAATGTAAGCTGGACTTCTGAAGTGAACATACACCACTAGAAATGCTGTGCACTCCATGCCTGCCAGGCAGTTAACATGTCATCTTCTCAATAGCAGCCAGAAAAAAGGAACAGATACCCCTCCAGCCTCTCCTCTGCTCAAGTCCAAAGAGCATCTAAGAAAAGGCTGCAACCAAGAACAAGGCACTCTTCTCAGATGCCCACTTCTCCAGGTGCAGTGACCCAATTTCAAAGCTTGTTGTCTCAAGGCACCCCTTCCTCCACCTTTGGTGAATGTCACATAGCAAATACAGAGGCATAAAGCAGGCTTCTGCCAGCCCCTCAACAAACCATCCAGCTAGGAGATTGCTCCCAAGAAAAGAGTGCTGCCAGTAACAGGATGGTGACCTGATTAACTGGCCTGGCACACCACGTGGCTATGGGCGTGCAATGCATCCCCACAGGAGAAGCAAGTTACCCAATTAGTAATCCCTCTCCAAATTTCTGAGCATGATGTAGAGACGCAAAGTGCAGCACTACCATCAGGCATGGGTTTCCAATGCTGAGAGTTTAACTAGCTTTTCACATTATGTAACTGTCCACATTAAATGTAAATTAAAGGCAGAAATGACCCATCAATTCCTCAACAATTACACTTTTTAAAAAAAATGATTCTTACTTCAGAAACACAAGTGTCTCTATTTACAAAGATGTATGCTGCCAAATATGCAGTATTTTTACTGTATACCTATCCTTTGATTTCACAAGGCATGCATCTGAGGTGGTTAATGTGAATTTCAAGGTATATTAAAAATATGAGATCAAAAATGAACATTAGCCCAGTTAACCCCTGCCAATATTTTGCCCCAGCTACACCAACTGGGCTCCGTCTAGCCTTAAGCCACTTTTACATTCTTAAGTCTAACCTGTGACCATGATGCTAACAGTAATAGGTATACTTTAAGTTGGACGTAAAATGACCAAAATTTCACACATCTTCTCCTGTAAAGCTTCCAGGTTAACTCTGAAATTTATTTTAGCAGATGTGCTAAATACTTGTATGGTCCAACCACATTCCAGAAACCAGCAGCTCCTGTTTAAATTAGGACTATTATACCAGCCGGAGAGCTTGTCTGATAGCACTGCTACGGCAAGAACCAACTCCAGGTCTGAATGTGACCAGAAAATATTTATCAATATGTTGAAACTATCAGAAGAAAAGCTAATTTGGACAGCAGGTAAACCTTCTTACCCCAAATACATTTAGATTATGGTTTCTGGCAGCCAAGATGTTAATGGGCACTTAAATCAGAAAACAGTAACCCACTGAGTATAGATTAAAAAGCTGAAGATCCTTCAGAAGCATCTTCAAGCTGGAAAACACAAGAGACTGTGTTTAAGTACAAGGAATATTCTTATGAGGAAAGAAAAAAAGGTAGCAGAAGGGAAGACATTCAGAAGCAGATCTCCAATGAGAACAATCTAATCCCAGGTTGTTTGCGTCCAGTTTTCATAATGACCAAACCATGTTGCATCAAACCATGCTGCATCAAGAGAAGTGTGACCAGCAGGTCAAGGGGGGTGATTCTCCCCCTCTACTCAGCCCTGGTGAGACCCCACCTGGAGTACTGCCTCCAGTTCTAGAGCCCCTATTACAAGAGGGATATGGACATACTGGAACGTGTCCAGAGGAGGGCCACGAGGATGATCAGAGGGCTGGAGCACCTCTCCTATGAGGACAGACTGAAAGAGTTGGGGCTGTTCAGTCTGGAGAAGAGAAGGCTCCCAGGTGACCTCATTGTGGCCTTCCAGTATCTGAAAGGGGCCTACAGGAAGGCTGGGGAGGGACTTCTCAGGCTCTCAGGTAGTGATAGGACTAGGGGGAATGGAATGAAGCTGGAGGTGGGGAGATTCAGGCTGGATGTGAGGAGGAAGTTCTTCACATGAAAGTGGTGAAGTCCTGGAATGGGTTATCCAGGGAGGTGGTTGAGGCCCCGTCCCTGGAGGTGTTTAAGCCCAGGCTGGATGAGGCTCTGGCCAGCCTGATCTAGTGTAGGGTGTCCCTGCCCATGGCAGGGGGTTGGAGCCAGATGATCCTTGTGGTCCCTTCCAACCCTGACTGATACTATGTGTCTTCACTAAGAGCTTTGTAAACTTGGATCTGATTGATATTCAGTCTTGGAAATTTACTACAACCCTGCCCCCAACTCTTTTTTTTTTTTTTTTTTTTTTTTAGGGGAGAAAGGCCTAGGTGTCAAAGGGACTTGGGAAAGTTTCATAAAGTTATAGATGTTATTGATGGCATAAAGTTTTCCATCCCTTCTATCTCCTCAGTCAAGCTGACCCACTTGTCTGTGGGGGCACAAGTAAAGCAGATCAGTGAACTGAGCTAGGTTAAAAATACACCCAAAATAAGGAAGTTACTTCAAATTCAGATCTCTTCATTTATCTCGTTTGCCATGTGCTCCCACACAGTTTGTCAGTGCAAGGAGGCAAAACAGAGGTGCAGAGGTCAAAAACAATGCTCTGGAAATCATCTTTCTCTGTAGAAGTGTTAGAGTGCACTAGAAACAAAGTCTCCTCCTCGTTCCCAGCTACATGTAAATCACCTGACAGAACAAATCTGGTGCGTGGACTAAAATTCAGGACTCTCTCTGCAGCTTGTGCTCAATTTTGGGTTAGACTCCTCTTTCTTGCAGGCACTACTCTCAGCTGGACCACTGCACGGCACAGTCACCTGACACTGTACCAGTCAAAAGATACTCCTTGAATACGGGAGGTGTTTGACAGCTCTGACTGCAGAGAGGTCTAGCACACACACCTGCTAACTGCCAAGTGGGTTCCCACTATACCAATCTGAGCAAAAGCTAGATAATGAAAATATTCTTGAAGAAAATGGATCTTGAGGATGTGCTGTGTGGAATTCAGTGCTACTAGTATAACTGTACTAGCAAAAGCATCTGTTTACACATTTGGACACAGAAAGCATTAGGAAGGCTTCCAAAGCTCATGTTCAGACCCTGACTACGCTGTACTGCAAGCAACCAAGTTTTTTCTTCTTGGATTTTACTTCAGTTTTGCTTTTCAAAGGGGTTATGAATCTAAATTTTGATTCATCTTCATTATTAGTTTGCAACATGGACTTGTACAAATGCTTTTGGGACACGTATAACTTGTAAGACAACCAATAGACAACATTGAAGAAGACCACTTGAGACTCAGTCTCTCACTGCATTAATGTTAGCACCTCTCAGTTCATTATATTGAAGGCTGCTGAAAGGTCTTAAAGAATTAGAATGTTTTCTTAATCCAGAAAGAGAGGTCACTGGCCAATAAAGCTGAAGTGTTTTTATCCCAAGTTTGAGAGTCTGAAGACAGATGCTGCAGTTCCACACCAATTTCTTCAGTGTCACTGCTAACCTGCCCAGTCCCCAAGGTTCACTCACACCTCTAAATCCTGCTCTTCCTTAGAGCTAGCTCAGCTCTTTTTTCAGCTGTAGGGACTGCAGAGCCCACTAGTTTCACTACATATATCTAGCCAGCAAAGCAGAGGAGACAGAACAAAGTCAAAGCTGAAGGGGGCTGTTTACAAATAGGCAGCTAACACAGGTGAAACAAGATCCACTTCTGTGCAATTGTCTAATTATTTCTCCCCTTAATCCATGCTGTTATCAAGAGGAGGTTTCCCCAGCAGAGGTCCACTGGTAAGCAGAGGAGCTGCACAGCCTCACTCCTACAGCAAGAAACCCCAAAAACGCTTTCCATTAATGATCCCATCCCTCCCACACCAACCCTCTCCTACTTTGGACAACACACTTTAGGGCACAGGTTGAAAGCCAAATCAATAACCATTCGGGGGGGGAGGGGAAGCCAAAAAAAGACAAATTTGCTGAGACCAAGAAAATATCTTAAAATCAACATTGAACTGAAGCAATCTATTTGATGAAACAAATCATTATTATCAAATCTTGTGGATAAACTTTTAGAATAAAGTACTTTCAACAAATTACTAGGAGGCTTTTTGTTGTTGATTTTAATACTGCTTGGTTTTAGTTGCTCAAATGTAAGGACACTTTAAGCAGGCGGATGGAGGGACCACAAAACTGACACTTATGGTTACTACCTTCATGGCATAATGGAAATATTGCAAAGTGTTTATGTTCATTTTTACAGGGACCTGGTTTTGGCAAGGAGTCGAAGTCTGAGAAGTATCTGAAACAGTAAGACAGGAACAGAAGAGAAAAATCACACAGGGAGAATGAGAAAAGCTAAAAGAAAGCAGAAGAAAATTGGGAAACATCACTGCTGTAATTGCTACTAGCAAGGAAGGTTTTGCATGTGGTTTGTGACCCACTGCTTAATTCATATAATATGCAGACATGTTTCTCTATACATTCAAACTTACAATAGTATCAACTATTCTCCAGAAATTAGATTCACCCTTAAGTAGTATTAGGCACCTAACACTTAACCAGGTCAAGTCTTCAGAAAAGGTCACTTCCATGCTACTCCCAATGAAGAAGCCTTAGAATAGAACAGAATTAACCAGGTTGGAAGAGACCTCTGAGATTGAGTCCAACCTACCACCCAACACTATCTAATCAACTAAACCATGGCACCAAGCACCCCATCCAGTCTCTTCCTAAACACCTCCAGTGATAGTGACTCCACCACCTCCCTGGGCAGCCCATTCCAATGGCCAATCACTCTTTCTATGAAGAGCTTCTTCCTTACATCCAGCCTAAACCTCCCCTGGCACAGCTCCTAGCTTGATCTAATGAACAACAGAAGAGGGTTCACACAGCCTCTGCCTAAGAAGATCTCCTTTTAAAAAATAGTACATCTCACAAAGTCTTAGGACTCGAAGCCAGAGAACCCATGCAACAGCATCTCAGTGTTCAGTCAGCTCTACATTCTGGAACAGAAGCAAACCAGCCATTTATCTATAGTTAAGGCACACTGTGAAGGCAAATTTGTCTAAAAATTGTTACCTAATTGTGGTTACCAGAAAAATTCTGGTGATAACTAACAGGGAAGTGTTTCACAACTACTGAAGAGCAATAGCAAAGAATTGGCTGCATCAGGAGAGCTGCCTGGCTTTACCAGCAGGATGGGAGGAATGGAAGTTCTTCCCCCGCCTCCAAATGAAGTGATCTCACATTCTTGAAGAAAAAAAAACCAAAGATGATGTAGAAACCTCTATGCCTCAGTAAAAGGGTTGCCAACTCCACCCTGTCTAAAACAAAATGCATTTCTAGATGCAGACAAAGGAAAGCAGGAAAACAAAACAAAACCACACAAAACAAACAAGCAAACAACAAACAAACAAACACACACGACTAAAACCTGATCATCCACCAAATACATTTTAATCTCTTCATTCTTTTCTGGTAATCAGAGACTATTGTGACCAAGAAATGCAACAGGTTACTGTCCAAAACCTGTGAAGTGATAATTAAGTGCAATTCAGCACACTCCTCTAGTCACATCGGGGCTGGGCCGACCTAGTAGCACCAGATCAGTGATGGTCTCTGCCAGAGCTGATAGACAGAAGGCATTAAAATACAGATCCCAGACACAGAACAGCCAATCATTCTCATCTTATGACCTGCAAATCAGAACCACAGAATGTTAGGGGTTGGAAGGGACCTCTGGAAATCAGCTAGTCTGCCCTTCCTGCCCAAGCAGGATGGCCTAGGACAGGCCTCACAGGAACACATACAGGAGGGTTTTGAAAGTCTCCAGAGAAGGAGGCTTCACCTCTCTGGTGGCCTGTTCCAGGGCTCTGTCACCCTCACTGTGGGTGAGAAGTGTCTCCTCATGTTGAAGTAGAACCTGCTGTATTCTAGCTTGTACCCACTGTCCCTTGTCCTGTCACTGGGCACCACCAAAAGGAGACTGGCACCTTCATCCCCAGCCACCCCTCAGATATTTATAGGCACTGATCCCCTCTCAACCTTCTCAAGGCTAAATAGCACCAGTTCTCTCAGTCTTTCTTCATAGGAGAGAATGTTCATACCAGAAGCCACAATCCCCCACTGCTGCCACCACCACATCCAGCACAGTGGGAGAACTGCAGAACACGTGCAAGCTTAAAACACCTACCCAAAAGTTCTCAACCTCTACCAAGAGACAGGAGCTAAACTGCACAGTGAGCGACAAGAGGTGATGGCACAACTGCCCCAGTGCCTCTGCAAGGCAGCTTCCTCCTCAGCTGCAGAGCATCCCCAAGCTGCTGCTGGGGCATTAAGGACTGTGGGCATGGACAATCACACACAGGATGCTAAAGAGTGTTGACAAGCCACTGCGCAAACTAGACTTGAACCTGTAGTTCACCATTTATCCAGGACTTCCATGGCTCAGAAGCAAGTTTTGCACCAAAGGTTTCCTAGCTGGTCACAGAATCATCTGTTGATCTTATGCTGGGAAGTCGATATTTTTAAGAAAAAAGAAACCATTTCCCTTTTCATCAATAATGTTGAGATACAGATAAACTAATTTATTAACTTTTTTACTACAGATGTAAAGTCTGTGCATTTTTAGTTCACAAATTACCCATTTTATGAAACCAAGTTTACACCACTAATCCCCAAACTATTTAACAGCAATGGATTTGGAATTTAAAACCTCCTCCAAGTTTTAAAAGTATGAGGATAAAAAAAGGCCTGTTATCAAAACTTCCATCAAAGTTCTGCTGAAAACTATCAGTGATGTTAGAAAATGACTCACCAAAACACAGAGGAAGGGAAATCTCTGTTGTGGAAACACAGCCTTTCTTTTTTTAATGCAGCTCAACAGAAAGTCTTCCAGTTGTTGTGTGAGGAGACCATCACACTTAGAGCCCTAAACCACCACTTTTCTTAGGTCTTTACAAGAACTCACATGCACAGCTGGAGATGCTGTATGTTTTAACAACATCCTTACAGTTGCACCTTGTGAAATCACCAGATGATCAAGCTATGGTGAACGCCATTAATACTCCTACACATCCTTCCCTATTTATGCTAGGAAAGAGGAAATTATGGAAAATTACCTTAAGAGTTTTCTCAGATTTCTGCATTTAAAGTAAGCTCCACTGGAGTACATTTAATCCCTTATCATACAAACAGAAAGCTCCAAGTTCTGTTTTCCAGCCCTTTTATGATGTTTCATGTCAAAGAGGTGTGATTGTATTAAAAAACCCTCATCACTTCTCCTAAGCTGAAGAATACTGCAGTACAGCTAAAAAGAAAAAATCTACTCTGAGCTTTCTTCACACAGGACATTCCAGCTCACTACCAACATAATCTTCCTCTGGCTTGCAATCTGCTTGACTGCAAGCCCAAGTGCTGGTTCAGGATGTCTGAATGACTGCTATCTCCACACAGAGCATAAATGCAAGAACACATTGACATACTGGCGTCTTCTCTTCCCCGATTAAAATAGGAAGTTCCTGGCACATCATCTGTGAGTGGCATCACTCTGCAGCACACTTTACAGCTGCAGACAGGGAGAACTCCAGGTTTGCAGACACTGAACGTCCTGTTCTCCCAAGATGTTTGATGTTACAAAGCATGATGGTTTTGTTTAAATCTTCACTACTAAATGGGTCAGGAATGACTTGTTTTGGTAATGCTCAAAACAGCTGCCAAACAGCAATTAGAAACAAACTGAGCTATGCTATACTGATTAGATCATGGAACTTTAGTTTTACCAAAATTTACCATTTTATTTTAATCTTCATATCGCTAAGAGATTTAGCTTAACAAATATGCACATGCTGTCACACTGAACAATCAAGCTGTGTTATTCTAGATGCATATTAAGTCCAACATAAAAGTCTTCTAGTGCTTTTCTACAGTCTGAAAAGAATTCCAAATATTCCTAGGCACTATGGTGTAAGACTGACACTGTCTTCCCCAAACTGCAAATATTCAGCATAGTCTCAGCATTTTCAAAATCCATCCACTCATTTACAGAAGCTTATTAATTTCTAGCTGATGAAATCTCAGCCTTCTAGGGAAGATACAAGCCAGAATAACACATCATTTCCAAGCTGACCATACTTAATTTTGCTGGCAAGTCATTCAAACTCCATCCAGTGTTTCTAAACTTAGAGAGCTTGTTTTAGCACAGTCAGTAAGCCAAAATGGAAGGGGGAAAAAAAATTGTTTAGGAGCAATATTAAAATGTATAAAGTCTAACCAGCAACCATATGCAGAGATACATTGTGCTACAGCCACTGATTAGGTGCTCTTTTTGCTAGTGTAGCAAATTTAAAACCATGGGAGCAAAATACACATTATCTTAATTGCCCAATAAAAAGAAGTCTCAGAAAACAACACTGCATATTTAATAACTTGATAAACACGATAGCCAGTCTCCAGCCCCTGCTCTACTTGCCAAGGCACTTCATAATAACTGTTAATCCTGTTGCTGGCAAGGTCAAACCAGCACGCAGCAGATTTTATTTATATTAATATACATCTGCAATTGGGGAGGGGGGGGGGGAAGCACACTTGCTATGGATTACTAATGCTCTGTACTGCAATTCCCCCAACATTTCGCTCCTTCGCAGTCAGCATTCTACAGCCGCATGGTACAAAGTTAAAGGAATGGATCTGAGACACCTCAAAGCACGAACAAAAGCAAACAATGTCCCATTTTAAATGTATTATCATTTAAGACAAATTGGATGCTTCACAAGCTCTAAAGCAGTTCATTTTCACCCTTACCCCAAATATCAAACGATGTCATGCAAGATTTACTGGCTAAACTGGTTCAACAGCTACAGGCTGGATGCAGTTTAGATTTTCCTGTGATAAATTATTCTGCAGCCATGAAACCGATTTGGTAGATCTCAAACAAGTATCCCTCTCTGCTTTTTTAAAATTTGGGCAGGTATTACTTTTACACTCACAACCAACTACTTAGTAATGACAGAGAGCTGATTTTACTTCTGAATTGAGACAGCAGCATGGAACAACTGGAGTGGAGTAAGGAACTCTAATACACACAGCTTATCCTGAAGACCACGTTATCTACGCTTCCTTCTGAATTTCACACGTTTTCCACTATTTCCACTATTTCTTCACAGAAAGTTTACTGTATCAGAGGACCCACTGAGCACCCAGTGCATCGAGAATGCACAAAGAAACTCTAGACTTAGTCAGCACTCTTCACAAGTCACTGATGCCACTTTCTCAGCTGGCATGAGGAAGCTATCTGAGAACAATGCAAGGCACATCTTTCCCCAAGGTCAAGCATAATGTTCCCAGAGGTACTAAATATCACTACCAGAAATAAGAGGCCAGGTCTGGTTCTTCACTTTAGGTATAATCTCATAATTAATTTTGTTTGTTGTCTGCTCTGTCACTGCATTTATCTCCTCTCATTTGTGTATCTTGTATTTCATGGGAAAATGTCAAGGCTGCAGAGGGGAAGGGTCAGAGAGAACATATAAACAAGAAGAAACCTATGGTTATATGATGAATTTAGCGTGCATATTCCACTCTCAAACAGACTCACTTTATCACCACTTGGCTAGAACCAATATAGAAGACAATAAAGGAGTTCAGGCAAAGAGAGGATATAGACCTTCAGGACAAAGGCATGGAAGCAGGCAAAATAAAGAAACCAACACATGCATGCAAATGACATTAAATTACCAGGCATTAAGAATACCAATGAGTACACAAAATATGAGAGGGAACTAAGATATATTTAAAAAAAATAAAGAAGAAAAAAGGGAAAAAAAGTTATGTACTTGAGCCCAGTATCTCACACACAGCCAGGGCAGAAATTGAGTAAATTCTGTCAGCAGTGAGCAAAGCAAGAATGAAGAGAGCAGCAAGCAACACAAACTTTCAATTGCATGGAAACTGCAGGTCTGAATTTTTCACACACATACACACAAAGAGGAGTCAAAATATTTTTCTTGTTCTTTGTAAATAACAACTTGCTTGATTTCATCTGGAAAGCGAGTATCAACTTTAAATTGTGCTAACTAAGCAGGGGGTGGGGGTGGAAATACAGTCAGCATTACCTGAGAGGCCACAGGGGTGACAAGACAAGTGCGTGACCTAAACTATCTGTCACTGCGTGCTCAGAGACTGTGATACTGTCTTAGTAAGCTTGTGCTGGCTACTTTGGAAAAGAAACATGGGGAAACACACCTATGTAACTACAGGAAGAGGTTGAACTTTAAAAAAAAAGGCAGATTCAAGCTGTAACCAAGGGAAACTTAGTTATTTAGCTGCAAATGAGACTTTCCATGAAAGAATTTTAGGAAATATGTAACTGTGGAACTGCACTAAGCCAAGTCCTTTGAAGTTCAGACATTTGTAAAAAGACCTTACAGAGGAACATATACACAGTACCAGGGCTGGGATTCAATTACACTTTACACAGCAACTCGCTAGTAACTTAACAGTTGTGATTCTTTGCATGATAAAGCAATTTACTAGCAGTACAGAAAAACCATTGTTTATTTTTCCACTGTATTTATTTAGCATATGAATCAACTCTTCAGAATTTCTACAGGATAATTTACTAATCAGCACCCTGAGCTATTAATTTGTCTAAAGTTCACCAGCACACTCCCACTCCATTTCAGCCCAAAGACAGCCACTATCACACACTCATGCAGCACTGGCTGAGAGGTGCACACAAAATCCACGACTAGATATAGAATTTGGGCAAATAACTGCCAGCAGCTTCTCCACCTCAAGCAACCCTTCTTGTTCCTTCTCACTTTAAAGCCATATTCATGCAACACTAAACAGGGCTGCAGGATGAACCAGATTTAAAAAAAAAAAACAAACCAAAACAAACCTAAACTACACCTAAAGCCCCATTTTTTGTTTCTAATTCTGATCCCTTCATAGTCACAGGGAGGGGCACTAGCCCAGCCCTGGCTTGGCCCACCATAGGAAAACAAGTGGCAGCACACGCTGTGCTTTTCCAAGTGCACCCTCACTCAGCTAAGGAAGCAGCTGCCTTCAGCCAAGGGGACACAAACTCTTCTGACAGCTCTTACAAATTTGAAGTTTTCCTCTGTCCACATATCACTAATTCCAGCCCTCAGTAAGGAGAAAGCTGATTACAAACAACATACAGAGGTAACAGAAGACCACAAAGAAGTGATTTGTGACACCACAGCATTCTAGCTAAGTATTGCAAGCAGGTGAGTCTACAGCACATCTGGTCCTGCTGAACAGGTACCTGCTCCTTATCAAAGCCAGCACTGCTTCTTTCCTTCATGATGCAGAGATTAAGTAATTTTTCTTTCTAAAGAGAATGTCTTCCTTCCTCCTTAAGTCTGATAGCCCTGTCTAGTGCTACTTTAATTTACACAGTGTCCATAAGGTCATCAAAGAAGATTAAATTAGTCAGAAGGAAAGAAAGAAAAACAGGTGCATGAGACCAGGCACTCAAAGCACTGTATCTGATTTAATCCTAAAGAGTTTAATTCCACACATTAGGTCTGAAATGGTTATTTCACTCACCAAAAATTGTTCATCCAGTATAGCTGTACACATAGCTTCACATAATTCAAAATCAAGATGTGCCATTTTCCACTGTGCATTCTTCACATACCTCCTAAATCTAACCTGATCACTCACTGAAGAATGGCATCCGACACTGTTCTCTGCATGTTAAAATTAAGCTAACTACATGTTACCAAGTATTTCCTCACTGCTTGAAAGCATGTCTCTCCAGAAAGGACAAACACCCATACATTAAGACGATGAACACTGTTTTACACACTAAATGAAAGTATACCCATGATGTCAACTTTTAATAGAAGTTAGCAATAACCTGATCTCTACAGTCTTGTAAACTCAAACACATCTTTTTAAAAAGTACTGCAAGAACATCTGCAAAGGGCTAAACTTCTGGGTTTGTTTTTGCATAAACAGACAGGTTTTGTAACCTCTGTCAAACCAGCAAGTCAGTAATATCACCCGGAACCAGCTGTGTGTGGCCTAATAGAGCTCAGCTAGATTTCCAAAACAAAGCTGTACTCCCAGTGCTGCTACTCTGATAGAAGCAGACTCTTTCTTCACCCCTCCAATGGAGGTGGCCACCAGTGTAAGATTTCCACAAGCAAAGTGACTTCTACAGGTATTTTTACTCCTGTACTCTCACTGACAGAGGGGATGCAATCCAGACAAGTTCAGGGCACATATAAAGTGCACAAAAATGTTTAGTGCTTCACAGTGTGGCCAGCATGGTAGAGCATCAAGCCCATAAAACTCAAAATAAAACCATTAAATACAGTCAATATTCTAATGGACTTGAAAAGGGTGTTAAGAAAAAACAGACTGCTAAAGGCTATCAAACAATCTGCTGGAAAATAAAATCCACACGATGCTAAAATTTACATGCATACAAACAAGGATGAGGTGCATTTTAAACCACCTCCTTTTATTTATTTCTCACACAGTACAGAAAAACCAGTTTGGAGATTTTTCTGAAAAAAAAAAAAAAAGAAAAAGAAAAAAGAAAGTAGGGAAAAAAAAAGGAAAAAAAAGAGGAAAAACCCCCCAACACACCACCACACAAAAACAAACCCCAAACCCCAGTTCGCTCCAATAGTAAACAAGCGCTAGCTGTTATTTGATGAAATAGAGACTTCTGTTGAAGAAAGTAAGGCTTTATGTAATGACCTTCCAATCTTGAAATGCAATTTCACAATCACTGTGACAAACTTCCACTATAAACACCTTTGCTCCTCCCAATTTCAAGGGCTATTATTTAGCAGAAAGGTACATTTACTAAGTCGACTGTCATGTTTCCCAGCAAAATACCTTGTTGGTGAATATACGTGTTAATTAAAATGGTAGTAACCAAACCGACATCTTCACAGCCAAGCATTCTAAACGCTATTTAGGTAGTTGGTGGTTTTGACCTCCAAGTCAAATACCATCGGTACGAGCAGCATACTGTAGCTGCCCTTCCTTCGGGGACAAAATACCGCCGTACATTTGCCCAAAATAATTTTTCATCATTGAATTCTGATGGAAGGTGTTGCTTAAGCGGGGGAGAGTGTATAAAAATAACAACACTGCGAAAAAAAATAAAGCTAAACGTACCGCTGGAGACCCTACCGGACGGGAGCAGAGAGCAAGGCTGAAAATGTAGTGCCTCCTTTATGAAAGCAACGCAACTGCATGACGGTGCAGGATCCGGGCCGAGGTCTGTGCAGGCGCTACACATGGTCAACACTGCCCGCCGACCCCGCGCTAGGCCTGGTCGCCAGCGGGTTCTGTAAATAACCCTCAAAGAAGGGTTAATTAAAAATGGCGAGCAACGTGGCTGCCTGCATACAATGAGCGGCCGGGTCGAGCCGCCGCGCCGCCCCGCACAGCCACGGGCAGGGGAAGGCTGAAGCCCACCGCCCACCCCGACAGCGGGAGCAGAGAACGCTGCCAGCAGGTCGGGCCAGCCCCCGCTACCCACCGTTCACTGATCGGCCGCCCCAGGGACCAGCCAGCCCGCGGGACAGCCGCGTCCCCTCCCCGTACGGAAAGCGCTACCCCCCCCCCCCCGCCCAATTCCGAAATCACAACTACTTTCGGACGAACCAAGAGCCCCCGCCCCCGTCCGGACGCCCCAGCTAGGGGCGCGGTTGCGTGCCCCCAGCCATACCCCCAACCAGCTCCTCGCCCGGCGGCAGGCTCCTGGTCCCCGACAGGCCGAAGGTCTGGGGCTCACGGCCGCACGCCTAGCCCCAGGGGACCGGGTCTCCTTTTGTAGCAGCGCTTCCCCCGCACCCTCCCTCTCCCGCGATGCAAATTCCTGCAGAGCCCCCCCGGGCCGCCTCCCCGGCCGCGCACCGCTCCTTACTGCCGCAACTTTCCCCGGCGTTTCCCCGCTCCCACCGAAGCACAGCCAGGCAGAGCTCCCGCGCCCCGGGAGGGAGGAACCTTAACTGCCAGGACTGGTCGCAGGAGGGCATGGGACGACAAGCTGCGGCCGTCCCTGCTCGCAGGGCAGAAAAGGCCCAGGCGTATGTTTACCGAGAAGGGAGAACGGGAGCTCCCCGAGAGGGACGCAGAACCCAGAGAACCACGGGCACCGGCCGCAAACCCGAAGGATGAAACTCTCCTCAGAGTTAAGGGCGCGGGGGCCTGCAGAGCCCTGGCCTTACCTTCCATCTCCATGTCCTCGGGCTCGCTCAGCTGCTGTTCCCCGGGCTTCTGGTGTTGCTGCTGCTGATGGTGGTTCATGTCGGGCTGGGGCTCGGGCTCGGGCTCGGAAGCGGCGGCCTGGGCCTTTCCCGCTGGGGGCTGCAGGCCTGTGTCGGGAGGGGAAGGGGCGGAGGATCGGCGGGGCCTTGGCAGCGGCCGGGACTGGGCACCCGCCTCGGGGGCTGCGGCTGGGCTCCGGCGGGCAGGGAGCGGGCAGCCGGCGAAGGCAGCGAGACGCGCACGTATTTGCTCGCTATTCGCCCAATCTCGGCGGCGGCACCCGGTCGGGGGAAAGGGGTGGGGAGGAGAGACCGGCCGGGGGTGGCGGCTTCCCCGGGGGCCGAAGGGGAGGGGACCGGGAGGAGGGGAAGGGGGGACGGGAGACCAGGAGTCAGGGCCCGGCGGCGGTGCCCGGCGCTTCCCCCTCCCCCGGCGAGGTGTCCCCGGAGCTGCAAAGTCGGGGAGGCGCCGCAGGGCCCCTCCTCTGCCCTCCCGCCCCCCCCAGCGCCCCAGCACAGCCGCTGGCCGACGCCCGGCTCGCTGCTCTCGGTCCGCGGCCGCCCCCGTTGCCTGTGCCCCGGCGCGCTGCTGCCGCTCCGCCGCCGCCAGCGCTCTCTGTCTCAAAATGGCGGCTGCGGTAAACGCCGTGAAATGTCACATCCGCATGAGGGGCAGCCCAGCGAGCCGGGGAGGGGGAGGCAGCGCCGCGGCCGCCCCGGGAACAGCAGCCGCCGCCGCCGCCACAGGAGGCTGGAGGGGCGGGGCCATAGGAGCCGGGCCCGGGCTCCGGCGCCGCTGCGGCCTCTCCGCAGGCCGCCGCCGCCACCTGCGCCTGGCCTGGGCAAGGGAACCGCTGTCGAGGGTCCCAGCGCGGTCGCTGCTACTCGCCGCCTGAGGCAGTAGGTCCTTCCCGGCCATCGCGGCGGAGACCCACTTCTCCCACCGGCTCTGCACGGAGGCTCCGGCTCCACCTGGCAGAGCCCGGGACCGCGCCCTACCCTCGCCTTGCCTCCATGGGCCTGCCCGCGCCTCCACGGGGAGCGCCAGATCTCCCCGCCGCTGCAGCGGGGCCTGCCGACGGGCTGCGGGCCGGTCCCAGGCCCTTCAAGCTCCATGGAGATTCAGGGAACCCGCTGGGCTCCATCCGGGCCCCGGGGGCTTCCACGGCCACTACGGGCACGTTCGATTCCCTGTGCCCAGGCCCGCGTGTGTGCGGGGCTCACACCGGGCGTGGGGCTTGGCAGGCCCTTCCCAGCACTGTGCTACGGCCTTGGAGCAGGGCACGGCCGGGCTGGGGGTACCTCGCTCTGGCAGCGTCAGAGGTGGGCCCTGCTCGGCGTTTGCCCCATCGCCTCAGGGGATGCACTTCTGGCCTTTGTCCCCGGCCTGCTGCACTTGTAAGGCATGGGCTGGCAGGTGAAGGATGTATTTGTATGCCGTGGAGAAAGAGGAAGGAGAAATCTGCAAACAAGGCTCTTCCTTATCTGGATGCCACAGTTTTTCATGAGCTTTGTGTGGAGGACATAGTTCCTCCTAGGGAAGAGACCTATCTGTTTTCCTGTGATGGAGGGAGAAGGCAGGGGTGTGGATGAATGTGTAACACCTGGCTGGTCCAGTCTAGGGACCAGCACAAAGCAAGCAGCTTCACTTAAGGATGAAAGAGTAGTTGGAAAGTTGCAGAAAGGTGCATTAAACAGTCCAATATTCACAGTCCTGGGAATTGGGCAGCAAGATTGTCTCAGAAGGGAAGAGCTCAGGACATGCAAAACTGGGCCTCCTGAAGGGGCTGAAAATGTATCCAAGCAGACAATGCTGGTTTGATGGCAAGTGGATAAGTGAAGTAAAAGTTTATTTATTTTTCTAGTTTATAAAATGAGCAAATCGAAACCAATCTGTGGGACAAGTCCAGCCTGTCTGGGCTCCAGCTGGCCTGTTGCCAGCAGCACAGGAGCCTACAGGGGTGGGCAGGAGAGGAAAAAAAAATCCAAGTCTGAAGCTCTACCTTCAGTAAAACTCCAGGTTAGATAGAGGAAAAATATGGGAAGTAAAGGATATTAGTGTAAAGATGGGGGGTTAAAATGGTTCATTTGATAGTTTGCCATCCAAAAAGTGCATTGTGGTTTTCCCTGTTGTTCCTCAATTTTCAAAAGCTTTTTAGAGAAAAGTTATTTATAAATCTGGACATGGTTTGTTAATACTGACTTAGGCAAAAATGTGATGGATCTGCTAAACTTGGATTTACAGTATCTCAGCTAAAGGGAGGGATTAGGACAGAGGTTCGGACAGAGATTGATGCACATCTTTAGTTTCTTAATGTCCTAAACTTTGAAATCCTCACTGCCATTCTTTTCCTATAATTACCTCCCAGAACAATTGCTCTTTCTTAATGACTTCCATTCCATCCTCCTCAATCATACCCAGATTTAAATTCATCACTCCATCCTCCCTCCGCAAGGGATCCCCAATACAGGATGAACCAGTATGCCATAACAAGAAGGTAGCTATGGGTTATTGGCTTATTCCTCAGCCATGGGCGCTGGGTTTGTGGGCAAGGAACAACTGAGGAAAACAATTTTACTACTGCAGAGTGAGTCCCTAAAGTTAACCCTAAGATGATGATGTGATAGGCTTTAAAAACATTCTTTTATATATGAAAAGTTCTCTGAGCTTTCGTTTATTTTAATGTAGCTAGTTTTCCAAACTTGTTGCATTTCTCCTGCTGTGTTGGAAGATGAAGAGTTACATGAAATGCATCTGTACAAACCTTTTGCTGTGGAAAAGGCATGAAAGAGAGAGGCAGGAATTTTCATGTTGGTAACTGCAGAAAGTCTATCATCAGCTTGTGAAGAGAGCAATCAAGCACTGGCTTGGATATTCCTAATTTAAGTGGACTCTATCTTTTCAGAATCCAGCTATACTATGGACTGAAGTACCTTAAAGAATGTGGAAATGTGTCATTTATTGTGTGAAAATAGCTATGAGTTAAAATGTTTTGAGGATTGGGACACTTGTATTTTAAGAGGGAGTAAATTTTAAGTGTGTATATAATAAATGCTTTTCTGAAATAATGAAATAGTAGACCTTTTATACCATCAGCCAGTGACTGTAGCACTGTGATTTGTTTCTAGACAGGAAATAGAAATCTTGTTAATTGCCAAGCCAAAGGTGAAGTCCAGATCTCAATGTATGCCTCCAGTTTATCCGAGCTACATGAATAATACTTTGGCTGAATATTTCTGGCCCATTGCCACTCCCTTCTGAAACTTGCTGCTGTTCACCTTTCTCCAGTACAGGCACAAAATCTCTGACCTTAGAAGGAAAAGACAGCCACCTCTAGTATAACCACCTGGACAAACCATTGCTTCTGGCATTTCACTCAGCCTTACTCCAGCACTGATAGCCAATCACTTAATTATCCAGCTGTTCTATAAATGCCTTCTGTTTTCTTAGTAAGTCTGTTTTTGCACAACACTCCCCATCCTTGACAGCCGCATCCGTCTGCAAGTGATTCCTGTCTCCTGTAGGTCTGACAGCAAATTCCTTGTGCAGCAGAGCTGGGCAAATCCCTGGGAAGGGTTGCTGATATTTAAAGAAGATCACAAGCAGGAACATGATGAATACAGTCTATGTATCCATTCCTATTGCTTTTATTCTTAGCCTTCCTTTTCCACTCCTTCCTTTCATTCCCTACACCCACTTACTGAATCTTGCCTAAATTTAAACCTCGACCCTGTCAATGAATCTAGTCCCTCTTGGCCTTTGTGCCCACACAAAGCACTGGGGAATCTGGTGAAGCTGCACCTGAGCATAGGATTTCATACTCCAGGTCAGAGTCATAGATTAGTAGGCAAAGGAGATCCCTTACTGGGCGCTCTCGGGGTCACAGGGCCACCAGACTGGCTGCAGCCTTCCAGCATTCTCTCCATATTAGTCATCGTAATGAGAGATGAAGTTAAAGAGGTGCTATCATCTTCAAAATGCCATTGAAGAAATGGGCTTCATTTTGTGAGGCTGACCTGCTCCTGAGTCTCCATGAAATGTAAAAATAAATCCAACTCAGGCTGTTTATTTTTAAAGCACTCACAAGCCAGTGTCTGTCTGCCTGTGTGCCTGTAGGAACCAGACAAGCCCTATGTCTCCACTCTGCTTCTGCCCTTCAGTGACAGGCCCTGGCTGTGGTAGAGCTCAGGAGGCTCACCCTGCCCAGCTGCTGCCCTGCACTGGGATATCTCTCATCTTCAGCAGGGCCTGATGGCCACTGCAGAGGCAACTGTAGGAGGCAACCACAGAAAACTGAAGGAAAGGAGGAGGGTACTGAGCCCAGACTCTGCCCTGTGGCAGAATCATCTGGACCAGGTCTGTTTCTGCCACTCTGTGTATTTCCTCGCTGCTCCTCAGCTGCTTCAGGAAATCACACTTCCCACTTGGCTCCATTTGCTGTCCTGGCTTCAGCTTCAGAGATGTCCTCTCCTGACCAGCCTCTACAGTTCTGGTGCTCCGTGATGCATGCAGGCAGCTATGCCTGTAATTAAGCAAATGTATAGCCATTTAATGACACAAGGGCAATGACACCAGCACACACCTTTAATAGATGTGCACTAAACCAGCAGAACTGGGGGTGCTGCCTGTACAGCTTACTTGACTGTGTTCCTGGATGAATATATACACTAATGTGAACGTGCCTCGGTGCCAGCACCCTGCTACCTCAAGATGTTGAGTTTGCACTCATGGGACCATACCCATGATTATATCAGGCTGCCTTCCCCACCCTGGCAGCCTCTTCTGGTCACTTACAGTTTTTCTCCTTCATCCTATATCCATGATCAGAGATGCTACAGTGATAAAAGCAGCTAAGATATTGTTACCAGAAGCTCCCTGTTCTCTTGTTCATGGTCCTTCTGATGCTTTGCCCCACTGCTAGTGCTGCCTGGATTGCTTTGTACCTAAAGAATGAACAGTGGATCCCAGGAGACCTTATTTATGGAGCCAAATAATCAAATCCATTGTCCTGGGCACTCTAGATTAATGCAGTCACAAATCAGAGACTTTGCAGTTGAACTTTGCAGTGGCTCTTGTGACCACCTTCAAGCTTGAACATGGGGAAGAAAGTAATCAATCTTCAAGCAACTCATAAGACAGGAAAGCAACAGGAAAACCAGAAAATGTTGAAGACAGTAAATAGATGGAAACCCTAGACAATTTGTTTTGGCTGCAATGTATATAGCTCAGTGATACCCAGAGGTCCTTTATATCTTTTGCCATACTGTGATTCTGTGGTAACAACCTGTTGCATGAGTAGTAAAATGGATGGAATTCCACATCCTGTAAATATGTTTTCCACATTTTCTAACCCTTAGGATCCTGTAATAACCCCAGAGTTTGATGGCTTTTCTTTACACAGTGACAAATAGCTCCAAGTAACCCATATTTTAGTGAGCAGGGGCTGGATCAAATGGCCTCTGAAAGTCATAGCATCATAGAATCAATAAGGTTGGAAGAGACCTCAAAGATCATCAAGTCCAACCTGTCACCCGACACCTCATGACTACTAAACCATGGCACCAAATACCACGACCAATCCTCTCTTTAGCACATCCAGGGATGGTGACTCCACCGCCTCCCTGGGCAGCACATTCCAATGGCTAACAACTCTCTCTGTGAAGAACTTTCTCTTCACCTCCAGCCTAAACTTCCCCTGGCACAGCTTGAGACTGTGTCCTCTTGTTCTGGTGTTGGTTGCCTGAGAGAAGAGACCAACCCCTCCTGGCTACAACCTCCCTTCAGGTAGTTGTAGACAGCAAGAAGGTCTCCCCTGAGCCTCCTCTTCTCCAGGCTAAACAATCCCAGCTCCCTCAGCCTCTCCTCGTAGGGCTTGTGCTCAAGGCCTCTCCCCAGCCTCATTGCCCTTCCCTGGACATGTTCAAGAGTCTCAATGGCCTTCTTAAATTGAGGGGCTCAGAACTGGACACAGTCCCTCCCAGCTGAAATAATTCTGTAGTTCTTTAATGAGCCAGCAATTTCCATTAAGTTTTCAGGTATCTATCAGTTCAGTCTTCTAATTTATCATGTTTTTATTGAGAGTGATAAGGCAGGCAGTGCAATAACCTGAGCTTTGTTTCCTCAGGAAGCTAGGGTAAAATATGTCATTACAAAATTTTCAGGGATGTTTTGAATTCAGAGATCTTTGGTTTGATGATTTCTCTTTAACATTATATTTTAAGGAGACATATAACTAATTTTTCATTAGTAAAAAAAGTTGGCTAACCCACCACCACTGCAAGTATCCCATAGCTCAAAGCTTTACATTATTTAAAGGGCATTTTTGGGGCAATTTTCCAAACCTACATCTTTCACATGACTTTCACAGACAGTCAAGACATTGAATTTCATAGCTATATTAAATAAATAAATGAATTTAACTTTAATTTTCACAATAAACCCAAGCCTGTTTGCTAAAAAGGTGTATCTTTACATCCAAAATGCTAGATGGTGGCTTGCTCTCCAATTAGCATCTTTGAAAAGCCCCATGGCTCCTTTTTCTCCTTTTTGTCAATTTTTGTGGGACACAATAAACTGAAGTCAGGTGTCACAATGATACACATCCAAAGTAAAAAGGGAATGGAAGGTACTTTATTGGTCCATCATTTTCTGTACAACTGAGATTAATCTGCTAAGAATAGCTGTAAAAGTGATGTCTCACTCTGAGTAGAAGGCAGAAGGTAAGGCTAAGAAGGATCTATGCAATTAAGTGTACTTGCAACAGCCACTTTAAAACTCAGTGTAGTATTAGTAGAAGATAGGGATTGCTGGCAATAAAAGTGGTGCCTTTGCAAGGGGGGTGATTTCAGATGACTATTTACAAACAGACAGTAGCAGATGAATCCTAGAACGGCTTAGGTTGGAAAGGACCTTAGAGATATCTACTCCAAGCTCTCTGCCACGGGCTGGGACACCTCTCAACTAGACTGAACTGCTCAAGGCCTCATCCAACCTGGCCTTCAACACTCCCAGGGAGGAGGCATTCTAAACCTCCTTGGGCAACCTGTTTCAGAATCTCAGTGCCCTCTTACTGAAGAACTTCTTCCTAAGCTCCAGTCTAAACCTACTCTCCCTCAGCTTCAAACCACTCTCCCTTGTCTTATTGCTAAACTTATGAAAAGTCCCTCTCCAGCCTTCCTGAAAGTTCCTCTCAGGTACTGGAAGGGATGAAGTGAGTTGTTATGCACTGCAGGTCATACAGCAGCTTGCTCACAGTCAGTGCCAGAATGTGAGCTGTGTATGTATTAAAGAAGTGAGGTGTGTGGTCTTCTGTAGAAAAGAATGCTTTGTATGTTCTGACCATTCCTGTATCACATGCCGAAGGAAAGGTGGGAAGAAAATCAGGTGAATTCTTCAGGCACCTGAAATACAGTATTTGGCCATTTGCCTATCCAGCTGTGGAGGATCCCAAATAATTTCTGTGCCTATTGCTCAGAGAGTCCTTGAAGACAAGAAGAGCAGTAACTTTCCAGTTAAGGTGCCAGGCTGAGACTGAGGAGGTGGACTTTGTCACAGACCTCCTCTGTGACACCTCCTCAACAAAGCACCAGATGGCTGATCCAGAATACCACAACACATGTTTAAGTTGGATCTTGCTAACTAGAGGAGTTGGATGTGTATCCACAAAGGTAGTTTTCTGTTTGGTCACAGGAAAGGGTCACAGGCACTCTCTCTTCTAAATAAAATGTTTCCTGATGTTGAGTAGGTCTGCCAGGAATTAGCGCTTCTAAGAAAACAAACTATTATGCAAATCACAGAATCACAGAATCACCAAGGTTGGAAGAGACCTCAAAGATCATCAAGTCCAACCTGTCACCACAGACCTCATGTTCAAGTGAAAATAAATATAGAATAAACACAAAAAATCTGAGTATGTCAAAATTTGAGCCATTTCTGTTCTTCCCTTTGCTTGGCCACATATCAAAACCCCACCTGGCTGTTGGGTTTAGCTGGAGTACCTATGAAGCTGATGGTAGATGAGCATCAACCTCAGACCTACAATGCCATTCACTCATTGCAATTGCCCCATCTCCTCCCTCTACCTTCCTCCTCAGAAGAAAAACCTGTCTCCACAAATCCTTTCCTTCTTTCAAGAGTCCATGCTAATAATTACCTCCTCTCTGCCACTGATTCTTCTTCACTCTGGCCTTCACTTTTTCCTGGTAGTTTAAGAAACTGTGAAACCAGGGCTGGGGCACCAACAGCATAGGGGATGCTGTGGCTGTATCACATTGTTATCTATCATATTAGAACACTTTGTTGTATATTAAGGGCTAGATTTGATTTCTTTGAAGTGTGTTATTTCCAGTCTGTCAGAGTTCAGTACAAACTGATCCTGCAATTTGATCAGCCCAGGTGAACCCAGCAAAGTCTGCATGGATGGATCAGATTCCAGTATTGGAGATTACTGTTGTAAACTGTTTAACATGCAAACCTCACCAGGCCTTAGGTCACAAAGTGACCAGATAAAATGAGGCAACTGAGATCAGCAGTTGGTGTTTTTACTTCAAATGAAAGTTACAGCTCTGACTGAATTAATCCATTTGGTTGAAGTGGCAGAGGAAAGACCCCGGAGAGGGAATAAATTAAAATAAATGAAACTACTAACAGTAAGAAACTTTTAAAAGCTAAAGATAAGCTTGGGAAGATACACATTTTGCTTTGAACTGAGTATAACTAGGTCCTAGAAGACATGACTCTGTCACTTTCGAATGAGAGCCCTGATCTTGCAGGGAGCTCTGTGCAGGGAGAGCCAAGGACCGGTGCAGTGCCCTTCAGCGTCTTGAGTTTTGATTTCAGGTCAGAAATTTCCAATGAAATGAACAGGGCTGTTTTGTTTCTTTGTTTTCATTGTTGTTATTTCGGTGTGGGGTTTTTTGGTTGGTTGGTTGGTTTTGGCTTGCCTTTTTTTTTTTTTCTCTTTTCTTTTTTTCTGTGTGAAAGGAATATCAGAATTATGAAGCTTCATTGTTCCTACAAGAAACTGCTTTAGTGAAAGCCCTTTAGCTTTTGATAAAGATGTGACTGCTGAATTTTTCCAGAGTAAATTGTCTCCTAACTATTATTAGGAATTTGAGTTCAGGAGGAGGAAGAAGTCCTTTGATTAGAAACCTCTGCCCTCTGATTGTTCAGATGTCAACTCTATTGTCATCGTCATCCTCCTGTTTTTCCTATGCTGTCTGCCAGCTAGCAAAGCTGGAGAGGTCAAAGTGCGAGCAAGCCAAAAAACCCAGGACGGAATAAAAAAGTTATCTGCAGCCTGTTGTCATAAGAGCCATAAGAAACAAATTAGATGCTTTGGGGGTTTTTTTTGTCTGTTTGGTTTGGGTTTTTTTCCCCCTCCCATTTAAGATACTTTTCAGAGGCATATGTGAACAGGAATGATTGCTACAGATATTTGAGCAGAGACCAAAAATTAATTGCTAGAAAACTGCTCCTGTATCAGGGTCTGAGGAGGAGTTACTCAGCACAGCAATGCCAGAATTATGCAGAATGTTGCAGAGAAGAGGAAGATACCAATTAGAGTAATAGAAAGAGCAGGGCTGGGAGCACAGAGATAAACATCTGGAAGGCTTCCTGGGGCAATTGCATTTGAAGACTTGAAAATAGGAAGCGTGAATTTGACTGGGATCCTGAAATGGGACTGAAATTGGTGGAGTTGTTTGCGGGTGGAATCCCATAATTGCAGTTCTTCTTATCAGTGGTCATTTACATTCAGAGGAGTTAAAGAAGCTGGACTTTTAAAGTACACAGAAGGAGAACTCACAATAGAGTGTGGGAGGTGAGATGAGAGCTTGAATTAACATTTCCACGGTGGTGAAGTCAAAGCCAAATGTGGGATCTGACTACTTCTATTTGTTCTCAATATTTAGCAATGGCTATTAATTATATTTAATAGAAGCTATTTTGTTATTTGAATCTTAAACATTCAGTTGGTGCTAACATCCCAGCTTGAAGCAGGCTGTCATTATTGCAGCTTGCCTTGCTCTCCAGGCAACCCATCCTATGTGAGAAGCCTTTCACTTGGGGTGTGTTTTGGCAGAGCTCGAGTTTTTAGCAAGAGTAAACCATTTAATTCTTTTGAGAAAACTGAGGGGAAAGAAGATCTTTGGGGTGGTTTTAGGTGTATTTGAAATAATTCTGATACAGGGTGCTGGTGGTAGTAGTCAGGCATGAGGAGGAAAGAGACTAATCAGTTTACTTTTCCAGATCTGCCATGCAGGAAAAACCCTTGAACTAATCATTTTAAAAGTTAATTTCATGTGAAAATTCACTTCTTGGTCTGGGATCTTTGTGATATGATAAACTTCAATCAATTTTTGGTTTGATCTTTCATGTCTGCACTTTCTGCATTGAGCAAAAAAACCAGGACTTCTGTGATCATCTTTCACCCTTTCCATTAAGCATATGTATATTTAATATCTCTTCCTGACTGTACCTGGCAAAGGAAGTCCTTGCAGAACCATCAGTGCTTTGCCGGTGTTGAAGGCTGTTGCCTGGAGTGATATGATGCATGGAGGAACCTGCTTTGATACTGGATTTCCCTGGCTTCTCTGGAGACTACTTCTGTGTTTTGGCAGACTGCTGTTGGTACTCATTATGCTTCTTGTCTCAATGCTTGAGAGGCATTGATGCTTTTAAGAAATATTTCTTTAAAGCTTAACACACAATATCTTCTGCAAAATCATTAATTTGGTGCTTAATGGGATGGTTTATTCATATTTCTATCCACAGGCCAAAAAAACTACCACCATCAAACTGGAGGATTCATAGAATCATAGAATCAGTCAGGGTTGGAAGGGACCACAAGGATCATCTAGTTCCAACCCCCTGCCATGGGCAGGGACACCCTGCACTAGATCACGCTGGCCAGAGCCTCGTCCAGCCTGGTCTTAAACACCTCCAGGGACAGGGCCTCAACCACCTCCCTGGATAACCCATTCCAGGGCTTCACCACTCTCATGGGGAAGAACTTCTTCCTCACATCTAGCCTGAATCTCCCTATTTCCAGCTTCATTCCGTTCCCCCTAGTCCTATCAATACCTGACATCCTGAGAAGTCCCTCCCCAGCCTTCCTGTAGGCCCCCTTCAGATACTGGAAGGCCACAATGAGGTCACCTTGGAGCCTTCTCTTCTCCAGACTGAACAGCCCCAACTCCTTCAGTCTGTCCTCATAGGAGAGGTGCTCCAGCCCTCTGATCATCCTCGTGGCCCTTCTCTGGACAAGCTCCAGCACGTCCACATCCCTCCTGTAATAGGGGCTCCAGAACTGGAGGCAGTACTCCAGGTGGGGTCTCACCAGAGCTGAGTAGAGGGGGAGAAGCACCTCCCTTGACCTGCTGGCCACACTTCTCCTGATGCAGCCCAGGATCTGATTGGCTTTCCGGGCTGCAAGCGCACATTGAGAGCTCATGTTGAGCTTCTCGTCCACCAGCACCCCCAAGTCTCTCTCCTCGGGGCTGCTCTCCAGCCAGTCACTGCCCAGCCTGTACTTGTGCCTGGGATTGCCTCGACCCAGATGCAGGACCCTGCACTTGGTCTTGTTGAAGCTCATGAGGTTGGCTTGTGCCCACCTCTCCAGCCTGTCCAGGTCCCTCTGGATGGCATCCCTTCCCTCCATCGTGTCCACTGCACCACACAGCTTGGTGTCATCAGCAAACTTGCTGAGGGTGCACTCGATGCCACTGTCCATGTCACCCACAAAGATGTTGAACAAGACAGGTCCCAGGACTGATCCCTGAGGGACTCCGCTTGTCACTGGCCTCCACTGGGACATGGACCCGTTGACAGCCACTCTTTGGGTGCGGCCATCAAGCCAATTCTTTATCCATCTAGTGGTCCATCCATCAAACCCATGTGTCGCCAGCTTGGATTCTGCTAAGGGTTAGCTCATGAACTCATCTGAACGTTTCAGTCACAGCAGGGGAGAGGGATTCTTTTTTATTAATAGGATTTCAAACTTCTGAGTACTTTCAAGGAAATCAACCCCAGAGGTTCTCCCAAAAGAAGCTGCAGGGGCAAAAGCCATCTTTCAACACAGACCAAGCCTCAAGGGGTTGGAATATTTAAAGGTCTTGTCAGGAGCTTTCTAACAAAGGCACATCTTTTACCTCTGGCTTCAGATCAGAGCAAGCAGAAGATTTGGAGTGATGCTGAGTGGGGTTGCAAACCTAGGAAGACCTACAGCTGCAAGCGAAGAACTGGCACTTTTATTTGATGATTCTTTGGTGATTTAGCCTGTCAGAAGCCAAAGTTAAAGCACTGACCTTCCCCAATACACATGGGAAGCAGAACATCCAAGTAGTCAGGTTCCTTGATGTAAAAATGCTACAAGTTTAACTTAAACTGAATTACTCCAAGGTGGACTCTTAAGCCTTTGTTGCAAGTTGATATGACAGCGGGTATTTTTAAACCTCCTACATAAAGCTCTGTTCTAGGATCTTTATGGGGTCTGCCATTGCTGACTTTCTTGGAACCACTCATTGTCTGGTTTCTTAAATATTTTATTGGTGATATCAAGTGAGTTTCAGGCATCAGTCATTTATCTTCTCTTACATTTTACATGGGAAAGTGCTGCAGAGAACTCATCTGAGAATCACTGCAATGAGGACACTTCAACTGCTTTGCCGTTCCCATCCTGCATCTTTTAATGAAGCCCTGTTCTACATTTTTGATAGAAACAAGTAGTAAAGTGCTGCTTGAACAAACTAATTCCCATGGAAAGCCTATTTAACTTATTGTCTCCCTCGGTATCAACACAACTGAAAACTCTGCTGTCTTGTGGCTAAACTACTCCATCACATTTTGGCTTTGTAATGTATCTGGCCTGAAGTTTTAAATTATGGTCATATACTGCATTTGATCTGAACAAAGCAGTCTCCACTGTTTGTCTCAGGGCTATTTCCATCAAAGGCAATTTCAAGCTAGCCATGTGGACCTCCTCCATGCATTTGTAAAACCACCCTGGTTTAGATCTGGTCTACTGCAAGAAATCCTGTTTCAGTCATCATGTGCTGTGCGAATCACAGAGTCACAGAATGTTAGGGGTTGAAAGGGACCTCAAAAGACCATCTAGTCAACCCCCCCTGCCACAGCAGGATCACCAATTGTATTTCCAATGAAGCTGTTCAGCCCAGAAGAGACTTCACTTGTTGCAAGATAAAGTTACTTAGCCTGAGTTTCTTTTGCTGTAGCCTCATGCGCATCTTTCAGGGTAATCAATGTCATACTGGAGGTTGCTTTGAGTTGCCTTACCTTTTGTTTTAAATATGACTTGGCTCCTGTATCCATCTGTTTCTCCTACCAGTTACATCCTTAAATGCCTTTTCTCATTGTTGTAGCTTCTTTTTTTGTCACCTCCTGGTACTTCAGGGATAAGAACAGAGACAGACCTCTGGAGAGGGCCAGCTGCTCAAATAGAACTGACTTCCCTGAAGAGCCTTTTCACTTCTGCCCTACTGTTGGAGAGTCTCTGATAAAATATTGATTTTCTGACTTCTCCATTGTTCTGTCAGTTTTTCTTCCCTTTTCCATCCTCTTCTATTTTTTTCTTTTCCCTTGTTGGCTGATTTATTTTGCTGGTAAAACATTAACTCCTGCTCCAATTGGGAGCTGATGGAGCAGCTGAGCCAGTGGGAGCACAGAGATAAACATCTGGAAGGCTGGAGCCAGTGGAGCCCACCAGTTTGTCCGTGGCACTAGTACTCAGTCACCACTGTATAGGCTGAGACCTCCCAGAGTTATAAAGAGGGTTTTAAAGGCTTGCATTTATCACACTCTGAGAAGTCAAGATGTAGGACTGAGAATCTTCACTGGAGCTCTTCTAACATAAAAATTACAGGTCAGTAACTTCCTTTTTTATTTTTTTTAGGCAGCTGATATTTCACAATCAATACCATTTGGAGTGTTGCTAGGATAGTATAAGATCTCATTTAATTCACAGCATTAAAGCTTAGCCAAAACCAGAAAATGGAACAAACAACTAAGCAAACCCATGCACATCTTAATGCAGAAATGGATTATTCCATGAAATATTTTGGGTTTACACAGGTACAATGAAAGAAAGAACCATTGTTTGTTTTGGCAATTTGATTAAAGAAAAGAGAAAGAATATTTCCCAAAACTTTAGACTATGTGAAAAATAACTTATGAATGCCACTTAATAAACCCTGGACTTCCCTTCCGTGGAAAACAGTGGAAGCCTTTCCCTTCAGGGGTTTAAAACAGTAGGAAGCAATCCTGCATTAGCAGATAGGGTGAACCAAAGTACTGGTTACCCAGACAGTTAGAATTTCAGGAAGGCAATTACTGCCTTTGCCAGCACAGCTACAGCTGGAGGAGGATGAGTGTGACACCCTGGGACTCGCACACACCTCTTCCATGGGGATATTCCTATGCCTAACTTTACATATACACATTTGCAGACCTGCAAATCTAATGCAGTTGATCTCTTCCTCTCTATATCCTATAATTTGAAAGCTGAAAACTATATATGGTAGAAAAAGTGCTGCTTAAACATGAGAGTAATCTGATGTTTACATATATATACATATATATATATATATAGGATACATCCAACTTGTTCCTGGTTGTCATTCCATACAACAGCTAGGCACTAGTTTCAAGGAAGTAGGGAACTTTTTCCAGTCCAATGTCCTCATTTCCTATCATCCTGAACAATAGTTTACAGCAGTGTCACACTGTCCCGGAAACACTATGCTGCAAAGGTCAGTATGTTTACAGATGTCACCACCCTTAGTCACCTTTCCCATCCTCTTACTGGGTGTCACTGCCCTCAAAAGTGCCGACAGGCTCTTGAGAATTAGTACTGGGACAGCTGTGGTTCTGTATTAAGGCCAACCTAGGCTGTATTTGTTTTCCTTCAATATACTGGGCTGAGAGTGGCAACCTAGTACCTGACTCTCCAGAGCACCAGATGTCTCTGTCTTGGAGAGGAATAAGGCTGAAGGCAGTGTAACCTCAGACTGATGGCTTTAATCTGCTGTCCAGAGTGTGCTGCAGCTTGGTTAAGCATCAGATAGCAGCAGTGATGGAGAGGTTCTGGGCTAAGTGACAGGTTCTAGAGGCCAGTTAGACTGTTGGTCTGATTTTGCTGGCTGTGCAGAGCTTGACAGGACTGATAAGCTATTTTCGAGTCCTGCTAGGCAAAAGCTTGAGGACTAGCCATCTAGAAAATCACGGGAAATTCAGTCCTCTCCTCCCTCTGTTAAGGAGATAGAACAGTGAAGCAGTAATCCACACAGCAGCAGGACAGGGGGAGCCATGTGGATGAGTCACAGCTGAAAGGATCCTAGCTGACTTTTAAGGGGTTTCAAAAATGGTCACTGATTTTGGGAGTTGATGGCTGGGTGAGTGGTACCCACCACCTGAAGGGGAGAGAATTTCCAGGGGCAGGTGGAAGTCCTGATGGGGAGGGGTGAAACACTACAGGTGGGGGCTTCTGAGAGCAGGGAAGCCAAGGCATGCGCCCAGGTCTTGTGCCAGGGCGGGTGGGCCACTGTCAGTTGATGTGTACATCATTTTGCACTACAACAGGGCATATCTGCTCGTGGTTTTCTGCCTGATGGTCAGCAAGGAAACTGCTGTTTCACAGGGACATGTGCAAACACATGCTCCCTGTGCAATGCCTACGCTCCTATGCTCACCACCTCTTCTTTCTCGGTCACAATACAACTCAGGTTTGTTACGTCTCCTTCCCCATTACTTTGGGAAAAAGAACTGCTTTTCAAACAAACCAACCAACCTAAAAGGCCTATTTATAAGCATGATAGAGGCCAGGACGTTTTGAAGCTCAATTCTTCAGAGCACTTTAAAAACTCCCACCAGAAGCCATTGTGTGAGGAAACTGGAGTGAAGGCTGGCTCGGGAGTCATTTCTGGTGATATGAGACTTTGTGGAAGACAAATAGCAATAACCTGTGTGAAGGAGAACGGCCTATTGGTCCTCATGTTGTTCTTCCTGTTCTTCTGGCTCCATCAGCTCTCTGCCAGCTCCTGCCCAGAGGAGCTTCCTCATTCTTTCCCTGTAATTTTTCAATCCACTTCTTTCCATTTCCAAAAGACAGAATGTGAAGCAGATTGATGAATGGGATAAAACTTGTGCTTCCTAATGCCTAGCAAATTCTCCCAGAGCCTGTCTGACAATCCCCAGGATAGAGGACCACCCTGGGAACACCAGCCTGCACCAGAGTGGAGCAGGAGACGGCCAGACCCAGCAGCAGCAAGGCTGGCACTGTACACTCTGTCTTTTCTTGAGACTAAGGGAAGGAAGGCTTTCTGCAAGTCTTTATGTAGAAAACGTTCTTTTTTGTTTGTTTGCTTAGATTGATGGTGTGTGATTCTTCCTGCTTTATTTATGAAGAGATTATTTGGCCACATGATTAGCTAACGCAACAACCAATTACAGGCATATTGTAGTAATTGGGAGCTTGTGTACAGAAAGAATTACCATCGAAATTACATGAAACGGGCTCAGCTCAGTGAAATAGAGGAAGACAGAGGAAGACCAGCTATTAGAGCAGGAAGAGCGCAGCTCATATACTTCCCACAGAGATCTGTCATCTTGCTGTGCATTAGAGAACACAGATATTCTTTTTCAAGAAACATATTTGGGGAAGGCTGTGGATGTAGTCTGCCTGGACTACAGCAAGGCCTTTGACACCGTCCCCCACAGCAAACTCCTGGCCAAGCTGGCAGCCCCTGGCTTGGACAGCAGCACTCTGCATTGGGTTAGGAACTGGCTGGAGGGCTAAGCCCAGAGAGTGGTGGTGAATGGTGCCATATCCAGCTGGCAGCCAGTCACTAGTGGTGTCCCCCGGGATCAGTGCTGGGGCCCATGCTCTTTAGTATCTTCATTGATGATCTGGATGAGGGGATTGAGTCCCTCATCAGTAAGTTTGCAGATGACACCAAGCTGGGGGCAGGAGTTGATCTGTTAGAGGGTAGGAAAGCTCAGCAGAGAGACCTTGCCAGGCTGGGCAGATGGTCAGAGTCCAACGGTATGAGATTTAACACATCCAAGTGCCGGGTTCTACACATTGGCCACAACAACCCCATGCAGTGCTACAGGCTGGGGTCAGAGTGGCTGGAGAGCGGCCACGCAGAGAGGGACCTGGGGGTACTGGTCGATAGTAGGCTGAACATGAGCCACCAGTGTGCCCAGGTGGCCAAGAAGGCCAATGGCATCCTGACCTGGATCAGGAACAGTGTGGCCAGCAGGAGCAGGGAGGTCATTCTGCCCCTGCACTCAGCACTGGTTAGGCCACACCTTGAGTCCCATGTCCAATTCTGGGCCACTCAGTTTAGGAAGGATGTTGACTTGCTGGAACGTGTCCAGAGAAGGGCAGCAAAGCTGCGGAGGTGCTTGGAGCACAGCCCTATGAGGAGAAGCTGAGGGAGCTGGGGTTGCTTAGCCTGGAGAAGAGGAGGCTCAGGGGAGACCTTCTTGCTGTCTACAACTACCTGAAGGGAGGTTGTAGCCAGGTGGGGGTTGGTCTCTTCTCCCAGGCAACCAGCACCAGAATAAGAGGACACAGTCTCAGGCTGCACCAGGGGAGGTTTAGACTGGATGTTAGGAAGAAATTCTTCACAGAAAGAGAGATTGGCCATTGGAATGTGCTGCCCGGGGTGGGGTGGAGTCACCATCACTAGAGGTGTTTAGGAAGAGACTGGATGGGGTGCTTGGTGCCATGGTTTAGTTGATTAGATGGTGTTGGATGATAGGTTGGACTTGATGATCTCAAAGGTCTCTTCCAACCTGGTTAATTCTATTCTATTCTATTCTATTCTATTCTATTCTATTCTATTCTATTCTATTCTATTCTATTCTATTCTATTCTATTCTATATTTGGTGCCATTAAAAAACAAACAACAAAAAAAGCAGTTTATTAGATGCTCAGATATGGCACTGATTGTACCTAACAATGACACAAATACTCCTTGTAGCCTGTATTTGTTGCTTAATGCTTTTTTACTATGCAAAAGGCACTCAAATGGGGATGTTACAAACTGAAGGCATTTAAGGTGTTTTGCCACTACTGCCTGGGACAGTTTCTTAACCCTTACAGTGAAAAAAAGTAATTGCTATTGCAGATGCCCTGTAGGAACTGTTCCCGTGATACAGAAGTCTTAAAATATCATAGAATCAAGATCATCAAGTCCAACCTGTCACCACAGACCTCAGGACTAAACCATGGCACCAAGTGCCATGTCCAATCCCCTCTTGAACACCTCCAGGGACGGTGACTCCACCACCTCCCTGGGCAGCCCATTCCAATGGCTAACAACTCTCTCTGTGAAGAACTTTCTCCTCACCTTGAGCCTAAACTTCCCCTGGCACAGCTTGAGACTCAATGGCGACTTGAGACTCCCCTGGCAGAGCTTGAGACTATCAATGGCTTCCCTGTCAGAGAATTTAAAACTTTCCTTGAAGGGTTGGATAGCCTCAGTGGTTGAATCCAGGATGCAGAAAAATAGGTTAAGTAAGTGAAAGAAGCACAAAAGGATAGAAGTAACCTGTAGGCAATCTCAGTTTGTCCCAGAGGAATTTTGTCACAGAAAGGCAAAATGGTTCTTAGTATATTTGGGATTAAAAATTCACTAATTCAGACAAGCTATTCCCACTCCCAAATAATTTGCTGTAAGGTTTATCACTATTTTAGCATATTGATAATAAGCTGGAAGAAAAGTCAGCAAATTCAAAACCAAAAGAGACTGAGGAGCAAGGTAAGGAAAGTGAAGAGTTCTGTGAATTGTATCCCACTGCAACAAACATCACGATTCTAAGTTTTTCTTAATGGATTTTAAATCATTCTTGTACACCAGCCAGGACAGGACACCTGTGCAGCTACACTATTACTGTCAGCAAGGCTAAGAGAGAGAAGGAAAGGCAGTTGTTGTAGTCACCAGAAGTATAAATACACAGTTAAGGTTAAAAGGAGGTAGCAAAAATGGATAAAGGGAACCCCCCAATTACTTGAGCATATCCTCTGAATATCCTGGTCTTTCACAGAGGGTGCAGCCTGGAGGTCAGCTCCTCAAAAAAGGGGCAGGCATCAGCTCCTTTGCCACCAGCAGCTCATCCTGCACGGAGAACGCAGGACAGAGGTGGGTGATGCAGCCCCTCCCAGGGAGCTACAGGATAGTCTGATAACAAAACGACAAAGCTAGCACAGGTGACACACTGCAGGCTGTGCAAGCTGAATTCTCAGCTGCTCTAACACCCTAGCACAGTGCAGGCAGGCCACGTGGAGGATTCAGGGCAGTTACACCCAACAGAGTGCATGCCTTGCAAATCTCAGGTGACACCACGTTCTTGAAGAAGCACAATTAAAGGGAAAACAACATACCATAAACCATGGTCATGTCAAGCCACCAGCCTCAAGTGACTTTCCACGTAGCCCTTGCAAAAGCCACAAGCCAGGCTTGCAGCTCCCACCCATGCTGCACACTCAGAAGAAACCCAGGCACCTGCACTGCAGAGCAAGTCCTGGTCACTGGTGTTTCCTTTGTGTTTTACACACCCACAAATGATCTGCCCACTGAGAGCTTTGAAAAGGAGAGTTGTGCCAGGGCTGATGGAGACCCAGCCGTTGGAGATATTATTTTGGTGATCTGAGGGCTGCTTGTGTGTGCAGTGCTTGAGATGAACCAGGACTGCCTGCCTTCTCCTGCCAACTATGAATGCTCTGCACGGGTGGAGAAGGGCTGTGGGAAGTCCATTAAGAAAAAGATTGCCATTTAGCTTATAAAAGCAGCAGTGATCCCCAAGTTAGACACGTGGTGTTGCTTGTGATTGCCTGGGACCAAGCCCAGGCATGTCAACCTGCTTTTAATGCTGAGGACATGCCTCTGTGTTGGTCCCCAGTGTGTCTGTGTTAGGGTCAAGCTGTGCCTTCCACATTTCATTTTTCACAAAAGCAGCAAGGAGATTAGCTCCCAAATGGATGAATTCTGAGTGTTCCACTCTCTTAGGGTGCTGCACAGGGGAGAACCCCACCATGCCTCCCCGAGTACAACAGCTGCAAGAAGAGCATAACCATGCTATCAGACATCAGGGAATCTGGGCAGGGGAATGTGTAGAAACCAAGCCTCATTGTTTCTGCTGTACACAGAGCCCTGTTTATAAGCAACGTTTCTTCCTTTTGCAAAGTTCTTAGCCCTAACTGACTGATTTTTAACAAGATTCTTGTCCATCTGCCCTTATTTCTCAATGGGTTGCCACGCTGAGAGAGCAAAGGAAGCCGCTTCCTCCATCCCCTTCCCTCTTCATCCCCTGAGGATCTCTCCCTCCCCAAACTGCAGGCAGATTGAGATGTCTGGCATCCAGAGAAGTGGGAAAACAAACAACTCTCTCACAGTCCCAATTCCACTTTTTGCCTCCTCTTTCAGACCAGCTTGGCTGAGCGTGCTGGCTGCAAGTACCCAGGCAATGAGCTGCTGCACTGCTGGGCTCAGATGTGCAAGGCTGTCACTTCAGCCTGCCACGCTGAATGTGGTCCCTGTGCTGGTAGGGAGACATCAGTTTATGCTCTCACTCTGGCCCGTGTGAAGGGAAAACTGTCTGCCTTAACTTTATTACATTTAACGTCCGTTTATTTTATTTATTTTTCTCTCTCTTTTTTTTTTTTTTAAACCCATTCTGGAGGCTGCAGCACAGCAAATGAACCATCCAGAAACAAAGGCTGCCGACCTTTTTGTTTTTTTCTTTCCCCAGCTTTCAATGGTTCGGCTCAGGCAAGCAATCAAAGGGCAAGGCAGAGTCATGCCTTTTCATTGCCTGCTATAAACAATCAAACTCAGACTTTGCACTGGGTAGAAAGCTGCCCCATAAACAAGCAGGGTTGCTATCATATTACCATCCTGAAGCTGGCTTAGAGAAACTGCCTTCTGAGCTCTGGTGAGGCTCAAAACCACGCGTGCTGTGTAGGCAGAGCAGATTGCTGGAACAGAATTTCCAGTAACACTTCTAATTATTCAGGTGCCTACTAGTGGGAAATTTCTGGTTCAGGGTAGGTGCATACAGTTTTCTCGAGTGTTAAGCAAATGAAGATGTGCTGCTTTTTGTCTCAGTTCTGTGCATGCTGCACATTCAGGAGCAGTAACTTCAGTTTGGTAAATTGCTGGAAGGACAAAGAAATGCCTTGCAACGTTAGGGTAGCATGCAAGGAACTGCATCAGAGCTTTTGGATTTATTCTCTAGGAGGACTATTTACAGTGAGTGGAATCCAAGGAGTTGTCAGGAATACATTCAGAGGTCATGATCAGGACTACTTTAAGTGAGCCTGCCTGGCTCATACTTTACTATGAAGAGAGTCTATCAAAGCATATAATGAAAAGAGCAGTATTTCTTCTACTCAGCAATTCAGAAATCATGCAAGCCCTTGACTGTAGACTTCTGTTGTGCTCCCGTGATATAAACCCCTCCTCCTCCCCCTCACCCCCACCCCCGACACAGATTTTTGAGGCAAATACTCCCTCCCTATTTATGTGTAGAGCCAGACACACATATGGCTGCAAATACATTAACTCATGCCTGTTCAAACGGCAGCGCAGCGAGGCTGAGGACACAAGAATCCAGCGTAGCAGAGGAGGTTCAGCTGCTTAGGAAAACACTGCAAGCAATTAGGAAACAGCTGCCCCAAAGCAAACTCCAGAAGGTGCAGTTCAGTGCGGCAGTTCAAGCCCTGTGTTACTAGCAAAGTAGTACAAATGTGCTAACCTTGCTCAGTCACAAGTCCCTGCTGTCCTGGATTCCCGTGCAATTGAAAGCAGAGTCATCTGCAACAATGGGAGCTTTATTTATCCTGCACAATTGCTGCCAAAGCAGTCCTGGGACTTCCATGAGACTGCTATGAATATGTTTGGAGTGGGGTGAATCTGGCAGAGCGCTGGAAACTGCTGCATCACCAGTCTCAGGGCTGCCGGCTGGCTGCACTGACTGGCAAGTTTTGTGCAGGGTTGCTAAGGAAATTGTAAAGCTTTTAGGAGACTGAAATGGCACCGTTCAACCTGCCCACCCTGTTAAAGACTCATGATTGCTCTACCCTCTAGAGGCAGTGGAGAGGATATAATTGCTGCTCTTACGACAGGCGATGGAGATTGAGAGTAGGGACTGCACTCTGTGCCCAGCCCTGCTCCTGCTCTGAGAGTGGGAATTTCCAGGAGTGATGAATAAAAAGAGGAATCCGGAGTGAAATGGGAATCATTTTGCATCATCTTCTGGATGATTTCCTGGATCCTGTGAGGAGATTGTCCATTCTTTTCTTTAATCAAGGTAGAAGTAGGTGTGTACTCAAGGAACAAGAACTCAAGTCTTTCCTGTGCCCGGGACATTCAGCACTTGCAGATGTGCTGGATGAGGCTTGTCAGCTGCAGCTGGGGAGAAATCTGTGGCCTTCTGAGTGTCCTACTGAACAGGTCATAATCCTGTTAGCCTCCCTAATACGACCTACTTCCCAGGACTAAGAGTCATCCTGCTTTCACAGGAGATGATAATGAAACTAAATCTGCTTTCCTGCATGTAGGACTCCTGAAAGAAGAGTCATTGTTGACAAGTCTGGAGTTGATACTAGAGAGTGAGCAGGGCTGATAAGTTCCCACTGAAGATCAGGCTTGGCAGGTTAGAAGACTTTTGCTGGACTTTATTACCAAGCTCACAGGCTTTGGGAACACTGAGAAATTTGGGGCATCAGACTGCTAAAGTACCTGGAAAGGTCACTGATTGCATCTCAGAAGATGAAGCCATTACAGCAGAAGGACTTAAGCACTCATCACACAGCACTTACAGGATGGCCAAGGGATCAGGCCCAGCCAGCATGGATTTAGGAAGGGCAGGTCCTGCCTGACCAACCTGATCTCCTTCTATGATCAGGTGACCGCCTGGTGGATGTGGGGTAGGCTGTTGATGTAGTCTACCTGGACTACAGCAAGGCCTTTGACACTGTCCCCCACAGCAAACTCCTGGCCAAGCTGGCAGCCCCTGGCTTGGACAGCAGCACTCTGCGTTGGGTTAGGAACTAGCTGGAGGGCCGAGCCCAGAGAGTGGTGGTGAATGGTGCCACAGCCAGCTGGCAGCCAGTCACTAGTGGTGTCCCCCAGGAATCAGTGCTGGGCCCCATCCTCTTTAATATCTTGATCGATGACCTGGGCAAAGGGATTGAGTCCATTGTCAGTAAATTTGCCGATGAAACCAAGCTGGGGGCAGGAGTTGATCTGTTAGAGGGTAGGAGAGCTCTGCAGAGGGACCTTGACAGGCTGGACAGATGGGCAGAGATTTAACACATCTAAGTGCTGGGTTCTACACATTGGCCACAACAACCCCATGCAGTGCTACAGGCTGGGGTCAGAGTGGCTGGAGAGTGGCTGTGCAGAAAGGGACCTGGGGGTGCTGGTTGATAGTAAGCTGAACATGAGCCACCAGTGTGCCCACGCAGCCAAGAAGGCCAATGGCATCCTGGCCTGGATCAGGAACAGTGTGGCCATCAGGAGCAGGGAGGTCATTCTGGCCCTTCACTCAGCACTGGTCAGGCCACACCTTGAGTCCTGTGTCCAGTTCTGGGCCCCTCAGTTTAGGAAGGATGTTGACTTGCTGGAACATGTCCAGAGAAGGGCAACAACGTTTGTAAGGAGAGGCTGAGGAGCTGGGATTGCTTAGCCTGGAGAAGAGGAGGCTCAGGGGAGACCTTCTTGCTGTCTACAGCTACCTGAAGGGAGGTTGTAGCCAGGTGGGGGTTGGTCTCTTCTCCTAGGCAACCAGCACCAGAACAAGAGGACACAGTCTCATGCTGCACCAGGTGGAGGTTTGGACTGGCTGTTAGGAAGAAGTTCTTCATAGAAAGAGAGATTGGCCATTGGAATGCCCGGGGTGGGGGCTGGAGGTGTTCAGGAAGAGACTGGATGGGGTGCTTGGTGCCATGGTTTAGTTGATTAGATGGTGTTGGATGATAGGTTGGACTTGATGATCTCAAAGGTCTCTTCCAACCTATTCTATTCTATTCTATTCTATTCTATTCTATTCTATTCTATTCTATTCTATTCTATTCTATTCTATTCTATTCTATTCACTTCACTCAGCATCCTACAAGACCTTGGCATCCTAACCAGGCATGTGAACATACTTCACTGCCTCACAACCAGGAGAAGCTCTGTGTTGTTCCTGTAGGGACAATTTTCAAATCTTCACTGAAAATGAAACCACAGTAAGAATTCTAAGGAGAATACCCATTCCTGCTTTATGAATGTGCCCTGGCTCCTCATTATGTGGACCATTCAGGCGTGAGGGCTGAATCAAAGTTCAGACTAGACCAGGATTGCTTTTGGTGAACAGAAAAAAACAGGTGACAGCAAAACTGCCTGGAAGGTATTCTCTGAGGTGATGCTGACCTTATTTCCTAGTGGTCTGAAAACAGATAGGCAAGAAGCAACTGTAAGATAAGTGAAAGTAAGAACCCTTTTGCCAGCCAGCTTTCAGGCCTCTGTGGTCATACTCCTGGGTAAATGTAAATGATGCCTTGTGGAAAAGCCACTTAATTGTACAGGCTGAATTTGGTTAATTAAAGGATTCTGGGGGCATATTTGTTTAACATATAACCCTTCACCTGAGAGGGATATAAAATACATAATATTTACAATGTATAAACAAGATAAGAACCTCCCTGGACAAAACCAGGGGTTACCAACAGCTCCCCCTCTTGACTCCCTTCCCCCGCCCCCATACAAGGGAAAAAAAAAAAGAGGAGACAAAGCAGAGAGTAGCTTGTTAGTACTTAGCCACAACAAAGAAATGCAGCCAAGGTCAGCAAGCCAGCAGAAGCACCAGCTAGTATCTGCTAGAGTGAAGAGCTGAGAAAAAGAAAGAGTTAATTAATTGTATAAACCTTATGTTAGTAATCAGACCAATGTATTATTTAGACCTTATGAGTATTTTCTCATTTATTTACATTCTACCATTTTTCTGCTCAAGATCTGTGGAAAATTTCCTAGGCATCAGCCTCAAACTGCCACACAGGGTCTCCAATGCTTTACCTTGTTCCTTCAGGAAAAGGCTTTTATTCTACCTTCATCATCAAATTTGTACTTTTTTTTAGAGGTGCACATCAAAGTGAGGGGATGGTGGTGAGTGGTTCCCAGCAGGAGTCATTCTAGGCTACTGTTAAGACTGGCTTGCAAAGGCAGACAGACCAGCGAGGATGAGTATATACTGAGGGTTACTCATGTCAGATTTTGTAGATTTTAACTTGTCTTTGTAGACATAAGCTTGTCTTGATGATTGGCTGCAGTAAGTTTCCCTAGATAAGATCTCCCACATGGTCTCCACCATTGAAGGTTGGAGGTGTAAAGGCGAACTGTGCGATGTTGTGCTGAGGCAAAAGGAACTTGTCAAAGATCCAGAGTTCAAGCCCATTGTAAAGCCCAGAGTGTCACAGTGGCAAGCCCCTAATGAATGTCACAGACTTCTAAGCAATGCACATAGATGTGGCCAAGGTTTCAGTGCAACTTTCAGCTGCTATTTCTGTCTTGAGATACATTGCAGGAAGGACATCATCACAACTCGCGAGACCACCGATGTGAGGTATGCAGTGTGTGTGAGACTGTGTAAAAGAAGAATAGAATAGAATAGAATAGAATAGAATAGAATAGAATAGAATAGAATAGAATAGAATAGAATAGAATAGACCAAGTTGGAAGAGACCTTCAAGATCATCACATCCAATCCATTATCCAATACCATCTAATCAACTAAACCATGGCACCAAGCACACCATCAAGTCTCCTCCTAAACACCTCCAGCGATGGTGACTCCACCACCTCCCCGGGCAGCACATTCCAAATGCCAATCACTCTCTCTATGAAGAATTTCTTCCTAACACCCAGTCTAAACCTCCCCTGGCGCAGCTTGAGACTGTGTCCTCTTGTTCTGGTGCTGGTTGCCTGGAAGAAGAGACCAGCCCCTGCCTGTCTACAACCTCCCTTTAGGTTGTAGAGACCAACTGTAATCTCCTTTCTGTTGTTTTAACCATATCACTCTCTAAATGTGTGTTGCAGCCTCTGCCCTGAGAAGCTTACATTTCATGTTACAGGCAGCTATGACAACACTCAGCTGTTAAGGTGGTTGGTTGACAGTGATAATGTGGCTCAGTATTGGAAGGCTCTCGGTGGAGAAATGGATATGTGGAGTACAGTGGTAGGAAAGATAAAAGGTCATCAATGTTGAAGTATACAAAAAAGTATTAAAAATTTGTTAGTATGAAAATGTGATAAAGTAATTATCATCAAGAAAAGTACCAGCAGGACCTATCTGAAACCTCTCTTCAGTTCTCCCAAGTTCAGAAGTATTAGATGAGTAACTTTATTTCCCTGTCAGAGCTCATTACACAAGGACATGGCAAGCTCTGCGTCCTCTCTGACCCTAGGGCTGGTATTTATCACCTCATGTTCTGTGTGTGAAAGTATCCTCTCCTTTGATCCACATTAGACCTCCCTAAATAAAGTTACAGTCATTTCACTGGATATTATCTCCAGAGGAAGCAGGATTAGGAACAAAAATCTATTTAAGGTGCATTGATAGCTGGATGCTGAGCAGTGTCTGAGAGGTACTCCAGAGAAGAGAAGTACTCCAGAGAAGAGCAGTACACAATTTCAATGCTGTATTTCAGTGGCTTCTGCTCTCTGTGGTGACATTGATCTGGTGGAATAACCCCCAAAGTACCAGATGAAAATAGTCTTTCAATTTGCTACCAATCAGTTTACAAGTGGGGTGAAAGCTTGAAAGAAACATTGACAGTGACACGGCTGTAAGTTGGAAGGCTGTCAAGTTCAAGCTGTTTGGTTGTGCCCAAAGCATTCTTTAAAACCCAAAGCTGCACCAGGAATCCCCAAATCATTAACAATGCACCCACATTTATGAAAGAGTATAACTGAGAGGTGCAGGCTCTGCCAGGCAGGGGGGTTGTGTCAGTGTGCATCGTCTCAGCAGCCAGATGTGGATCTGATCCTCCAGTGCCAACCCTGGTGCTGCCTCTCCCATCCTACTTGGAGTAACATGGCACTGCACAAAGCCTCAAATGATGCTGTCAGGGAGCCAGTGTGAGATAAGCGCTTGATGACTCACTCCCTGGGTCTGCTAAACAAGGACTCTAAGAGAAAAAAACAGTAAAGGAAGAGGGTTTTTTGAGTTTCTGAGCACAGTGGATGGCAGAGGAGCAAGCAGACTGCACTGCATTCCTGTAAACTGGCAGTTTCTCCTTGTTTTTTTATAGGAGATACTTCTCATTCCTTTCAGCAAGACAGGGGAGAGCCATCTTCCTGTCTGCCTCCCATTCTGTCTCCCTCAAAAAACCTTTCACTCGAGCTTTTCTGATGGTGCCAAACCCTAATATATAGCACTATCAAAATGGGAATTGGCCACAAAGCACCACCTCACCCCTGGGAGGTAGCACAAGTTAAAAAGCAGACAGAGGAATTCCCCATGGATTTTCTGGAGAGCCTCAGCCTCTCAACCCTCTTTTATGTATAAAACAAAGAACATTTTTATTTGTGGAACATATCAACTTGCTTAAAACAATACAAGCAAATGAAAACACAGCCCTGCCTCCTTTTTTTCAGTAAGTTTGCAAACCAGCATGGTCTAAGCATTCATCCAAGAAAATGCAGAGGAATCTGACACTCATTCCCATGGCAGCAGGAGGGAGGACTGAATTATATAGGAAAGCCAGGTTTTGGCAGCAGAGAAGTTCCTTTCCTAGGTGGTATCAGGCATTCACATTCTCAGCTGTTTAAATAAAGGTTTGTACTACACAAGGAAACATCTTTCTTTCTCGGGTTGACTGCAATAGGGAAGATGAAAGGAGAAAACCTTAAGGAGGAACCAAGATATTAAAAAAGATAATATTTTTAACACTGACCTATGGGTGATTTGAACAAATAAACTCCTGTCATCCAACCTCCTGGTATTCTGAAGGTGCCGTATGCCAGGAAAGGCCACTGGCATTGGACATTGGAGTTGTTTGTAACTGGGAGGCACAACTTGCCTCTGGAGAAAACCTGAGCACCCATAAAGCACAGCCCTCAGCTGCCCTTGCCTGCCAGGTGAGCACTCTCTGATCAAATGTGTGGCTCTGTTCCTCATTTACATCAAATAACACTAACTACACGCAGTCTGTCTGGAAAGGCCCAGGTACAAGTACTGGCAACAACAGCTAAGTGAAGTCTCTGCAGGACCCTGTGGGCAGTAAGAGTAAATCATGGAGCTGGCATGCTTCCACCACCAAATGCCATATGGTTGGGGTGAGATTGGCCTGGTGAACCTGTCTGAACAATGCTGCTGTTAATGGCAGATGTGTAGCTAAACTTGGGCATTATCAAAGTCTCACTTGCAGTCTTCTCTCTGAAAGCTCACTGGTGGATGACCCAGTGCATGGCAGTCTTTGGGCCAGGGACCCTCATCCTTATTCAGCCTTACTCAGTGAAAAAAATAGGTTGATTTCCATCTGGTGACTTAAGAAGTAGTCACTGTACTCAGACTGCTTCAGGCAGAGTATTTTATCTATTTATATCCTCACAAAGGAGACATAAATACAGGTAGATGACATGGGAAAGTGCCCTGAACCAAGCAGGCAGCTTTGGTAATAGCAGTTTTATCACATCTACTCCAGGAGAAGCTTTAATGTTGGAGAAAATGCTAGAACCCAAGTGAGAAGAAATGAAAATAATTTGTATCTTTATGGATGAAGTGTGAACCTTGACACCAGGGCAGCACCCTGAAAAAAGAAAACTCATACCTCTAACTGGCTTCTATCACACCCAATAGTTAAAAACTGATGATGGTGAGTAAATTTTACCTCTTGAGAGAATCAAGCATGCCCCAGCTGCACCACATTGCTTATTTTCCTGTCTGTGTGTGTACTCTGTGTAATGAAGGATAATTATGTCAGTACATAATTAGAGATAAAAAAGTGGGTGAGTGAGATGCCAGTGATGAGATCAGTATGGCAATGCCTCCAAAAGGATAGACATCAACCTTCCACATGGTTTGAGGCCAGGGTCAAGAAACTACCTCTCTAACTAGACTGTTGCAAGACCCTGAGGAGAGTGTTGAAGCTTTCTTTGTCCCATTTCCCACATGGTATAAATTGAAGATGGTCATTCAGATGAATATCACCTCTTTGCAGAGGCCCATGAAAAACTGAGGCAATATTGGAAGCATTTGAAGGTTTTTTTGCCAAAATGCACTGTAGCAAAGTTTACAGAGCAGCCCAAAGGCTGGAAGACTTTCAAGAGTGTAAAGTGGTTATTTGTGAATTATCTTAGCAATACTTAATGTTGAGTGTACAGAGGCAGCCAGGAGTTGTGTCTACTACTTTTATGCAGTAAAAGCTCACAGAATCATCATGAACAGTAAGTAAAATAATAAAAAAAGGAAACCATGAAGAAGCCACACAGGAGCTCCACCAGCCACCACAGTGCTTGCTGTTTCTCTGCATCAGCTTCAACAGGACATTTTGGAGATGCATGTCTCAGAAGCTGGCAATGGTTGCCAAGCTGAGAGCAGTGCAGCACATGGTTAGCCAGGGATTTATAGCGGCAAGTGTTAGACCAGAAGCCATAATTAGTAGTCTGATTGAGAATGAGCTGAAAACTTTGAGCTGTATTATTAATAAAATACCAACCCAACCAACCAACCAACCAAAGAATTTGCTGCTTGCTGTTTCTGACATGGATTTTGTTGTTATTTGAAGAATATGCAAAGAGATAGGAGTCAACCTGTCTGCTCAGGGCAAGACTTAGGAGACCTGATACCTGCTCAATAGAGGAGTCTAGATGAAAATGGCCTCAGCAGCTTCTTCAAGAGCAGGTTTCTATCAATGTCCAGGGCCAACCCATGCAAACTTGTTCTGCCCTCTCCTTGGGTTGGTTGCAGAAGAGATCCTCTTCTGAGATACAGAGCCAAAATCTTTCCCTCTCAGCAGCTGACGGATGAGGAAGAGGAGGGAATGGGCAATGATGAAAGAATCAGCTATACTCTTGTAGATCCAGCTGCTGGCACAACAACGTGAATGAGTCTTAGCTGTGCTGTAAATTGTAGTGCTGAACCTGAGATTTTACTTTAGAGGCACAGTGGAAAAAGAGAGAAAGGTGGAAAGAGAGATATGGGAGGAAATGGGGTATTCAGAAGAAAGTAAGGTGGGGGAAAGAGAGACTGAAGAAGGATAAATGAACCAGGAAGTCAGACAGTATGATCAGTGTTGGAAGAGGCTGTCCTAGATATCAAGGACAGTGGAAACCTATTCACACCAAAGAGGTAGCGGGGCCTCAGCAGTGATAGCTGAGCATAGCTGGGATGCTCCTTCCATGACTAAAGTGAGCATCAAACATCTGATCTGGGCAGCCCCTGCAAAAAAGAGCCGGTGTCTGAACCCCCAGTACTGGTGGGAATATGTCCCTGAGTGCCCTGTGAGGATCATTACTCTTAGAGTCCAGATGAAGGACCATGTTTAAAGTGAAAGTGGCCTCACAGTTAGTGACTTCCAGAGGAAGGGAGTGAGGAAGAAGTTTGCCATGCCACGCCACGATGTGAGCAGAATTGCTCTGACTTGCAAGGGAGCATGCAGAGCCACACAGCCCAACACGGAGCAAATGTGGGCATTGTTAAAAACCATCCCTTTGTGGGACATTCCTTTGTGTTTACTTCTCCACAACGCTTTGAAAGGCCATTCATATAATGCTTGAGCAAGAATGGGAAATGCCTTGTCCTAGACTTCCTGTTGTCAAAGGGAAAAACGATCCGGATTCCTCCGCGCAGCGCTGCCGCGGGCCCCGAACGCCCAGAGCTGCGGAGCGGAGCCCTAGGGCCGCGGTGCCGGCCCGGCCCCACCAGCGGCGCTCCCGCGGCCGCGGGCACCGCGCCCGCCTCTCCGCCTCGGATTTGGTCTTCAGTTCGGCTGCTCGGAGGGATGGAGAGAGGAAGAGGAGGGTGCTGCACTGGGTGGCAGTCAGAAGCGCATTGTTTTCTGGCTCCGCGCATTGTGTTACCATCACAGATAATTATGAGCTTACGTCTCAATTCGTTTCTTTGAAAACCACACAAAGGCACTGAAGCCAGAGACTCCTTGGTGACAACCCAGGAGATGACTGTTGTTCTTCCTGACTGTGTGTTTCATCTTATGGGGATTCTAGGGTATTGCTGTGGAAATGCCAGATATTAAAACCTCATTATACTTCTGTTTGCAAAACAGATCTTAATTGCTCGCCATCCTCAACAATTACCCTGGCAGGCAAATTCTGGAGAAATTAACAGCCAAAAAAGATGAAAAATCTTCTCTTTTGCTTTGTTGAAGCAGCAAAATCCACATGCAAATTCACTTAGTGAGCCAACACACCCTGCTAACACAGCCCTATTCCCAAGGAGGCACTTTTCCAATTTTCTGGTGAAGCTACTTGTGTCTCCTAAACCTTGTTTTAACTACAGCTATAGGATAAAGTTAAAGAGTTTTTCTGCAGCCTTTTCCAGGCTATAGAGCTTTGATAGGAGGTAGGGAGATGCACTCATTCCAGTCTTACCTTCAATCTGCTTTCCTGTATAAATCCCATGCAAGTGCAAAGCCCTCCTGGTCCTGCATGGTCAGCACTCAAGACTCAGTGCAAAACCATTTTGACATCAAGAGTTATCATGGTAATACTGCCAATTCCTGTTATCTTCTCATCCAATGGGGAAAAAAATATCATGTCTCAGTTTCATGGGGATCCCAGTTTTGGTATTTCTGTCCTTGTGTGAGTCTGAATTCCTTGGGGTATCTGTTACGAGCTGGGGTCTCCATTACGTGCAACACAGGTGTCTTAATTGTCATTGTCTTAATTGTCTTCAAGCAAAGCCCTCTCAGGAGCTTCAGGAAGTGTTGCTTTTATGGCAGTTATTTGACTAAGCAATGAATATTACTGGAACATTTTCTCACCTGGGAGAAGATTACTTTCTTTTGCTGTTTCCCTCCCTGCAGAGGGTAGTCGTTCCTTGGCTCTGAAGAACTGACTTCTAAAAACCTGGAACTAAGTGGTCTACGTGCTGCTGCTCCCAGCCAGTGCTTGGGCATCAGATAATTCCTGGGATCAGCAGCAGAGTCCCCCTTCAGGTCACCTCATGCTGCATCGCTGAAAGGCCATGTGCAAGCTGGTACATAGCCTAAGCACACTTGCTTAAAGATGGTCCAAATGACCCCTTAGGTGCAGAACTGGCCATCTGGGTCCGTCTATCTGTCTGCTCACGACTCATTCCCCCCAAAACTCCCCAGAGCCTGCTGCCTCCCCCAGCAGCATCTCCTTTCTGAAGGGAGCAGCGTTGCTTCCTGGGAAGCCCCCTCGACTTTCACCAGGCGTTCACAGGGGGCAGCGCTCAGATGGGGTGCTGGCTTCCTCACAGCCACCCAAGGGGAGGGGACACGGTGCTCACGTTGCCCTAAACCCCATTCAGTTAGCAGCCTTCTGCAAGAACTTAAATGTAGCAGTGGAAACACCTGAAAACTCGAAGTACAGACCACCCCATCGGGCCACAACATACAGCAGTGCAAGCGAATGACTTGGGTCATTTTGGGGTTATTTGGCATTTGTGTCGTATTTTAAAACTAATGGAGGGGTGATGTAATGATGGGACAGTGATGTAGTGATGAGACAGTGATGTAATTCTGCTGTGTAAACTCACCTCTTGCCTTGCCAACACCACAGCTTGGTATGGCATCGACTTCGGTAAACTAGAAGATTTATGTGAGATCACTGCCCTCCTGCAGCAGCTGGAATTTTCTGCAAATGCCACAAGATAAATGTGCATTGTGAATTGCTTGATTCCATGTTTCATCTCTCAGCAGCCCATAGATGCTTGTTTACTTATTTAATGAAAGTTTGGTACCTGAATAGGAAGCTGAGTGCAAGTTTGAGTGTTCTGAGCACACAGTCAACATCTGTGTGGTTGTTAAAGCCCCTCAATAGGAAACCCTGGCAGAGCCCCATCAGGGCCAGGTTAGGTGGGGCTCTGGGGCTGGCTGCAGGTATTGTCTGGGTTGTCTGAGGGCCCCGGGCTCTGCTCAAGGTGGGGATTTAATGATAATCTGACCTAATGGCCGCGATTTCTGAAGCACTCAGCATTACTGTGCATACCTTTTCAGCGTCTTTCTTCCTCCCTTCAATACACAGGCTGCCTTTTGCATTTGCTCCCTTGGCTAATCAAACAGTCCCTGGGTGGTCCAGGAATCCAGATTGCTCTAGGACTTGGGGATCCTAGTGGATGGAAGGTTGACCATGAGCCAGCAATGTGCTCTTGTGGCCAAAGTGGCCAGTGCCATTCTGGGGTGTATTAGAAAGCTTGTGGTTAGTAGGTCGAGGGAGGTTCTCCTCCCCCTCTACTCTGCCCCGGTGAAGCTGCATCTCGAATATTGTGTCCAGTTCTGGGCCCCTCAGTTCAAGAAGGACCTCAGGGAACTTATTGAAAGAGTCCAGTGCAGAGCCACAAAAATGGTGAAGGGAGTGGAACATCTTTCTTACGAGGAGAGACTGAGGGAGCTGAGGGCTCTTTAGCTTGGAGAAGAGGAGACTAAGGGGTGGCCTCATTAATGTTTCTAAATATGTAAAGCTTGAGTGCTAAGAGGATGGAGCTGGGCTCTTCTTGGTGATGCCCAATGACAGGACAAGGGGCAACGGGTGAAAGCTGAGGCACAGAAGTTCCATGTAAAAATGAGGAAAAACTTTTTCACAATGAAGGTGGCAGAGTACTGAAACAGGGTTGTGGAGTTTCCCTCTCTGGAGATATTCAAGACCTGCCTGGATGCATTCCAGTGTGATCTGGTATATGTGATCTGCTCTGGCAGGGGGTTGGACTGGATTATCTTTTGAGGTCCCTTCCAGCCCCTAACATTCTGTGATTCTGTGATTAAGGAGGAGGCTTGGCTGAGACACTGAAAGGACCAGAAGAAGGGCCTGGCTCAGCCCTGCTACCACCTTTCCAGTACAGCTTTCAGTCCGTGAAATGGAACTGACAGCATTTGGTCTTACAGGAGTCTGTGAAGCAGCTTTAGCAAGAAAACTTGATGCTGTGTTACCTGAACCAAATGGATATTTTCAGATGAAATGCAAACTCTTAATGTGTGGTAAGACTTGTAATTTGTCTGAAGCAAAAGCTGTTGGGAGGCAGTGGGATTGGTGTAGTTGAAATGGATGCAATTGAAAAAAACCAAACATTTGTAAGAGGAAGAGTTTCCATTCCCTCTAACAGGCAAATAGAGGGGGAGTTACAGAAAAGATCAGGATTAAGGTCTGTGAAAATCATTTATTCCCAGGAAGCATATGTAACTCATCCCCTGGTTATCCCAGGAACATCTGCTCTAGAAGCCTTTGCAATGGCAAATGACATTGGTCATCCAGGATGGTAGTTTGATTTTCTTACTTTGTTAGAAAAAAATATACTTGTAAAGCTACACAATGAAATACAATAAATAAAATCAAACCTAATTTTAGGATGTAAGGTGCTCCTCCTGGATTTTGAATGTTAGACTCCACAGGGACCAAGGTCCTGCGGTCCGGAGCCACAGATTATGCAGCGCCTAAAAACAAGCACTGGAGAGAAAGCTCTCTGGTGAGGAAATACCCATTGTTGAGAACTTTCCCACTTCTTCTGGGCTGCTGATACAGTGAGGAAGTGGTTTTCATCTAAACGTTACAATAGGTCTGGTATCTTTAACCAGCTCTTAATTAACGCTGGGCGACAGCAGCAGTAGGGTGTGAGGACGGATGGTCTCTGCACTCTCCTGCCCTCACAAAGCACCCAGCACGTGGGATATGGGCACCCTGACACAGTTTGGTCCCCCAGGACAGTCTGCTGTTCTCTTATCCTTCACTGGACGGTCTGGCAGAGGATCAGTTCCCTCCAAAGCAGTGCTAGAGCTGAGCTGCCAAACACCGGATGGAGCCTCTCCCCAGCCCCGTGGCTGCCACGGCCATGCTCCCTGGATCCCCCAGCTGAATCGCTGTCCGAAAGGTTTTATCTTTGTTCAAGGCTCTTCCAAAATGAGACCAGTGATGCAGGAAGGGAGACCTCCTCAGCGCTGCTGAACTCATCTTCAATTTACAAAACCTACTTTGATGTTACACAGAGCCAAGCTTTGCAAGGGCCATCTCTGTGCCCACTACTGCAGAGAGGAAAGTTTTGTTGTTTTGGCCACAGGCGATGGCACCGATACAAACATTTAGTGTGCACAATGACAAATACTGTTTCTTGGCACATTCATACTTCCAGAGTCACTGAGAGGGATTTAAACACATCTGAGTGCTCAGCGGGATCTGAGAAGGACATAAGATTATGTTTAAACCTTTGCAGTCTTGCCTTAACAGGAATTGCAGGCAATTAAGAGAGCCAGCCTGCAAGGAGCCCCGTACCAGGTATTGTATGCAACTCCTCTTTGTTACATGAGGATTAGAGCCAAAAAAATGTCACTTTCTGTAAAAAGAGCGACTGTTGCCAGTCAGAGCAGAAGGCTGCGGGATGCAGCACACGGACAACAGTCATAGGAACAAAATAAACCACGGCCCGTCTTCGTGGAACCTAAAAATAGTGCATGTTGGGATCTGCAGAGCTAAACCGGTAAACAAAGGTCGAAGTCTGGAGGGGAGCTCTTGTAAAGAAAAGGTGACTTTTGTGTGCCCGTGATGGGGAAGGCAGCCGGAGGCAGGGGGCCCGAGCCAGGATGGGTGGGAGATGTCTGCTAACAGCCTGCATTCCTGGCTTCTGTCAGCTCCTCCTTATCATTCGATCTTAATGGGAGCAACAACCAACCATTTGTACCTGAAGGAGGCTGGCAGGATAGAAAAGCCTTCCAGGTGTAGGAGCTCCCGCAGAGCTGCCAATTCTTAATTACTGTCTGAGGCATTTCACACTATTTTATGTGCTTGAGATCTGTGGTTTTTCCCCCCTTAAGCACCACATGCTGGAATCTCGTCAATATGGGAGAATTTCAGCCCAGATTTCACACCATTTCCCATAAAACCCACACCTTGCTCTTTCAGAGGGAGAAGCGCTTTGGGAAAATGTGATTTTAGAGGCCTGGACAAAAGCATCACTTGTCTTGGGCTGAGCTGGGAACTGCTCCCGGGATGAGCAGCACCGAGGAGCCACTTCCCCACAAACGCTTCCTGGGCAGCTAGGGAATGCAAGTGGTTGTACACACGGCAGCACAATGCTTGAGAGCAGGAAGGGGACAGGCAGAACCCTCCTGAGAAAAAAAGGTGGCTCTCAAAAGGGTGGCAGTGGGAGGCCTCCTGGTTTCATCCATGTTTCTACAGGGGCTGATGGGAAGAGGTGTCATTTCAATTTTCCTTTCAGCAGCACGGCGGCAACACCCAGAGAAAGGTATTTGGAAAAACTTCGACATTTTGGCACTGCCTCATAGAAATGGAGCCACAGTGTCCCACGAACACAGGAATGAAGAGAGGAAGCTGCAGTTTGAAATGAGATGCAGAATAAATGTGGGCCAGGACTTATGCTAAAGGTGTGTTCACGACTGCCAGTGCCAGGGAGTGGCTGGGCACTGCTTTTCTGCAGTATCTGTGGTGCCACGAAGGAACATTTCCCTTCTGCTGCACAGGACACAGAATCACAGAATCACCAAGGCTGGAAGAGACCTCAAAGATCATTAAGTCCAACCTGCCACCATAGACCTCCTGACTAAACCACAGCACCACATACTTCTGAGGCTAATCAGGCACTGGCAGCCCACCCCATTCCCTGTCCTACAAAAAAGCCCCATGACTTTGCTGGGTACCAACTAAGGAGCAGGGGCTGGATGGCCCTCCCTGCAGGTGACCTGCTGTGGCGGACTGTGTCCCCCGGACTGAATGATTGAAGATGAGAAACTGCAAGGAGAGATGAAGTGGGAGCCACCTGTTGATGGCTTAACAAGTAACTCCAATAGATGAGATAAGCTACCCTAATAAGTATCGCCAGCCAGTAAGAAGTGGAGGTCGATTAACCAATCCCCTGCAGCCACACCAAGGGGAGAGCAACAAATGTGAGGTGCAATGAAGGCAGTTGTTAGTCTCATGGGCTTGCTGCCACGGGCAGGAGCTCTTGTCCTGGGTGCTCCCTACCACCTCCCCCGCTTGAATTCCTTCCTCGTTGGTGTGGGTGCCACACTGCACCCTACTGCGACAACCTGGAGCAGCGGGGCAGGAACCAATCCACAGTCCAGGATTTCTCTCTGTGGTATTTCTTTAATTCACTCCTTACATAACTCATGCTACTTTAAACTCCAGAAGCTTTTCTTTCTGGGAAGCAAACACTCTTAAACAGATCCCTAGCATCGGGGTTATATTATGATTTAAAAATCTTTTAAGGATAAATTGAGACTTCCCGCTTAGAGCAGCAGGGAGAATTTAAATTGATGGCTTCTACTAGAGGAGAATGTTCCCTACGAGATTTTGCCCATGTGTACAGTGTTGTTAGTGCTCAAGTCACATTCATGGTTAATTATTCATTTTCTGGCTTTGAAGTGCCTGGGGTGACGGTGTAACAACCCACGCAGCGCCAGGCAGGATTTATTTTGGAGGAAAACTTATTTATTGGAACTTCTAAATATGTTCTGGGTCGATCTGAAACCACATAAATAAATAAAAAAACAACCTGAAAGGTCAGTATGTAGGAGCCCGTAGTGACCACACTTCTGCTTCCCTGAAGGGGTGTCAAGCTACAGGAGTGACAAAATCTGTCTCAGGCTGAAGGTACAAGAACTCACCTCAACATCAGCAGAGAAACGCTTCTCAGATGCAGCGTCTGACGCCAGGGATATGCGCTGCTAATGTTCCTTGTCATCTGGGGAAGCCTGAGATCCCCATTCTGGGGGCCTGGGTTGGACGCTGAGCGGGCCGCAGCGGAGGGCAGCAGTGGGCAGCTGGAGATGACAGCAAGGGTCAGCAGAGGGCAGCAGAGAGCAGCGGGGGACAGGGGAAAGCAGCAGGGGACAGGGGAGGACAGCAGGGGAAGGCAGCAGAGGGCAGCAGAGAGCAGCGGGGGACAGGGGAAAGCAGCAGGGGACAGGGGAGGACAGCAGGGGAAGGCAGCAGGGGACAGGGGAAGGCAGCAGGGGACAGGGGAAGGCAGTAGCGGGCAGCAGTAAGGGACAGGAGAAGGCAGCAGCAGGCAGCAGGGGACATGAGAGGGCATCAGAGGGCAGCGGGGGACAGCAGCGAGCGGGAGCAGGCAGCAGCGGGGAGCACAGGACTGCAGCAAGGGACAGAGGAGGGCAGCAGCGGGTAGCAGCAGGCAGCAAGGGACAGCAGAGGACGGAGGAGGGCAGCAGCGGGCAGGAGCAGGCAGCAGGGGCCAGCAGGGAGCAGCAGGGGCCAGCAGGGGCCAGCATGCTCCAGCCCAAGTCCAGATCTCGGCGGCTTTCCCCGGTACGTCACCCCTTGCCCGCCCCCAGGTGGCAGCCCTGAAGGAGCCTCGGGTAGTTTCTCCCGGGCAGGGAGGAACCAGAGAGGGTTTGGAAACCGTTGGAGACGATTTCTGTGACAGCAGGGAGAGTACAGGGGACGTTTTAAAAATCAACGTGCTGGGGCTGGGTCCGTGGGTAAAGGACACCGAGGTGTCTTCAGGGATCGCACATCCCTAGGATGGATGGAGCGAATCTCAGATGGGAATTTCCCTACAAAATTGCAAGTGACATAAACGGAAATGAGTCTAGGAATCATAATTACCTAAATTCACAAAGGGTAAATAAAATACTCTCTGAACACTCCTGGCTCAGCTGTTACAGGCAGGTGGGGACAGGGGACAGAAGCTGCTACTGTAAGAGCTGAGGGAATTTACAGTGCATTGCATGCTCCCAGTCCCCTGCAATTCAGCTTCACAGCACAAACCATACAGGACCAGCAGAACTTTTTTCCAATTGCTTGAGTGTACAACAGTTGGAATTTGCATCGTTTCCTTCCTTCAGTTTCCTCTAAGTAGCTCAAGTGCTGCAGGCCCAGAGACTACTTAGCTCTCCCATGTTTTTATCTGTGCAGAAAACTGGATAGAAATGCGATCAGCAATTTTTAAGCTAGTGGAATAATTCTTTATTGTGTATTCCCCCAGTACGCTCAGGAGCATGGCCTCAGCCAGCAACACATCACAGCTCTCCTACCACTAATAGAATCAGGCATGCTCGGGTGGTGCCAATACACCGTACCGTGTAGCCACCTCTCTTCTTAGTGAACATCAGTGAGTGTAACATCAGCAATTTACATGGGCCTCAGTCTGCCTTGGCTTCACAATAACCTCCCTTAGAGTAGAAGGTGTCTGTAGCTTGAGATCTTCAATCAAAGCCAGTGACACCAGGTGGGCCATAAGCCACATCTTCAAGGAGCCTGGCTTCCCACGAGCATCCAAGTGTGCCAGGTGTGCTTCTCAAACACGGATGGCAGGTTTGTCTGCACGGGGCTGGCCTGCAGAGAGCTGAGCAGCAGAGTCCTGATCAATACAGGGCTGCAGGTGAACGGCAGTGGAGTGAGCCTCTACACATCACCCTGCCCCAGGGCTGTCACCAGAGCACACACTGATTTTTATATAGGTCAGGTAATCTTTGAACATGGTGTCTCACATCAGAGCTCCCTGTGCAAGAGAATTTATTTATAGCTATAGACACAGATACAGATGCAGATACGCAGACTTCAGCTTTCATGGGGAGTGATTGTTCCTCATTAGACCCTTGGACCCAATTTCCTTTGGGATGTGTCATCTTAAATCATTGCCAGACTGCTGCATTGTATCAGAAAGAAGGTGACAAGCACTACATAACTAAATTATAAAATGAATCAAGTAATTTGATATTTGAGAGGGGGAAAAAAAAAACCACTTCTCCCAGAGCTCATCATTTATTAAAACCTGAAATCAAGAGCTGAATATTTATAGTTTACTTTTGTTCCTCTTTCTGGAGCTCTCCAGACTGCCATTTTGTTCAGCTGGCCTAAAAATTAGATCTCCATTCAGAATGAAGAAATCCTGAATGCTTTCCCCAGTGTATCTCCTCTTGGAACTTATGAGGAGTTTTGCCTGATTAAGTGCATGATTCTCCCCAGTTCTCTCTCTCTCTGGCTTTTAACATACATGTCATGCAACATGGAGCCCATGTGACTGGGGATGCTCAGTGCATCCCATCCCTGGGGCTGTCACATCTCACTCTGGGGCTCCTTGGTCACTAATGCACGTACACAAACCACACAGGACCTCTGGTCCTGCAGAGCCCATCCACACCTGAAAATGCCTTGTGGCACAAAAAGCAGTTTTCATCTGAGTCACTTCAGGGCACATGTTTGAACCCACCACAAACTGGGAACCACTACTCTTGTGTCTGGAAAGCCAGGGCTTGAGGCAGCCCAAGGCCTTATGTAGTTGGGAGTCTTTAAACGTTCACCAAGTTCTCCTCCAGGTCTCAGCTCCATCAGCTGCAAAGCCTGTCAAATCTGCCCAAGTGTCAGAACAAGTGGTGGGAAGTTGACCCTTCCCTGGGACCTGTTGCTGAGCCCATCAGGTGGGTTGCAAACTGCCCAAGGCACACATTTACTCACAGAAAACGTCAAAGACTTTATTTTTGACAAGATGTTGTCTAAAACACTGCTCAAACTGTCATGCTGGAGTCATGGTTGTTTTAAACTGCAGTGGTACAAAGAATAATTATTTATGGATGATCACCTGAACTGGCATCTGCCTATGAACCTGGCTTATTTGTTTAAAGATCTCTTTCAGGAGTTTTTCCCCCAATTAAATAGAATAATTCAGCATCCATTACAGAAACAGATCAGTTACAATCCTAAGCACATCTGGGCTTGCTATTGAAGGCTGCTTATTCAAATTAAGCTCATGAGCAAGAAGCAAAGTGAAGTGTAGCTAGCCAGAGAAACTCAAACTCGTTCTCTTTGTGCTAGTGACCAAAAGAGAGTGCAAAACACTTTGTAGAGCAGATTAATTTGTACAGCCATTGAAACTGCAAATCATACTGCAGGGGTTTGAAATGCTTGCCCTCTCCCCACAGCCATTCAGCACACAGCCAGAAACACCATTGCAGGATGCCACAAGCAGGAGCAGCCAGGTCTGTTCTGCAGGGGCTCCAGCTCCACGCTGTCCTTGCCAGGCTCAGGCCCACCTTTAAGCCTGATGAACACAGGTGTTAAATGGCCACTGCTGTCATCCAACAGAAACAGACACCACACACACATGAATCCTGTGGCCATTTCAAGAGGAAAGCAGCTACATAGAGACCCCATGGAGGACTTCTCAGCGAGTTTTGATAAAACTGGTGTGTTAAAGGGAGGAAATGCCGAATCAGTAAGAACTCATCTCAGCATGGGCTGGTCCTTGGAGAAGGTCCTGCAGCCTTTCTGTAGTAGCAAATACTGTTGTGTTTGTAGTTCCTTCGTGCACACAGTAACATTTGGTAACAGAAGCACTCTACTTAAAGGCACCAGTGAAGGAGAAAAACTGGTGGCAAAAGTGACAGCAGAGCATTTCCCCTCCGCACTGCTGCAGGCTGTGAATTCTAGTGAAAACAAACTAACAAGCAAAACCAACTGTTGTTTTACTAACATAGGCAGAAGAACAAGGCCCTGACTGAAGCTGCATCTGGTGTACTTCAGGGAAGTTAGAGAAGGTATCAGCCCTGAAGTCAGAGGTGGCAGAAGGAAAGACAAGTGATAGGGGATGCTGCTCTTGAGGGACATCAGTTGACTTTGCCATACACTGTCACTCATGATAGTTTGGAAGGGCTCAGTACTGTGTAATAGCGAAGAGATGTCAGTGGATCTGACCTTCCAGCTGGGAATGTGAGTATACAGAATAGAATATAGAATAGAATAGAATAGAATAGAATAGAATAGAATAGAATAGAATAGAATAGACCAGGTCGGAAGAGATCTTCAAGATCATCACGTCCAACCCATCATCCAACACCACCTAATCAACTAAACCATGTAACCAAGCACCCCATCAAGTCTCCTCCTAAACACCTCCAATGATGGAGACACCACCACCTCCCCGGGCAGCCCATTCCAATGGGCAATCACTCTCTCTATGAAGAATTTCTTCCTTCCAGCCTAAACCTCCCCTGGTGCAGCTTGAGACTGTGTCCTCTTGTTCTGGTGCTGCTTGCCTGGGAGAAGAGACCAGCCGCCAGCTGGCTACAACCTCCCTTCAGGTAGTTGTAGACAGCAAGAAGGTCTCCCCTGAGCCTCCTCTTCCCCAGGCTAAGCAACCCCAGCTCCCTCAGTCTCTCCTCATAGGGCTTGTGCTCCAAACCCGTCACCAACTTTGTTGCCCTTCTCTGGACACGTTCCAGCAACTCAACATCCTTCCTAAACTGAGGGGCCCAGAACTGGACACAGGACTCAAGGTGTGGCCTAACCAGTGCTGAGTACAGGGGCAGAATCATCTCCCTGCTCCTGCTGGCCACACTGTTCCTGATCCAGGCCAGGATGCCATTGGCCACACATACAAGGATTACACTCCTCTGGGACAAAGATACCTCCAGCGACAAGGTCTCAGTTTTGATGTGAACACACTTGAAGTGTGGTATTTTCTCCCTGCTCTTGAGCTGGAATTTACTGACTGACAGATTTTTCTCTGCTTAAATAACAATTTCAAGTCAGAAAACACCACTCTGAAAATCCGCTTAGCACACAGGAGCTAGCTTCTACTGCCGAGTTTAACATGAGGAAGCAGAAACCGCCCAGAGACACAGAGGATCCACACTTGCGCTGCGGTGTAACAGGATTTTCCTCCCAGCGCTAAGAAATCATTTACCCATGGGCAGTTCATCAGGAGCAAGCGAGTGGCCTGCCACAGGCTTCCTGCAGCACATGCAATTACACACCATGGCGGTGCGTGGCAATTACACAGCCTCCTGCCTCCGAGTGCCACAAGTCATTTTGTAGGTACTCATGAAATAACTTGCACCACATCCTTGCTGATAAAGTACACAACGCTGATCATGTCTCAGCATCACAGGCCGAGGCACAGAAACGTTCAGGGCCTCACTCAGGGTCATGCATTGAGGATCAGCAGGAATCGCTGGCATCTTCTCTCTCATCACCTACTGCCAGTTCCTGTATGCAGATTCCTCTGTTCAGATTTGAAATACACATGACTGATGCTATCTTTCCATTCCTCTTGGAAGGAATCCATGTGTCAAATCTGAGTGAGAAAATACCACACTTTGATACAAATGTATGCCATAAAAGGAGACCCTGCTAGTAGAGCTTGCAAATTCATAGCCCTTTAAGTCCTGAAGCATCCTCAAGAGCTCTTCCCTGAGTATTTATATCATTTTCACTTTACCACCTCTCAAGTGGAACATAACATTCCCTTAATAGCACACAGCAATACACACAGCATAGAAAGTGAGGAACCATATCTAAGGCTGGAGCTGGGAATGAGAAGGGATTTAAACCCAGAAAGAGGGTAGTGCTTCAACAAAAGGCTTGACCTAGAATTCAAATTTATTTTTGCCCTTCTTGCCTGAAATACTATTATGAAGATCTGCTTGATTTTCTGCTTCTCACAGAGCAGAGAATTTCAGCCACAGTGTTTTATAGCAGGGAGCATCAAGTGTTCCAATGGGCAGAGCTCTTGTGCTTACACCTTGCCACAACAGTATCCTTCTGGATCACCAAAGTGTTGCTCAGTCCTGGGCCAGACAGAAGGGAAAAAAAGCTATTTGCAGCCTAGCTTGCTGAAAACAATCTCATAGTATATCATTTCCTGACATCTTTGGCTTGATTTCTAAAGGGACAGAGCAGCAGTGTTAATTAGCAGATGGTTATTATTATTGCAAATGGATGAAAACTTGAGCTCAGGAAGTTTGCAAGGCACTGCTTTGTGGGTGTGCACCAGGGAAGAACTGCATGGGATGGCTGTCACCTCCTTTGCCCCACTCATTCAGGCTTTGTAGTTAGTGAATTCCTATGTGAGAAGCATCCAGAGGACTGTAATGCTGGTAACAGATCCACGTGTTTTGTTAATCCTTTCATTTCGGTTCTCTTGCATTCAGTGAGACTCTTTACTGTTTCTATCTCCTTTGAATGCTCAGGTGCATTTTTCCTCCCAGTCATTCACTGCCCAGCCAGCCACAGCAGGCTCCAGCCAGGGGACAGTAGCCCCACAGCAGTGTTGCAGGAATGAACCAACCAGATGCCTCTGGTCTGCTCCAGCACGAGGTTCAACCTCTGCCCCTGGTGGATGCCACATAGATTCAACACTGCCTTTTTATAGTGTATACTGGTGAAGCCTGGATGTGTTCCTGGATGTTTTACTCTAGATGAATATGCTTTACCAGAGGGATTAGACCAGAGGATCTTCAGAGGTCCCTTCCAACCCCCACCATTCTGTGATTCTGTGACATGAACATTCAGAGAATGGGGGGAGGGGACTGGGTAGGGTGAGAGACAATATCTAAGGCTGCCTCAGCATTTTCTGGAGGGCACACCTAAAATGAGTCAGCTGCTCTTTGTGACTGTGGGGCTTGCCTCTAAATCTAGTGAAGAAATACATTATGAGGTTAAAGCTGGTTCAAATGCAGTGTAGCACAAATCCTCACTGGCTACACATCAAGGAGTGGTATACTGTAAGCCATCTGACTTACACAGTGTAAAACAAAGACACTGAATCTTAAAGAACAGAGGTCATCATTAGGGGCAACCATCATGATACCTAGACTTGAGCCCTCTGTCTGAGGCACTAGAAGGGAAGACTAACTGGCACTCTGTCATCCATTTCTTTCTTTGATTTCACTGGTCTTTCTCAGTATTTTTGATATATTATCTTTCTGACCTTTCTGATGAGCAACCTCTTTCACAGAGAAGCTTTAATGGTGGAGAGGAACCACTTACAGACAGTGCCCTCTCCCCTTTCACCTGCTACTTGTACAGCCATGCCTGCAATCTGAAGGTCTGATGAAGATAACTGCTCACCATGCTTTATGCTCCAGGAGCACAGCCATAAGAGGAAGCATCACTACTCCAACCTCCCCTCCCACACACATGGCTTGTGCAAAGATGGAGTCTCTGTTCTATTTTTCAGTTTGGTGTCCTCCTGTGAATGCCACTGTGGGTAGAGACTCAGGAAAACAAGTTCTAAATGTTTGGATGTTCAGATCCTGTTAATCACAAATGGAGTTTCTTACTGATGGAAGCTCTGAATAGCACTTTCATTTCATCTTCATTTCTGTGTGGAGAAGAGAACTCCAGGAGTTAAGTGCTAATTCTATTATTAATAGCCACAAAGATGATCCAAGGGTTGGAACACCTTTGCTGTGAGGATAGGCAGAGGGAGGTAGGGTTGTTCAGCCTAGAGAAGACAAGACTCAGGTGGGACTTTCCAATATCTGAAGGGATCCTACAGGATAGCTGGAGAGGGACTTTTCATAAGGGTGTCTAGCAACAGGACAAGAGGGAATAGTTTGAATCTGAGGGAGAATAAGTATAGACTGAATCTTAGGAAGAAGTTCTTCAGTATGAGGGTCTGACACTCTGGAGTAGGTTGCCTGAAGTGGTTGTGGATGTCTCCTCCCTGGGGGTCTTCCAGGCCAAGTTGGATGAGGCCTTGAGCAGTCAAGAAAGCTGGTGAGGAACTTTTAGGGTGTCAGGTAGTGATACAAATGGGGAGAATGGAAAAAAAACTAGAAATGGGTAGATTCAGATTGGATGTTATGAAGAAATTCTTCACCATGAGGGTGGTGAGACACTGGAACAGGTTGCCCAGGGAGGTTGTTGGAAGCCTCATCTCTGGAGGTTTTTAAGGCCAGGCTGGATGTGGCTGTAAGCAACCTGATTTAGTGTGAGGTGTCCCTGCCCATGGCAGTGGGGTTGGAACTAGATGACCCTTGAGGTCCCTTCCAACCCTAACAATTCTATGATTCTAAGTCTAGTTGAGAGACATCCCTGCCCATGGCAGGGAGTTGGAAGAGATGATCTCTGAGGTCCCTTCCAACTTGAGCCATTCTAGGGTCCTATGGTTCTTGGAAAAAGAAGTATTGATTGACTGGCCTTCTGCAATTTAACTAAACAGACATAACAGAAAGCCAAGGGATAATGAAACTGTCAGGAATTCAGCTACAACAGCTATCAAAAATCATACGTGCTGTATGAAGCCTTCAAAATGAAGACCAGCGGTACATCTCTTCCCTTCCCAACTCTAACTGGATGTGATGCTTCTAGGCTATTCACAGAAACATATTGCTATTTAGAACAGATTCACTATCTTTTCCCCCAAGTGTTTCAGTGTCTGTATACTGAAACATATCTTCTCCTCCACCATCCTCATTCTCACCATGCTTAGAGCTGTCAGCTGTGGCATATCAGGAGCCAAGACAATAAGCCTGTTCCAGACAAGAAAATGTAGACATTTCTTAACTCCTATGTATTTTTACAGCCACTGATTCGTAGGTAAGGACCTGGTACAGTGATCTTTAGATGACAGAAATAAATACAAATAAATACAAATGCACCTTTCCTCCCCCTTTTTTTTTTCTCTTTTTTTCAAGAGATCCATGATGATAATCCTCCCCAAAATGAAGAAAACATGATGGAGAAAGAATGATGTGCACTGTGGACTGGAACAATTGAATTTGGAAAAAAAACTAAGATGACAGCAGCAAAGCCTGACTTTAGAACAAGGACAGCAAGAACTCATGAGAAGCAAGGAAATGTATCAAACAGCTGATCACACTGCTGCCTCTTTACAACAGTTACAGGGGTGTAGGCTAAAGGAAACCCCCAAATTTAAAAGTAGCTTACAAAATATCTAACAAGACCAACCTGGTACCCCTGAAAACATGTCATAGGCACCTTCTGGTGAGCTTTTGCTCATTGTGAACACTAAACTACCAAACTTGCTAGCAGTGATCAAGCACATTCTCTTCAAACCTCTGATGGAGCTACGGCAACGACAAAACCCAGCCCAATCCTCCAAGCCATGATAAAGCCAGATAATTCCCAGCATAAGCAGCCCCTTCAGTTCCTGTGGGCTCTCAGGGGCCCAGCATCTACCCACAGTGCAGCACCCTCACTTTCTCCTGTGCACAAGAGTATTTTAATTTGAGCACAAGAGTTTTTTAATAAAGATAAGTAACTGCCTGGATGGCAAAGGCAATATTCCACAGGGCTGGCAGAACACATGCTGGCACAGCCTACTAAAGCAGTGCACCTAGCAGGGCACAGGGAGTTCAAAACAACATTTCAACTGAGTTTTCATCATGCCTTACTTGCTTTACAGGCTGTACTGGAATTATCTGTGCAGCTATTTTCTCCTTAGGGAAGGCCAATGCCTAAAAATACTTCCTTCCCTTATCTTCTTCCCTCCTGTTTCCTCCCCAAAAGACAATTTAATATGTCACCTACAGAAAAGAAGAACAACTTAACCCACAATATTTAGTTGTTGTTGCTTGATAACTTTATATTGATTCTATTACCAGAATGTATCTCACCGTCTCCACATCACATGAGGCCAATGAGCCAGCACAGGGAAGTGATTTGACTGAGAACTAGCATTTTTTCAACACACAATAAGACAAAACAGAAGTGTTTTCAGTCTGCTCTGGTTTGGTATGTGGTACACAGTTATGAATGCTGACATGGAAGAAATGGAGGCAAAAATCTGGCTGAGGAGGGACTTTTGGTGAGTGCCCATACTTTGCCTAAACATTACTTCAGTAGACACTGCCCTCATCTCCCAACAAATGAAATGACAGTGAACTGGAGAGGCAGAATTAGGCAGAGATGACCCAAACTGCCTCAGGCTGCAAGGCCATAACCACAACTTCAGATAAAAGGCAAAGAAAATACAGAGGAACAGAAACAAAAGAGTTTTGTAAAGAAGGGAAGCGTATCCCATTTCCATGTTTATTGGACTTAAGGGTCTGTTTCTGTTCTGCTCCCAGGAGTAAAATACAGGAAGAGTTGTTGACAACAACTGACTATAGCAATGGGGGGAGAAAAATATGCTTTGGAGTAAGTGCTCCATCATCCTCATAAATCTGCACTGGAAGAGACTCTAGCCATTGTATTTGTAGGGCTGTTACAACAGAGCACAGCAGGACACACTCTCACCATAGCAACCTAGAAAACTGCCCCATGTACGTTTCCACTCTCTGCAATGCCAATCTTTCCCCGTCCTTGCTTCTCAAAGGAAATTGATATATTCAGCTCTTGAAGTAGCACTTGAAGCCCAAATCCCAGCTCCAGTGCCACTTAAAGTCTCCTGTACTCCACTGAACAGCAGCAATGGGAAATATCTCAGTAGCATCTCTCTTATGCTGCAGAGAGTTATTGAAAAATGGGGTCAAACACGGGACAGAGTCTTTCCAATTCCTTCAATACACACCAACCTTCTGGGGCCCAGCACTTGGTCTGTTTGGCATGTATTGGAGAGATTTAGTGAGCCAAGATGAAGTTCTGGCTGTATGCTTCACAACATCACCCTCCTCGACTGTACAACTAGCCCACACCTTGAAGACAGGAGCTCATTTCACAGCCTGAGCCCTGACAAAGATGATTTGAGACCAAGCCACCGGGCTGCACTGTGGAGATGATGCTGGGGCTCACACACAGCCCGGCTACCCCTGCTGCCTTAGGTGTGGCTTCTGGCACATGGCAGGCAGCTAGAGGTGATAAAGAGCTACTGACCCCTAGGTTGCCTGTTAAACCTCACATTCTTTAGTATTTTCATCATGTTTCATTTTAAATATCTCATTAATGCTTCATGACATGCTCTTATGCAATCTTCCTGGTGAAAGAAGGTATTTCATTAAGCTCTTACGGAGTCAGTAGGACATCACTCTTACTTTCCTTGAACAAGGCATCCAGGCTTTTCAGAAGAGAAGCTGCATATGTTATTCACTGAGACCAAACGACGTTGTTACCATCCCCATTTTCCTACATGTCCTGTTTGCTCAGGACAAATCGTTAAGAAAATTGTGAAGAACTGACACTATGGGGATCCCTGAAGGGCAGGTATTAGAAGGTACAGGTGGAGAAGTAAGCAGAGAAGCCATAGAACTCATTTTGGGGAGTGCTGTGCATCCTACTCCCACTCACACACTAAATGAAGTCTTCCCTGGCCAGGCTCCCAAGAGATTACTGGCATTCAAACAGCTATTGAATCCTCCAATAGCTGAGCTGCAGAACTGCAAATATATTTAGCACTTGAAATGCTTTAAACTCGAACAGTCAGTCCTTACAACATGGGAGGAGGTGGTTTGTTTTCTTTTCCTTTTCTACTCAACTGATCAGAAGAGCGTGAGGAGAGATGTACTTTTGGAAATTAATAATTTGGTCAGGAACTGAAAGGACATTGGTCCTGAAGCTGGAATCTGAGATCTGATGTCTGTCCTCTGTTCATATTACTGCTTACCTCTAAGCACAGCTGGTTGCAATATGCCCACTTGCTCTTTTAGAGAGAAAGTTCAAATTCAGTTGTCCTTAAGCGAGGAAAATACTCAGTAGCTTCAGTGGGGGTTCTGCTGAGCCTGAGAGGTCTGATGAAGGAGCTTGCTTTCCATGGCTTATTCAGCCATCTAATCCTACTAAAAACATTTCCTGCAGAGCTCTGTAGGGACAACTGAGTCAGGCTCTCCTGCACTCCTGTTCATGTGCATCTAGTCCTGTTGTGAGTACTGTCAGTGAGGCTGAGATAGACTCAGCTGCAGGACTTGTATGCTACTAGATAAAAGAACCTCCCCTGGCACAACTTAAACCTCTCATCCTTTCACTGGTTACTTGGGAGAGGAGACCAACACCAGCCTCACTCCAACCTCCTTTCATGTAGCTGTAGAAAACATGAAGACTTCCCCTTTGCCTTCTCTTCTCCAGACTGAACAATACCAACTCCCTCCCTTCTCTTCTCTAGACTGAACAATACCAACTCCCTCAGTGGCTCCTTGTATGCCATGCTCTCCAAACCCCTCACCAGCCTCACTGCTCTTCTCTGGACACATTCCAGGACCTCAAAGTTGTATTATTAGAAGGAATAGTCATCTGCTCATCCATTGTGTATCATGAAAACACGATATACCCTTTTTTTCTTCCTTTGTATTTTAATTGCTAGTCCTCTACAGCAAACCCCATCTCATTCACTTGTATACAGCCCACAGCGATCGGATCTCGTTCATGAATATTAGTTAATGTCCTGCGTAGAAACTCTATTTTCTGATGATGCATTAGAGATTTGAATCTAGAGAACAAAAAGTAGAAGAAGAAAAAAAGCTAGACAAGTATTACAGACAAGCAGAGTTCTCCTTTCAGAGGAGTTCTTAACATAGGAAGAAAGATTAGGCTGCTCTGAGGTACTGAGCAGGAGCACAGCTGCACATTCATCATATGCTTTATCCTGTTGTGCAAGAAATACCAGTGATTTTAGGGGAACCAAGCACACAGTAAGGTACTACCCAGTAAAACTGAAAACTCTCTGCTGCTCTTTTTCTGGCAGAATTGGAATTTGTATGTGAATTGTCTGTATCTTGGTGTGGTCATGTAGTCCTTCTTGCAAAAGGGGAGTCTTGCTCCATATCTGGATTGTTTAATGATTTCGATATCAGAGCCTTGACATGAGGTCTTAAGAACCTAGTTCCCAGAATCAGATTTGCTTTTCTTCTCATACTGAGCACGGCTTTTGAGCTAAAAAGTCTCTGGATCTCTATTTTGGGTGAAAATAAATTGTCCAAACTTTAACCATATAGTTTCAAGTCACTTTCATGAGACAGCATTTTGATCACAGGTTTAAAAGGGCTGCTACTAAAGTGCTCCCAGGAAACTGCAGGAAGGATGTAGACACTGTTGCAATATTCATTTTTGTATTTAAGGTTATCAGCTATTTAAAATTCAAAGCACCAGTCAGCTAGCCCTTTTTGCAGTGCTTATCTAGGTTTGGGTTTTGGAACACATCATTACTTAGGAGCACATATTACAAAAGAAAACCTTTTATCCTATTTCCTTTATTTTTTACTTCCAAAGATTCCAATATGAGGCTTTTGCTACTGTAACAAACCTTCCCACGTTGATGCCATTGACCTCTGTCAGTCAGTTTCTGTTTCAGACTGTTCAAGGGCTTCCACTCAGGGTGCTCTATCCAGGTTTTTCAGTGGGGAATAGCACTGACAAGCCTACACCTAAAAGCCCAACTGACTGCATCACTAACATTAAACTGTCTTGATTATGGGATATGTGATAGGCTGCTGTGGTTCTCTGTAAACCAGAGCTCTCTTAGATACCTGATGCTTGCTTGTTCAGCTATGCTACTTCAGACCTACCAGGCCTGAAAACTTTTGCCTGAGAAACATTACAATTGCCACATGAGTAATTTCCTTCACAGAATCACAGAAAGTTAGGGGTTGGAAGGGACCTTGAAAGATCATCCAATCCAATCCCCCCGCCAGAGCAGCATCACCTAGAGCAGGTCAAACAGGAATGCATCCAGGCAGGTTTTGAATGTCTCCAAAGAAGCAGACTCCACAACCTTTCTGGGCAGCCTGCTCTGGGGCTCCGTTACCATCATAGTGATAAAGTTTTCCTTATGTTCACATGGTACCTCCCCAGATTGCACCTGCTGTCCCTTGTCCTATCATTGGACATCACTGAGAAGAGCCTGGATCCATCATCCTGACACTCTCCCTTCACATCTTTATAAACATGAATGAGGTCAGCCCTCAGTCTCCTCCAAGCTAAAGAGACCCAGCTCCCTCAGCCTTTCCTCATAAGGGAGATGCTCCCTTCAGCATCTCTGTGGCTCTGTGCTGCTCTCTCAGTTCCCTGTCCTTCTTGAACTGAGGGGCACTGATGACCATTTTTTGGAGGACAGCATACCAACAAACAAAACAGTGAAGAGAAATGAAGATATTGTCACTCAGACCTGTTTTCCCTTGGTGAAACAAATACATGCTCCTTTCAGTTTCTCTGACATCTTAAACCATCTTCAAAGTTCTCTTGTACAAGTATCAACCCACTTGGCTGCAGCACTGCAAAAACATTCCCATGTCTATGCTCAGCCATCTATACATCCAGCTATTTAATAATATTGGTGTTCACTTTGAGCAGATTGGGTATCAGTAAGTCCTCCTCTTCCCCCAGTTTCACATTTTCACATTTAAAAAATGTTACCCTGTATTTATCATTAAATTCAGCTCTCAGTTAGAGTTTGCGTAAGAGAATAAAACAAGTCTTCAGAGCTTTCTCCAATTAGCATACTCTCATCATGCTCTAGTAATTACTTCCCCTGAGAGTTCAGTTGGGATGCCACACTGCTCTCATCACTACAGCATTCCCATGGGGGAAATTAAGAGGCAAAACACCAAGATTACTCAGATGCCACATTCACCATGCATACACCATTGAGCTCCCAGGCTTTGTGTGTTTGACTCTAGCCAACACATCGCTTGCCACCAACCAAAATCAGCACAGCTGTGTTTGTTCCAGGCCACTGATGGCAGGTCAACATGGATTAGCATGAAACTTGTACTTTATTTACAGAGAGGGAACATTCTTCGGTGAATCAGTACTGCTCAGATGATACAGACACTAAGCTTCTTAGGAGGCATCAGGGAGAAGAGTGTTTGGGTGTGTTAAGGGGCTCTTGTGCACGCTGCTTTTGTTCTTCCCTCCTTTGCTGCCTCCTCCACCATTTAACCAAGAAAAGACAATCACTATTGTCTTAGTTATTCATTGATTGCTATTTCCCTACATGCAGGACTCCTTTGATACATCACTGTTCTAGTCCCAGAAAATGTGTGGCTCCTTTTCCAGGTGCCTAACACCCTCTTTATTTTCAACTGGCATAAAGGAGTCCATAGACCAAATTAAAGTTCTTCAATCCATTCAGTATCCCAGTTCTCAAATTGTGCTAAGCCTCTGCACACTGTTATTCCAGAAATTGCCCCTGGCCACTTCAGAAAACTGTACAAACAATTGATACAATTCCAAAGTTACCAACCCCACTTGGAGTAATGGGTGTGGAAAGAAAAAGAGCCCTCTTAAAATCTCAGCAGTTTCTGTCAGCTGTAGGCTGGGAATTGTGTGCAGTAGGAAATTTGGGTGCTGAGCTGTTACCCAGGATTACCTGGTGATGCATTACAGCTTCCTGCCTCATGGACACAGAATGGGCATCAGTCACTGCCAGATTTCAGGACTGAATGCTTGATAAATCATGACTAACACAAATTGTATTGCAGTAACTAGCTGTTTATCTCACAGCTGCCAACATTATGCAACTCTTTAGAAATATTCATAAAAACAGATGTGGGGCACACAAAATCCAGGATAGCCACATCCACTCCTATATCAGGCTCCATGCAGGAACTTCTGAGCTCAGAACTTACTGAGAGCATTTGCAAAGCCCACTGAAGTTGACAGGAGCATTTCTGCTCACCTTTCGATGAGGGAGATGGATTTAATGCCCTATTTATTAGAGAAGTACTTGAACACTATCCCGTCACACATTCCCATGTACTTGAACTCTATCTTATCCCACATTCCCATTTGATGCTTTTCAGTACTTAAACAACTGAAAAGTGTAAGGAACAAACATTTCTACATTGTAGGTAGTTTTTAAGAAATCCTCTTCAGTACATAAGTTTCCTCTTCTGTCCTTTATTTTTTCCTTAAAACAGCTCCACAGGAGAAAAATCAATGCTCCACTACAACATATACTTAATGCCCTGATGATCAATATATGATTTACAAACCCAATTTTCAGTTGTTGTCAACATTTCACATTTAATAAAGTTCCTTTCCTTTCTAGGCCTTTCTGTACATTCATAAAAGCCCAATAGCTTATCTGTAGGACTACTCTTAAACCTGCTGAAGTTCATAGCCATAAACAGGGGCTGGACAGAGCTTTACTTAGGAAAGAAGAGAGTATCCAGGCCTCCATGTATCTGCATTAGCATTATGAAATAGATAAAATAAAAGCCAGCATAACAACTTTAGTTCTAGAATACATGTAAAGAGGTGCAGAAACTTCCATCCTTTCTACTCACATGGAGTCCCACAGCTTAATCCACAAGCTTAATCCCTAGTAGTCTGTCTCAGTTGTCTAGAAAATGGTAGACTGCAGCTTGTTTTCAGCTGTCCTTTGAAATAAAACAAACCACCTTGAAAATGCTAATTTTCTCCTCATACCATGCCTTTTCTCATATGATTTAGGCTTGAAATCCTGTATGTTTTAGGAAGCTGTGTGAAGATCCAAGATCAAAACAGGAAGAAGCATGGAGTGTCAGAGGAGGAAATACTGCAAAGCTTCTAACATCCAGTGAGTTTGAGCGAGATAGGGGCAGCAATTGATGTGCAATACTAATTTAATAACAGGGAAGAGGTGATCTGAAACCCGGCTGTGCACATTCAGCAGTGGCATTGCACTCAGGACAGGGGGTGCAAAACCAGCTGCAGGTATGTCCAACCTTTAGACTAGACAGAAAGCAAGAAATGAGTGTTGTACAGAAGATGAAAACTCGAGGTGCTTGCCTGTTGCAGCAGTATTTATGCAATTCATGGCTTGGCTCACAAGCTGGAATTTTCTTTGACTTGTGTGGCTGGAGCGGTTTGGAAGATGATTTTCACAGCAGCGTTTTGAAGCGATCATGAAGTAAAGCAGTGCTTTAAACCAGGGCAAAGAAGCTGCAATTTCTTATGGCGCATTGGATTTTTGCCTGAGACAGTGACAAGAAATGGTAAACAGTGTCAAAGCGGTAGAAAAAGGATGGCAAAGGTGTGAAAGGTCAGTGCAAGCCTGCCGGTCGACACCGTGCTCTCCCAGGCACGAATCCGGGCTCGGCCCTACGACAGGCCTCGGGACCAGCCCGCGGCCCTGCGCGGCAGCCATTTCCCCCGAGCCTGGCCCGGTCCTGGCCCGGTCCTTGAGGTGGCCGCAGAGCCACCTCGTGGGCAGGGATCTGCGCCGCAGGCGACTAGCGCGGCGGGTCGATGTCACCTCACCCGCTTTGGCCTCGCCAGCAGCGGCCGGGGAAGCCCGAGGCGGGGCAACGCCTTGTTCCGTCTGGGGAAAGCCCCAAGACGGCAGAACCGCCCTGCGTTGGCCCTGTGGGCACCTCGGCCACGGCGCGCCTTCAGACACCTGGGCGGCCGCCCACCCCACGCCAGCTCCAACCCCGGCCCGGCGGGGTACGAGGGGCGGGGGCCGAGGGGTGGCGGCAAGCGGAGCCGCCTCAGGGCCCGGCGCATCACGCCAGGAGGAGGAGCCGGGAAGCACTGAGAAGCCACTGCGCCTGCTCCCCGCGGCCGAGGCTGTCTGCGCACGGGTGTGTGACAGCATAACCAATCTTGCGGCCGGGCCCGCCCCCGCTGCCGTGCCGCTGAGGGGCGTGCGGGCAGACCAGTGAGGGCCCGAGATGCCGTTCAAACCCGCGGTGCCGGGGCGGCAGCGGCCAGTCGGATGCAGGGGGCGGGCGCTGGGTGGCAGCACGTTCCCAGGCGTCTCCGACGGGCTTTTACTGTGATCGGGGCGGCGCCGGCGCTCAGTGTGTTTGGAGCCGACGGACGGGCCGGGCCCGGGAGTATGGGGGTGAGGTAGGGCCGGCCCAGCTGCGGAGGGGAGGCGATCGCGGCTGTCCGGCGAGGCCGGGCCTCCGCGGCGGCGGCGAGGAAGGACGCGGAGCCGGCCGGAGCGATGGAGGACAAGAAGGAGGAGGGCGAGGCGGAGATCCAGGAGCACGGGCCTGAGCACTGGTTCAGCAAGTGGGAACGGCAGTGCCTAGCCGAGGCCGAGCAGGAGGAGGCGCTGGCCCCGGATCTGCAGGACGAAGCGGCGGCGCAGCCCGAGCACAAGCAACAGAAGCTCTGGCACCTCTTCCAAAACTCGGCCACCGCTGTGGCGCAGCTCTACAAGGGTGAGCGCCGCAGGAGGGCCGCGGGCGGAGGGGCCTAGGGAGGCGCTTGCCAGGAGGCTGCGGTGGGATGAGGCTTGGTGGGCGGTGGAGCCCGAGCGTCGTGGGTTTGGGGCCGAAGCAGGGCCCGGAGATCCGGCTGCGGGGTGGGGAGGGGGCGCGGAGCCATCGGGGTTGGGGTGGGAGCGGGGCCGCGGCGTCACAAAGGGGATGTGGCGGCGAGAGCGGCCTGGGCAGGGGGAGGAGCGGGCTTCCGGCCTGGGGGCTCCGCGCCCGTCCATAGAGGCAGACGGGAAAACAAAATGGCGTGAGGGGGAACCGTGGCCGCTGCCCCGACATCACCCTTCGTGGCCTCCAGCGGAGCGGCCTGGGCCAGTGAGGCCTCTGGGTTGGCTCTTGTGTTGGCCCGGCCTTGCTGTTCCCCGCCCCAGATGGGCAGCTGGCGGAAGGGTCGGCCCGAGAGAGCGACCGGCGGGGCCTAGCCGCTACCCGGTAGACAGGGCGCTCCTGTCGAAAGTGGCCTCGGCGGGGGTCGAGCTGGTAGGGTGCCGGGCGGCGGGGGTGAGGCCTGCGAATGCTCGTGGAGCGGTAGGCTCCGGGGGCGGGGAGGGTGGGGGCAGACCGGGAAGCCCGGCCCTGCCGGCGGCTGCTCCTGACGCCCAGCCCAGGGAAGAAGCTCCGACAAAATGGCGAAGTGAGGGGCCGGCCCCATTGTGCAGCGGGGGCTGCGGGCGGGGGCCGGGCCGGGCGCTTCTCCGACGGACGGGGGCGCCGCCGCCGTGCCCACTGCCCGGGACAGAGCCGTCGCCGGCCGGCCCTGTTCGGCCCTGATCCCAACTTCAGAAGGTGGAACAAAATGGCGAAACCTAACATGGCCGTTCAGAGTTGGTGACTCCAAAATAAACAGCGTGTGTCCTTCCCTCCCTGCAGACCGGGTGTGCCAGCAGCCGGGCCTCTCTCTCTGGGTCCCCTTCCAGAACGCCGCCACTGCGGTCACCAACCTCTACAAAGGTAAGGGGGCTGCCCCTACCCCCTGTCCCCGCTGCCCCGGCAGCCCTCCCTGCCGAGCCGGGCCCCACACTACCTCCTGCCCCGGCTTACTCATAAGCAGTGCCTGTTAATGTCTCTCTTATTCACCCTGATAAAATCTAACCTGAGACTGCTTCCTGAATCTTGTGAGTTTTCCCAGGGCCACTTTAGCTGACGATAGCTGAATCTTTTCTGTTGCCTCATGTCAGTGACGAATAACTTCAAAGCTGCTTTACTTTGAGACCCTGGAAAAAGGATGAATTGAAGGGGAGAATATGGTAGTTTACAAAACACTTCTTAGACGTCCTGGGTTTTGTATATTTCATGATGTTGGGACATCAGTATAACATGTACACTGAAATGTAGATTAGGTATAGTGTTTGTAAAGTCCTGCGTAGATGTTATATGATAAAGTTTTATCATCTTCTGACAGTGGGGGTTCTTAAGTAACCCTCCCAGTTTATTTTAAGCACTAGAATGTCGTTACACTGTGCTCAGAGTGGCTCTAAGAAAGCAGTGTTAGCAAGAACTTTGGTAGGAGTGCGCTCTGCATGTGGCTGTGCCTTTGTGCTGTTCTAATGTGTTTGTCAGGATTTGTTTCTGAATTCAGCTGTTCCTTGGGCTGTAACAGGAATTCTTGTCTGCAAAGGAATGATTCAGTGCTTTCTAGGTTCCTGAGACAATATTACAAGACTGACACCTATCTTGGTAGAGGCTTAAACTGGCACAGTGTGATTCTTATTGTTACTGTTTTCCATTCCAAAGAAGGAAGAAGCTTTAAAAATTTCAAATTGTTGTTTTTCTGACTTGTAGTTTGATTTCCTCTCTCCCCACCCAGTTGTGGGGTGTGCAGCATTATCTATAGCTATTACCTGCGTGTTCTTTCATTTGTTTAGTTTTCCCATTTGGGGTTTGCTTTAAGCAGTTGAACTACTATTAGTAGTGTGTTTGTGATGGCGGATCACATTTCTGACATGTGGACAAAGCAAGAAGGAAATGTACGTGTGACCCTCGCTGCCAGAGACTTCTCTTGCAGAAAGTGCCTTTGAATGTTGTGTGTGGTGAGGCTCATAAAGAGGCAGCAAATCACATAACAGGGTAGGTGTTGGCCTGAGGTAGTGGGTCATTGGAACGTGGTCTGGGACACCACTCACTTGAACATGGTGCTAGAGTAGTAGCAGGTAATGTTAATAAACTGTCTGGAATAATTGCAGGTTCTTTACAACTGGCATTGTCTCCTTACAGCAGCTTTATTGCAAAGACATGGGTTGTTTATTTTCAATTAAATTGCTTGTTTACTTGTGCTGTAGGGGAGACGAGCTCTATCTTTCTGCAGTAGTGTGATTACAGAAGAATATGTGGCGATCAGGGAAAGGAGATTCTAAGTAGGAAGCTCTGCTTAGTTGGATGTAATGGTTCAAAAAGCAGCTCCTGAAAAATCTTTCCTTCAAACAGATCTTTGAGTGCTGCAGTACCTCAGTTACTTAGGACTACCATTTTTCAATTTTTAACTTCCAAATCTGTGGAGAGCACAGGTAGAAACAGCTAGAGGTTGGAATCTCTTAGTGGAAATTTGCCTTCCCTATTGATGAACGTGGCTCTTTAAAATCCTCCTGTTTCTTGCATGCTCAGTAATGTTTGTATTTTGAAGGACTCTGTCAAAACGTTGGATAAGTACTTGGTAAACTGAACACCACGACCTGCCTGTTGCCCTGTCAGCTCATTTTTGATGTGATAACTGGGTTTTGGAAGCATCAAAATTCTTCTTATGCTCTTGTGTTAAAAAGAACAGCATAATATCTTGAGTGTCAGCTTTTTCCCCCCACTGAAAATAGACGTTTAATAGCATGCCATGCTGAAGGTCTTGCATCACAGTTTTCTGATTGAAGCTGGTGATAGAGGCTGCATTTGAAGACATTTGATCTTCTGCATTACATTAAAGAAGTGAAGGCATGGCTAGTAACAGTATTTAGAACTTAAGGCCACTAGGCATATATTAGAATAAGACTTAGGAGCCTACAATGTAATTTATTTAAAAAAAAAAATAAATCCATGTTTGATGTTAGCTTTCACTTAGTAATTGCATCTTGACTGCTTGTTTTTAGCCAGTGTAACTCTTTAGACAAAGTCAAAGCTTTTCACCACAAAAATCTAATCTTTTCCAGGGTAATGATGCTTAAAATTTGTCCAGGCTACATCAGTAGTTGTTGTTCAACCTCATTACTAGTTCCTAGTTCATTGTAAAGCATTCTGGTACCCAAGGAAAGCAGGTTACTGACAAAGCTGAGCTCCTCACCTCTCAGGGCTTTCTCGTGGTATTTCAGGAAGTAATTGAAGGAATATTGTTAGTTTTCAAATTGGCTCCAAAGTGTTTGGGTAGCTTTTACTGTGAATGCATTGGCGTCTAAGCCTCTGTAGAGTATGAAATGGCTGGAGGAATAATCTGTCATGTTGCCATTGCTTCTGCAGGAATTAGCATTTCAAGTCTTCTGGCCTTAGATTGCAAAGCAGCATAGGAAAACACTTTAAGAGTGCATAAAAGGTGGATATTAAGTGTGCTCTATGTACACCTTGTATTCTGAAAGCTGTAAGATTTGGCTGTGGTCAGTGTTTGAGATTGGTGGTTTTTTTCTCATGATAGGTCATGTTTAAAGTGCTGCTCATAGATAGTGCAGATATTAGTTCTGTCTTCTGTGGGGCTGCCGCCTTAGAGTACAAGGATAGCTTTCAATAGTGATTACTTTTGGGTTTTGGAGTGTGAGAAAACTAGTATAGATGTGTATGTCCCTGTTTACCTTTAAACCATTATCTTGGACAGCTGTTATTAAATCTCTTAATATTGTTCTGGGAAAATGGCTCTTAATGTTGGACTTCATTAGTAAAGCAAGACTCTAGAAAACTCTCTTAATCAGCTTTGCCAGAATTAATAAATCTATGGAAATAGAGCAGATGAAATCAGTGTGAATATGTTGATGTATTTTAATGGTGCAAGACCAATGCAGCAGTGATTTTCATAAAACTGAAATAGCTGTTGGCAAAGCTCTGAAACCTATGACAAACAAGCTGAGTGCAATTGTGTAAAGAATAGAATGTAAGCCGCCTGGTGCTGTTGACTGAAACTTACTCAGACTGGTAGCCAGAAATGTACTTGCCCAAGTTTGAAAGCAATGTAAAAAGGTATTTGAGAGTTTCTTAGAGCTGCAGTTACACCTGGTGTGCACAGGTGACCAGTGAAATCTATGGAGAATGAAACTGCATTTTGTAGTAGGATTAATTACAAATGTTTAAAGCTTTTGTAGACCAGATTTGCAATGGGATCATAAATGGGGAAGGAAACTTTCTCAGACTGTAGTATATTGCCTAATTGAAAGGCATTGGGGATACTTGGGTTCTGACTAGTTTCAGAACTATGACCTTCTGTGAATTGCCTCTGCAACTGAAATTCAGATGACACTAGAAGGCCTCTAAAGAAATCTGAGTTTTTCTGAAAAAATCTTTGCTTATTAGAATCAAGAGAAGCAGTTACAGTTTTTGGTGGGTTTTCCTGGTTGTACTGATGCATTTCAAGAGGGTCTCTTAGAGTGAATGTCTGATTTAAGCACCTTCCTCAGACTGACATGCTTAAAGTGTGGGTTTTTTAGTATTAATACATTGTGATTTTTTAAAACAGTGCTTATTGTTGACCTGATGTATAGTAGCTGCTGTTCAGGTGGTGCTTGAGTTGCTGTTGCCTTTCTGACTTGTAAAAGAGGTAGAACACTTTAGCTGATACTTTCCTTACATTTAATAGGACTCATCTTCGGTTCTAGCTAATTTGTTATGGCCAGCTTGGTACTGTTACACTAACCTGTAGAAGACAGGCTTCTTTTCCATGGTTGACAGCAGGTTCTTGGTGATGTGCTGTACTATGCATTACTCTATCTGTAACACTAAAAATTCTTCTCTGTCCTCTTGCAGAAAGTGTGGATGCCCATCAGCGAAGCTTTGATGTAGGAATTCAGATTGGCTATCAACGTCGGAATAAGGATGTGCTAGCTTGGGTTAAAAAACGCAGAAGAACTATTCGTAGAGAAGACTTGATCAGCTTCCTATGTGGAAAAGTTCCTCCTCCAAGAAATTCTAGAGCTCCCCCAAGATTGACTGTAGTATCCCCTAACCGAGCTACTTCAACAGAAACTAGCTCGTCTGTAGAGACTGATTTGCAACCCTTCCGTGAAGCCATAGCTCTGCATGGTAACAGTAACTTTTTCAATACTACTTGGTTAAAATTGGGTGGGGGTTCTTAAAGCATGTCTTGCTCTTGGCCATTGTTCATGGTTATACTGTGTTATGTACCTGATATTCCAGCTGAAGGTATCTCCTTCATTCTCCAAGGGAGTTTTTTTGCATGCATAAAGCATGTTAGCTAATAAAGTTGCACAGTCAAATACTTTGAGTTAAGGAAAGGTGTTGTTTAAAAGTGGAGTTTGGATCTGTAATATTCTACAGCTGTGAACACTTCATAGTGTTTTTGAAGCATGACGAGCCTTGGCTTTCATACCAATACTAAAAGCAAACTAAGTTCTTAGGAAATAATACTATGCTAGTGACTAGTTAAACATTAAGATTTGGCTAGTAGCAAATTGTTGTTGGGTTAGGTAGGTGATTTTTTTGTATCTGAAGCTTCCGTCTCCTAGGATACTGTACGTCACTGTAGTACTCTTGTTATGCACTGGATAATGTTCGACTTAAAGTACCCAGGAAGGGTACTTCACTTGCACATCATTGCAATAATTGAGTCCTCTTCAGAACTGTTTAGTTTCCTTCCAAACTTGGCTGCCAGTGCTATAGTGAATTTCCTTCCTTGCCAATACCAATAATGTTGGTAGTGTATCTTTTTCCTTCAGATATGAATATTCAGTAGCTTGTGTTGGGCTATTACCTAGTAAGTGATAAAAGGGTTTGTCTCCTGAAATTCTAAAGGGTAGCAGATCTCTTGAGGTATAAACAGTAGACCATTCTAAAAGCAGGAACAAACTATCTGTTAGTGCAATCTGTAAAACTCAAAGGATATTTTTACTGTTTTGGTGCTCTCAGTGAGGGGTTGGATTAATCAGTTAGATGAGTGAATTCCTGAAAATGCAGTCTTTGCTTCTGTGCTGTGCTGTGTTTTTTTTTTTTTTTTTTTTTTTTTTTTCAAGATAGGTAAACCAGCTGCTGTTACTGTCTAGGTGTCAGCCTAATTCTGGCATTGTTTGCTGCTCTGTGGCCATTTAAATCAAGCATTCTTCCACCCAGTCATGTAGTTTTGGCAGTTGTGCTTGTAGTGGAAGCTGGCTAGAGAATTCTATGTATCAGTATTGTTTCAGTAGGTAAAGCTGATTTCATGAGGAGGAACTGCATAAGCTGGCTCTCACCTGATAGAGCTGATAAGTCACCTCTCAAAAATGTTTTGTTTTCTGAGACTAGTTGCATCTGGTTTGGCTTTAACTACAAAGGCTTACTTTCAGGTGAGTAAGCTAGGTAGGCTCTCTGTTGCACAGGGAGCTCTTGAGCAAACTCAAGAGGCTTTTTTTGGCAATATGGCGCTTTTTTTCCTATATCCTGGTATTGTTTCTTAACATGTACTTTATATCAGGGTGGTTTATGGATGTCACTTCTCTGTAGCGTGGGAGTCTGAGCCATGACTTTCAAAGTTTTCCTGTTTTATAACCTAACATAGGGTCATGAGAACTTAAGGAGCTCTCTGTTCTATACTGGCACTGCAGGGGCTAGAAGTGCACTCTTCCCCCTTCATCAGCTGGTTGACAAGATTACATGTCAATCACCTTCTGGATTAGGTTCTCCTCATACGGCTTTCAATCTGGTCTTTGACACAAATGCTTTTGTGCTAATCTTTTAGTGACTGGGCTCGTATTTGGCCTTGCAACTGTTTTTAGGTTACTGTCCACAATGTCTGCATTCCTTCAGTTTCTCCCCCCTTCCTTCAATATTGAGGAAGTTGTGATTAAATTGTCTCCAGACTATTTTCCTATAGCGGTGGACTTTCTAGAACTGTTTTGATTTTTGAAACCTGCATAGGATCTTCAGGTGTGTGGAAATTAATATCCTCTGTAGGACTTTATCTTCATTTTTAGCAGGCAGCTTCCAAGTGATTTGTTGCTTCTAGGTGTTGTGAGGAAACATGAGAAACCCTGGTGATAGTAAGTGGAAGTCTCATCAAGCTCTCAGGATTGAGGCTTTAAGGGAAGCTTTTGGCTAGCATGTGATTAGGTGTTGCCTTGTGCTGGTAGGCTTCCTGTGGAAAGAGCGTTTCACTGTGGGTGACATGGGTGAGCTTAGTTAGATTTGAGGGATAATGCTAAAACTTTGCTGCACTGAACAGGACTGCTTTTAGTGAAGCAGGGATAGGTATGCATCTGCAACACAAAGCTCTTTGGAAGTAGACTTGGTTTATGGACTTACTGGAAATAGATCTGAAGCCCATGGTGCTGTAACTTGCTGATTTTGCTCTATGATGGAGGAAATAGCTGTGTTGATCATGTAACCTAAATGCTTCATAGTCACATCTGAAAACTTTGATAGAAGCTGTGGTAATGAAGTAGCTAATAAAATATTTCCTGGAATATCAAACAGGCCTAGATATATGTCCCAGACTAAAACATTAGTAGAAAAGTATCTTTGATACCAGTATCATAATCAAACTGTGCTGCATCAGACATCCATTAAAATTGTGGTTTTAGCCTTCTGTCTCAAACCCTGTTACATCTGACCTATCTTACAGTACTACAAGGTAGCTGAGAGTTTCTGACAAAAGCTATGGATTTTGAACCCTAGATTTAATCTTGCTATATTAGTTATCTATAGTCTTCATGTTATAAGGAACTTGTTCTCTGTTGTTCCTTCAAAATTTGTTACAGTAGTTAAAACCAAAATGATCATGACAAAATAATACTGATGTTTGTGAGATCTGCCTTTTAACTATGGCACTGTGCTGTACAGCTGTTACTGAAATCTTTACTGTAACTTAAGGGTCCTTAAGAATGAATATTTGGAACTAGAAGCCTCCTGAGAGACTGAAATGACAACTAAAAATCTCTGCCCTTAATATCAGCTTTCCATTATTAGTGTGCTGATGGGTAACCTTTGAAATAAAACATGGCTGGAAACTTGAACTGTGAATACCTGAAATTAAAGCCTTCAAGAGAAGCTGAGTAGTTAGTTCCAGGTAATCTAAGCCTTTTAACTCAAGTTCAAGTGGATATTTCTGAAACTGTATGAACTTTGCATCTGATGTTTGGTGTTTGAAGATGTGATGGCAGAAGATAAATACCTTGTATTGTTCAACATTTCAAATGCAGTCAAGTTTTAAACTTCCACCAGTCCCTCGAGTATCTCTGCAGTTAGCTTAGGTATGGATGTATCTTCCCCTGCTTGCTGGGTGTGTTGCTATATCCAGCTCTGTAAGAGAGGAGTTTCAAATGACAGAATCACATCAACTGAGCTAATAGCATAAGGTTCCCAAAAGCTGACACGTGCTGGGCTGTCTTCTGACTGGCTGTTTAACATATTAAACCTTGTAGTGCAGGTGGCTGTGTATGTCCATGTTTGAAATGATGCTTTGGTCTGCTAATGTAGGATGTGCTCAGTGCTTTCCAAACTTCTCCCAGCATAGTGGGAGGAAATGCTGTGGTTTGAGGAGGAGGAATAAGCAACCCTTTGAAAGCAATGGCTGAAAAGCATTAGACTTGAAAGCTCCTAACTAAACATTGTGAATGGGCAACAGCAACAACACAGTGAGGGAGTGTTCTAAAGCCAAGGAGCAAAAGTGGTGATGTCTATCATTGATTTAATTCAGTCTTTTTGGAGCTGTTGGGGAGAACCTGCTCTAGCAGTGTGTGGTTTGACCCCTTTAAAGAGCCTCACTTTCCATTAGGCCTGCTTATTCTTTTCTCAAAACACTCAATTGGAGTAAAACATTAGCACTCGTTAGAACAGAGAAGCAGTTCATAGGAGGATTGGGAGAACAGAGATCAGTTAGTTTGGAAGTTTAATTTAAAGGTTGTGTGTGTATATATAGCTATCAGAGTTGTGTTTTGGTATGTACTGCTAAAACTTGCTCAGAGCAGTACTGTGAAAGGGTGAGCATGACATAGAGGAGTGACAAGGATCAATCTGCATGCCATGTTGTATTTATCTGGGGTTATTAACTAATTCCTGCTTTAGTCACACTTGTCTAAGCATGAATGTTCTTTCTGATACTTCCTGATTTAAAACTTCTGGAAAACAATAGTTTAATGGTATTACTCTACTGAACAGAAGTTTTCCAGCACATTATGCTGTGGTAGTGGCCTGACCGACTCCTTGTGGATGTAGTTATAGCGCAGATAAAACAAAGTTTACAGTTTGTTAGGCCAGTATTAATAAACTTGCTAGTTTTGAGTTGATAGTTTTAAGTATGTTGCATTCCATGAACTAGGCTAGTAGCCAAGCATTCTAATCTACAGTTCTGAAGAGTAATTAGTTATAAATTAGCTACTATTGGTCACAGTTTTGTCTTCACTGCAGCTTTTTCTCATAATGCTGTAGTCAATGTTGGAATATAGCTTCAATATTTTTTTTTTGTTTGTGAAATTACCTGCTGTGAACACTGTGTTGCTGATGAGTGCAAGCTATGGCAGGAAAGAGAATGTTAGTAAGTAGTGCAGAGTATTCCAGATATGCCCTCCACTTCAATCCTTTCAAGTTTAAAAAAGGAGGAGACATCTGTTCTTCCTTAAAGGCCGCTATTAAAAAAGATGTCTCTTGTAGGAACAAGTGGTCATGAGATCCTGAATAAAGTACAGACATTGTTTGAATCTCTCCTGTTTGTATAGACAAAACTGATGTGCCTGTGAGTAGGTCATGTAAATCACAGTACAGAACTTGAGGTTGTGAAATGGTGCTGCTAACAGTCATGTCATCTTACTACTTCCTAGTATCTACTACTGCTTGCTTTACTGCTGTCAGTGGTTTAATGCTTTGAGAAGGGGTCTGAGTTCACTGAAAATTTAAAAAGTCAAAATAATGAACAGTAAATGTTTTTCTGAGATTTTTCTCTTTTCATTGCAACAACTTTCTGAGAAGAAACAAACTGTTGGCAAAGGTCTTTTCAATTGTATTGCTGAAATGGCAACTTGGTATTTCAAGTTTGCCTTGCATTTTTCTTTCTGACTCTTCCATATTAGCTTGATTACCCAGTTCTAAATTGAGCTAAGTGTTCTGCTCTCCTGGATTGATGTGTAGTGCTATGCAACATGGTCAGCTGCCAGTAGCTGAGACCAAATTGTCATTCAGTCTGTTGGCATATCAGGTAATGACTGTTACCAGTTCAGCATTAAATACCTGTATGAGATGCAAGATGAAAATGCAACTAGAAGTTGTGTTGTGATGTGATGCAATATCCTTGTACTCCTATCGTTGTAGAAATTAATTCAATACTACTCTTCTGCCTTTGAAAACCAGGTGTTTGAAGATTTTTAACTTCTTAATTGTCTCCTGAAGGTTGTTTGTATATTTAAATGTACAGTGATTCAGTATTACTTACATATTGGTAAGTCAATGCCTGCTTGAGGCATTGCTTGCAAACCTTGGCAGACTGGTTTAGAATACACTGCAGCATATTACACATGCATATATTTAATCTGGCTTTTGTGTCTACATATTTAAAATGTTTCTACTTGAAAGCTCTAAAACAGTTTTTGACTGATGCTGAAAAAGTATTCTTATATCATGAGTCAGTGTTGGGGTTTATTTAGAATAATTTCTCTCCTTACTTGGGCACAAGACATTAATTCCGTTTCATCAGGGCATCTTTTCATTATATTGGTCATTTGGTTGTAAAATGTAAGATTAAATGACAAGTGATGTAAATGGTTGACTTAGTGGAAGTAACAACACTGAACTTGTATGTTCAGAGCAATTTTGCTTGGAGTAGTGATGTGGGGTGAATTTCTGCAGTCAGTTTGGATTCAAAATAATGTCACTTGTGCACTGTCAAATATTTTCCAATTTAAATGTACAGAATGAAGCAATGTTCTTTTACTGTATACTATGCCAGTTGATATTAAACTTGCTCCTGTCTTTAAATTGTGAAGTGATTTGTTACCTGTCCAAGTTTTGCATATTAGTGATTTAACCAAGTTACAGCTTCTCAATTTTTTTTTTCTTGTACATCTGTCATGAATTAGCTGCTTTACTTTCTTTGATAGATGTAAAGGAACCCCTTTTCATAATGGTTTTGAATTTAAGCTTGAGTGTAATCCTGGGGGTACTGAAACCTTGTTTCTGAACTGCCTTCTAACTGAAACAGCTTCTGCTGTTTATATGCTTTCTGCTGTTGTATTGAAGTTACCTTTCATTCCCAACCTACAGGGTCCCTATCTGACTTCATACCATGCTTCTGAGTCATATTGGAACACCACTTAGAGCTGTAAGGAAAAGGATCTAAGAGCATCTATGGCTAGTGACTCCAATGGTTGTACACAGTGCCCAGTCTGTAAGGATGTATCCTGGGCTGTTAAAAGATCTAAACTTTACATGTTCAGCAGTACAGTAGAGTGGCATTGGCCTGTTCTATCCTGACTTGGGTATCAAGCAGACATTGCTGCAGATGGCTTTAGAATTTGTCTTCTATTTCTGCTTTTTGGCAACTGGACTGCTGGTTTTAGCAGGCTTCATGGAGGCTCTGAAGTGATTTGGCCCATTTCATTATACGTGAAGGAAGATGTGTATTAATTGGCTTTGTACACACAAGATGCGTGGTGACTGGACAAAGGTACAGAATATTTGAGAGAACCTCTGAGAGCTCAACAATTTGAAGGTCATGAGACAAATGCTCCTGGATAGTATAGAGTTTACTTGTTCTTGATGCTAGAAAATAGATGGATGTAGGTTTTGTTCTGCTCTTCCTTGTGTTCCTGCATGGATTTTGCTTTGTTGTTTGGGTGCTTCGTAACAATGGTGAGATTTGAAGCAGTTAGCAAAGATGTGTCTCATCTCTAAGTTGCTGTTTATCTATAGATATACCCAGAGTTCCAAGTGGATAAGATTTGTTAGGCTTTCATATACTAGCCTGTACTAAATTTGTGGAGTGTCCTGCTTTTCCAAAGTTGTAATAGTGACAAAGTTTGAATTGATCTGTAGCTCATTGTGTTCTGGTTTATGGCTTTGCTTCTATAAGAAATACTCTGTTTTAAGCAATCTTCATTAATAACTTGAACACAAACCAAAGTAGTTGCAGGGTATTTGTGACAATGTTTTGGATGGGATCTGTCCCACAATTTTGGAGGATTGTCCTGTGGTCTTGCTGGGTTTGTTATTTTGAAGTGCTGGTTTGAATTCTGTTAATGTATTGGCTGTTAGCAGCAGCCATGAAATAAAGGTTTTGTTTAAAAATTAGCTGTGGTATACAACTGTCTGAGATCTGCTGTCCTACTGTAGTTTTCTTCAGAGCTACAATGACTTGAGGGAGTGAAAGGGAGCAGGGTGGTGGTGTTTGAAACAAGACTGAGTCAGGTCAGCCTGGCAAGTCCGTGGTAGGGGATTTTCCTTCTGTGTAACTACTGCTGTAGTGTGAAGCCTAAAGGCTAGAAATGGTCTGCTCTTGAGTATGTACAGGTATTTTAAAGAGCTTGTCATGCTTACGGAGCTAGCGTTCATTGGCTCACTTTTGATGTCACAAAAAGCCAGTTCTAGCAATGGTTAGATTATTATATGGATTGGGAAGGTGTGGTCTGGACTACAAATAAATGTGGTACAAATAACAGGGCAAAGTGCCTTGAACACTGCTAGAAGCCAGACGTCATCCCTTCTGCCACAGGTGGGAAATCCAACTTTCTTTACTGTTTGACCTAAATACTCTCTCTTTTTTCCCTAGGTCTTAGTGGTGCAATGGCTAGTATAAGTGTTCGCTCAAGTACCCCAGGCTCGCCCACTCACGTGAGCAGTGGCTCCAATGCTAGTCGAAGGAGAAATGGACTCCATGATGTTGATTTGAACACTTTCATATCAGAAGAAATGGCACTCCACTTGGACAATGGTGGAACTAGAAAGCGTACCTCAGCCCAGTGTGGCGATGTCATTACAGACTCACCAACTCATAAACGCAACAGAATGATCTAAACTGCAAAAATTTCAAACCCACCATGCTGCTTGAAAGCCACTTGATCCTCAGAGTACTATTGAAAAAGGAAACATGAGGCCATCTTTACATATTCACTGTTTAAGACAAATGAATTCAATAATTGCCATAAAGGAAATTTTAGATATTACATTAGATGCCTCTTGTAACTGCGGCTTTCTTAAACTATATTCTTAGCAGAGGACATCAGATATTGTGTAGTAGTTAGCAAGATCATCATAGGCAAACATGTATCCGTTCCAAGGCTAAAAGTGACCTTACTTGTATTAAAGGGAAAGGAAATTTCAGATGTTTATTTGGTTATAGAATGCTTTTGTTTTTGTCCTTTATTTCCTACTGTGTTGAGTATTTGCTTAAACAGTATTGCCAGTTTGACTGAAATTGTCTACGACATGACTTGGCATCTTTGTCAAAACTGCAGGCTTCCATTTTTGCAGCACTGTACCATGCACCTAGTTTCTATATAGTAACAGTGTGCAAGTTATAAATATTGGACTGTACCCTTTTTAGTTTTAAAAGCAGTTGATAATTCTGGTGATTGTGTGATAATGTAAAGAGGTGCTATGATGGTCATGCAATTAATACTTAATATTGACTCAGTACAAGGATCTTTATTGGGTTCACTTTGTGTGTTTTAGTGCTCCGAAGTAGCAATATTAAACTTTCCCCAATTAACTTCCTAGGCTTTTAAATCAGTTGGAGAAATTATATGTACTTTTTGGTATTATCCTCGTGGTAATCTTATACAGTGCAGACTGCACCAGTGCTGACCTAAATTTAGAGAAAGATGTCCTGTTATTGGGAAATAGGCTTTTCTGTTCAGTATTAGTGAACGGTAGGTTTTGTGTACGCCCATATCCCATTTGACATTTCTTGTGCAGTAATTGCCCGTGGCTGGGGAGGGGTGGGAGGAGAGGGAACGAGGGGGGATAGTTGGAGAAAGGGGTGTGTTCTAACAAGTAAGACTTCTGGTCACACGTGGAAGCTTTGGACAAACTTAAATGAGGTGCTGTGTGATGCCATCTCCTTCAGGAGGGGAGGGACACGCAGGTTCTGTGAAGTGCTAAGAAAATAATTTAAAACTGGAAGTTGATTCTAAAGCTCTGGATAAACATGCCGTAAGGATGTATTAAATAGGATAAATGGCTTTCTCTTTGTGTTGAGCTTACATTCATGGGACTGAACTCTGGCTGCCGTAACTTAAGCGTAATTTAAAACTGAACTAGAGATCAAGGCTGATCTGCAAATGAGTTTCTGAATGGGGAAGGATATGTCAATCTCGGTGTCCTAACTACTTTTACATGTAGATGCAGCATGTCTTCGGTGGAGAGCCCCAGCTTTTAGGGCCTCTAAATCTCTGCCTAAGAAAGTGATAATACAGGAGGAATAAGGAAATGAAGGGCTCCAAACCTGCAAGCTGGGAAGGGGTATTTTATAGCGATGGTATGCATGCTTTAACTGGAAGCATAGGCTGATTCTTGAATGAAATGCAGCTATGCTAGATTCACAATACTAAAAATTGTGCTGTTCTAGCTAAGTTAAGGCACTTTGAGCTCTATGTTAATACACAGCTCTTCAAGACTTTTGCTTACATGCTGCTTGTAGAGTTGGATCTTTTTTGTATTATCTTCCCTGTTTGAAGCAGACTTCACTGTAGATTTGCTCTTTTACCCTGATGTCCTCTCACTGGTGTTCTGTAGTCAAGGCAAGACAGCAATGATGTCTTAAATTCAAGGCTCTTTACTGAGAGCATTATTTTCTTTGCTTTGTGGTGCTTCCATCAAATTTCTTTACCTTGAAGAGCTCTTGAAGATGTCAACAATTGCACAATACTGTAGCTAGAGGGTCTGTAGTTTATGGGACAAGTGTAAGAACTGTCCAAAGCAGGATGGTAAGAGCTGTTCAAAGCCCCCACCTTTGTTACATAGCTGAACTTGCACATCACCTGAAGACTCAGCATACATTAATTTCAGTTACTATTAACTACGATTCATGAGACTTATGTAAAATATTAATACTTGCATAAAGCTAGTTTTCATTTGGAGACTGCATTTTCAACAAAGATTTTGAAGATGGTGTCTAAATATCTGTTAGTATTTATTAAGCTGTTGGCAGAGGGAATCTTTTTTTTTTCTGTTCCAAAAGAAAAATCTGGAGTCCTGAACAGGAAGGATGAGCTGAGAACCATTCTCCAGCTCTTCTGTTTGTACGTTAACTGGCTTGTACAACTAGGATGCTTATGCCCTGCAACTTCTAACACTTCACTATTCCAGGTGGTAAAGGGTGACAGCATATTGGTATCAGTTCTGCATATGTGGGCTGAACTGTAACAGTGCTTCTGGTGTCGCCCAAATATACAGAGCCTGTTCAGATTACTTTCCTTCCTTACAGTGAAATAAATCCTCTTTATGCTTTGAAGCATTAATTCAGTCTAGTACCATCTGAAATGAAATTTGTCTGGCTTTTTGATTTGTGCCATTTTTTTCTTTGAAAGAAAGCAGGCTTAGATATTAAACTGGTTGCTTTAATGTGTTGTGTGGCTTCTCTCTTTTTTTTTTTTTTTTTTTTTGGCTTATACCTTAACTCCTCGGCAATCTTCTGATTGTTTTTCGTTTAGCCCCAACCGTCATTTGCTCTTTGTTAACCTCTGCCAGAATGATAAAAAACAAAAAATAAATGATGCATGTATTCACCTGGTAAAACACAAGGAGAACAGGTTGTTTATAAAAAAAAAAAAAAAAATAAAAAAAACCCAAGGAAAAACCTCCAGTACCTGTTGCTTTGAAGATTCTTTCTTGTGCCAGTGTAGAAAATTGACATTTCTGGAAATGGCTGTTCAGCTGTTATCCAAACTGTCGCTCCTGAAGCCAAAATGAGTTGATATTTTTGGGGGTGTTTTTTTTTGTGTGTTTGTTTCCCCCCCCCCCCCCTCCCCACACACACCCTGTAAGAAACACTGAATTGAGAATTGTTTAGCTTGGTTAAAAATGGTGCTTAGTTTTGCTTTCTCCTCTGAATCGTCCAGTTGAACCGGTCTCTTCCTCTCCATGTACATCAAATCTTAACATGAATGTGCGGCAAAGTTTCATAAAGTACATCCTGCACTGAAGCTACTGAGCTTGGCTTGCTTATTAATGAAGTAAGTTTTAAATGTTAAATTGAAATCTATATTACAATAAAGAAATGCAAAAATGAAATATTTTTTTTTTTTATAGTTTAATTTTTTTTTTTTTTTTTGGGTTTTGTTTCCTGGCTGAAACTGAAGTCCTGCAGTTCAACTTAACTTTCAAATGTGGTTTACCCAGCTGGAGTAATAGAAACTCTTTAAGTCATAATAAACCTAATAATAATAAAAAAGAAAAATGCAATGAATCAGGCTGCTTTGTAGTTCTTTTTAAGTTTCATACAGTCCATCAGTCAAACCAAACCAAGATAATGGTTAGTGCGAGTTGCCAATTGCAGTCTGATGGTAGCTGTTCAGTCTGGCTGTGCTGAAGAGGCTTTTGCCTTTCTGCTGTGTGGATTAAGGAAGATGCTCAGAACTGGGCTGTGCTGTGGCATTTGTACATGATGTTCTGCAGAGTTTAACATCACTTACACCACACTTTTTCTAACATCAAGATGTTAGGAAAAACATCTTGAGCTATGCCATTTAAAACCTCTTTAGAAAGTTAAGAGGTATTGACTTGAATGGTAGAGCTTTCCAATCTCTTGGAAAACTCTTCAGACCAGTGAACTTAGATGCTTTAATCAATAGGTTTTCCTGCTTCTGAGTCCCTAAAGCAGCAAACTTTTCTACTTAATCAAGCAGGTCTTTGGATTTTGTCATAAAGGAAAGCTTTGTTTCACTGGAGCTTTTATGTTAGTGTTTTACTTCTGTTCATGTGAGGGAAAAGTTCCAGTGGGCATTTAGGAAGTGTAAAATGACTTGAGATGGGCTCCAGGCTAACATCTGAAAGATGGTGCTAATAGTAGGATGCTCCAGACTTGAGGAATGCACACCTGAGAAGTTCCCGAGTTCACCCCACTGGGTAGAACTGAAGTGGTTGGGGCAGCCAGATGGCCCTGTGGTTCCTTCCTTCTAGAGCCTCTGGTCATTTGAGGTAATGAGGAAGGCACAGGCCCTTGCAGGTGACTCTGCTTGTCTCTACAGCTTTTGTTGCTGTGTGTAACTCCTGTGGGTAGTGTGAGGCTGGGAAATGTTCCCTGAGAGCTTATGAAATGGCTCTAGTCAACACTTGTGCTTTCTGCTGCCATTCACTCACTGGGCCCATTTCAGACCGTCTCCAAAGGAAAACAATGTCTGAAGCTCACAAAGGTGGCAGTGAATAAACCAACCAAATTCTTTGTGTTACAACAGAGCTAGGTAATGCTTCTGTAAAGGGAAACTTAAGTAAATGTTTTTCAGTGGGTAATAAAGATTCCAGCATGTTCTGGGACTGACTGGAGTAGTGATGCACTTCTGACTGGTGTGATAGCAGCTGTCTGGGCTTTTTCTGAACACTGGGACATTTTACTGGCTAAGATGGGATGTGGGGGATCAGTGCATGAGAATATAACCTAGTTGGAATCTGCAGTGAACCCACTGACTGCATCCTATGGTTTGTGAAAGATCTTTATCAGTGTTTTCTTATATTGAAATTCAACTTTAGCATCTAAGGTCACTTTTAATTAAGCTTTTGAAATACTTCATTGTTTCTATATGAACTTTTTAAAGTGTAAAGGTAAAGTGGGATCTGGATGACACATAACAGGAGAGCAAGCTATGCATGGAAGGAAGTACTGGGGTCCCTGATTCTGTTCTCATGGTGTAACACTGTTTTGCATCTTTGGCAGACAGTCATGATGCTTCTCCAGGTCTGAAATTCAAGCCAGATTAATTCTGGTGTTTTGTTCAGCTAAATCCTTTTAAAAAAAGCCTCAAAGCAGAGGATTCAGAAGTTTTGCATCTGAACTGGATGTACTGAAACACTGCTTGAAGTTTCTACTCAAGTTTTGATGGGGTTGCTTCCAGCTCCTGCCCATGCAGCTGTGTGTAGCTCTGCTCACAGAATGTGCTCCATGCTGAAAAGGTCTAAGGGTAGCATTTGCTGCTTTATTAATACATATTTTTGGTTTATATTGATAACTGTTTGGATCTAGCTTTTTCATTTTGAAGTGAGTTCCTGGAGTCTTACCTGGAATGCAGTATGCAAGATCAAGATGGGGAGAAAACGGCAAGTTTATTCTGTTTAATTGCTTGATTTTGTACAGGTAACTCCAGATACCTATAGTATTGTCTCTCTGTAAATCAATGATCTATAGATCACTTTGAAACCACAAAAATCTTTGCAATTTTTAATTGTTTTAGGCCAGGCCTGTAGTTATTTTCTAAAAATGCCTACTGTGCTCTAAAAAAATGGAGATATTAAAGCTCTGGGGGAGTGTTTGCCACAAGCTGGCAAAAGTGCTGCTGCCCCGTCTCACAAATCCCAAATGAAAATAACTAAACCTGTTCTCAACAAAAATGTTCTGAAATATCTTTTTTTTCCTGTTTTCTCTAAAAGTCCCAATAAAAATGGGAAATGTGCTTAGAGGTGAGTGGACATCTCCAAAAGGTGGACTTGTCTGCTAAGGATGTCTGTCTCTAAGCCTCTCTACTGTGAAAGCTCACACAGTGAGGTCCACTCTTTGATGACTACATTAAGTCCACTCTTTGTTGACTACATTTAAATGACTTCCTATGGAAGAGCATCTGTGGTATCTCATGGCTTTTTTTTCCCCCTCTCTCCCTGGAGGTACTGTTGTCATTAACAGGAATCCTCTGAAGGGCCATTTCTGTCTGTTAAAACGAGTTTTGGAGTCTTTATGACTGAAATGGTGGTATTTTTTTCAGGGTAGAAAGCTGCTGAGGATGCTCTGAGCACTAGCTGCAGAGGCTTGTGTGCTGCCAGATGACAGTGCAGTGCTGTAACTCATTTCTCAAAGTACAGAACGTTCATCTTTTCCCACCTAGATTTTTTTTTTCCCAGGGAAATGGGTTCAACATATTTAAATCCCAATAACTGGAGTCCTGAATAATAGTAGTTTCACCACCAGAAAGCCCAGGAATTCCTTCAGAGTCAGTTTTCAGGTAGATTTGATCTTTCCTAAAGCATACACCACAAGCCATGTCTGTGTCTGGTTTTATTCCTCCTCTTTGTGGCTGTGACCTCTTCTGACCCCTTTCATGCAAAGAGCATCTCCCTGTGCCAGTTGCCACATGTCTGAACATCAAGGTGTTTCTGGTAAGTGCCTGTACATGGTAGGTGTGGTGCTGCTTTTAAATTAACATCAGCTTGGGTTGCCCACAGGTTGTGGGGCCTACATGCCTGGGGATACTTGGGACATAGATGCAGCCTGGAGCATCCTGGTCTTGGACCTACTGTGAGCAGGGATTGCACCAGGTAACCTCTTGGGCACTCTTTCCACCTGAATTAATCTAGGATGAGCCATCAGTGTGCCCTTGCCGCCCAGGAAGCAAATCACATCCTGGGCTGCATCAAGAGAAACGCAAGGGAAGTGATTCTCCCCCTCTGCTCTGCTCTGGTGAGACCCCCACCTGGAGTATTGTGTCCAGTTCTGGAGCCCCTAGTACAGGAAGGATCTGGACGTGCTGGAAGGTGTCCAGAGAAGGGCCACGAGGAAGGGAAGAAGGCTGGAGCACCTCTCCTATGAGGACAGACTGGGAGAGTTAGAGCTATTCAGTCTGGAGAAGAGAAGACTCTGAGGAGACCTAATTGTGACCTTCCAGTATTTTAAGGGGGCCTACAAGAAAGCTGGGGAGGGACTTTTTAGGGTGTTAGGGACTGATAGGACTGGGGGGATAGAGCCAAACTAGAAATGGGTAGATTCAGATTAGATGTTAGGAAGAAGTTCTTCCTTGTGAGGGTGCTGAGACACTGGAACAGGTTGCCCAGGGAGGTGGTGGAAGCCACATCCCTGGATATTTTTTAAGTCCAGGCTGGATGTGGCTGTGAGCAACCTGATCTAGTGTGAGGTGTTCCTGCCCATGGCAGGGGTTTGGAACTGGATGATCCTTGAGGTGTATTCCAACCCTTACAATTCTATGGTTCTGTGATTCACTACATGGTGTCTTTTTTTGGTACAGTTTTATTTGTGAGAGTGGTAGAAGACACTGCTGTCCTTGCTGCTATGTGGTAACTGCTGCTCAAATAACTGACCACTGATGAAAATGGTTTTCCTTTCTCTGGAAGCTTGAAGGTTCTATCAAAATTGTAGCTGTGTAGCCTCTGAAGGATGTCTTGCAAAGCAGAAACTGGTCCCAAATGTAAGTAGTTTCTCAGCACTGTTGCATGCTTCATGGCCTTTGAAGTACCAAGAGTTTTGGGCTGAACTCTGAAGCTGAAGGATGTTTGCACTGCTGCATCTGCTCAGCTGATGGAAACCATCTCCAATGGATGGGAAAGCATCTGCCAGAGCTTGGCTTTGCCAAGTCTTGAAAATGCCCTTTTTAAAAGGTGAAATTCCAGTTAGGAGTAGCTGAAAGCTTCTGTATTAAGGGCCAAAGGCCCTCATTAATGTTCTGGCAGACTGGTAAGTGGTATTTCAAGCTCTGGCATGGGACTGCTGCTGTGGGTGTGAGTTTTGATGCGAGCTGACAAAGGGGAAAGAGGGTTGAAAGGTGAAATTGTCAACACAGAAGAGATGTACAACCAGTTCAAGCTCCAGTTGTCTTTATGTCATTTTTCTCTTGGGACTTCCTGGAGACAAATGGTAGAATGATCAGTTAAAAATGTCTAAAACTTTCCACATACTGGACACAGTGCTGAAGATGCAGAAAAGCACCATGTGGATGAATGGTGGCTTGAAAATGTTTTTGATAGAGAAATGCAGAATGTGGGTTAGGGTTTCTCCAGAAATGCAGAGTTCTGAAGTTGTTCCAGTGCCCAAGTTTGTTTGCTGTGAACTGGAGCTGCATTTCTTCACCTGTTTTTTTTTTTTTTCTTCTTAATTTCCTGAAATAGCCTTCATGTATTCCACTGAGACTGAAGCAGCAGGTCCTGGCTAAGCATCTTCCCTTTCAAGGGTATTTCAAACTCACAGCAAACTGGTGGTACATGTGCAAAATACAGAGTGTACATTAAATATCCTGGCTTGGCAGGAGCCCAGGTACAGCCTGTTGGCCACAGCCTCTTGCAAGTGCATGCTGCAGTGGATTTTTATCTTACTGTGTTTGGACTCCTAGGTTATGATATCATTATGGCAATGCTGGAATACTTCTTTTGACTTTTCTCCATCTCCAGAAGGTGAGCTGGACAGATCAGAGGGGTGTTACTGGAGTGTGCCAAAAATAGGGGCAGACTAGAGAAGGGTGGGTAGCTTTGGTACCTGTCAGAACATCAGAGGCTGATCTGGTACTAGTGGAGGATCTGTAGATTTGATCAGATTTCTACAGTTATGTTTTATTAGTTTTAATGTTTATAGAGACTTGAGGATGCCCCTGCTTACTGTGGGGGGTTGGAATAGATGACCTCTAGAGGTCCCTTCCAATCCAGTGTGTTCCATGGTTCTGTGTAAAGCTGCAGCAGTTCCTGGTGTCCAAGTGCTGCCTGAGGGGCAGGTGAAGTCTGCAGCTGTCTTCTGCAGAGGCTGTCATGGGCTAACAAAATCAAGCTGTGGAGGAGAGGAGGATATAATTTGTCAGAAACAAACCCCACATTTTATGATAATGTTCTCTCTAGTTTTTGTCTTGCTTCTGTGGCTATAGCTGCTTGCCCTCATTAACAGGCTACCAGAACAGAAGTGGAGAGGAGCCTTAGCCAAACCTTTGTGCCTTAATTCCACTGTCTCTCCAAGCTGCCTGGCAAGCACTTGGGTGGGTGTGAACATGGATCTCTTGCAGGAATATGAAAAGGGCCACCAGGGGCTATCACCTTGAACTTGTCCTTTCAAGTGTTATCTATAAATACAGTCCCCCAGAGCAATCCAGCTGGCAACCTCTAGTCAAGCTCATCGTGATCTTGGATAAAACTACTGTCAAGCAGAGCCAGATCTTCAGCTGCTTTATGGAGCTGTGCCCATTTCCACTGCTTGGGTGTGTGAATCCGAGGAGCTCCTTTCTGTGCCGCAGCCTTGCAGCAGATGAACTTCCCAGTGACGGGTGAACCTCAGCACTGTTGTTTACAATGTACAAGTGGAGAAGAGGAGAAAAGCTGATGGTATGGCTAGGAAATGCCATGTGCTGGCTCAGCCCCTGATGTTTTGGGTGCCTCACTCCACTGTGTACCCATCATGTGACAGTGATCCAGCTACTGCCTAAACGTTTTGGTAAATCAGCAGGAGCCACCATGTTAACTGACAGAAAGGAAGAGGTGATGTGGGCAGCCCAAAGCATGGGGAAAGAGAGCTGGCTCTCCCAAGGTCTGGAGGAGCTTTGCTGTTTGTGTTAACCCAGGTTTTTCTTTTGGTGTGTGGCATCCAGCAGGCTGTGCTAATGGCAGAGCTGGGGCTGCATCCTGACAATGCCTTTGCCTGCTGGTGCAGCTGGTGAGGGATCAGTGCTTTTCTGTAGCTAATGAACTCTTAAGATCATCAGATGAGCAGAACTACAGAACTGAAAATCTCTCGACTTGACTAGCTGCATTTGTGTCCTTAAAGGAGCCATGTGCTGTCATCTGTCCTTTGTGCAGATGGAAATCTGTCTTGGCAGGCTGCTTTCCTCCTTTCTCAGTGGCTGAAGGCAACTTTGCAGGGTCTTTGCTGCTGAAACTGTCACTTTTTGTTAATCTGGTGTTTTCTCCATTTAAACTTTCAACTGTATCAGTAGAGCTGCTGTCATCTCCATAATCAGCAATTCATTATGCAAGAATAACTCTTGCCTATCTAGCCCCAAATTACCACTCTAGCAACAAAACAAGTGACAAGATGGCCCTTACCAGGTGAATCTGGTACAACCTAGGGCACTGCCCACCCTAGCTGGGTGAGGCTGAGGCTGAGGCGCCTTGTTTACTGCAGAGGGATGCATGAGACAGCAGATGGAGTGATGCTGTGTGCTTTCCTGCTGCTGCAACTTGTGCCTCATTCTCAGTTTTACATTTGTAGATGGATTGTTTCCATTATCTGCCAGAGTGACACTTAATCCATGTGGTAAAATCCTGGCTTAGCATTTCACATAACGAAACCGGTAATGCACTGTGAGTTAAAGGACAGGATTTGCTTTCTCTTCTGAACTTTGTTTCCATACAGGGTGTGATCAAGAAATGCAAGATGGAAAAAGTTCATGTTAATTGATGGTAAAATAGTAATGCTTCATCCAGATGAGGGGTGGAATAGAGTGCTTGCTTATCTGTGTGGCCCAAGGTCTGGGGAAACTGGCTCCCAGGACCTCACTGCAGCTGTGACTGATCCCTCGGGGTGTGCAGGTGAAGCTGAAGTGTCTGATATGAGTTAGCAGGCATCATCTTGCTCCCTGATAGAGGAAAGAGCTGAGACAAGCAGAGCTTGGAGGAAGGACTAGCATGTCCCAGACTGTGACCTCCCTGGTTTTATGGGATGTCCTTGTTCTGTCTTGGAACAGCCTTCTCATATGGGAAGTGTGGAGGAGATAGCACAGTGCAGTTCCATTGTTACATCAGCTTTCACGTACATGGGGACACTGAAGTGTCCCTGCCAGCCTTATCTCTGCCTGTCTGTAATCAGGTGGGCAGGATGTTCAGCCCCATGTTTGGTCTTGAGAACCTCACCTTGCTTACAGCATTTGATGATGCCACTAGCTGGCAGGAATCTCACCTTGGCAGCTAAATACCACAGAAACCCTTTTTTCATTGTCTTCACATGCCACACTGGAGTTTACACAGGGCTCTGGTATGTGTTGACTTCCTTGAGCTGTTTGAAGCTCCTGACAAACCTCACACAGTGCCAGTGCAGTGCCTGTCGTGTGTGCCAGCATGAGCATGGCACCCAGCACCTTCTGCCCTGCGGGTCCTGGAACAACCCTGGCAGCATTTACATGCTGAGTAAGTGTCAGGGAGATGTCTCTGCAGCTTGTACCCCCCACAGCCATCTCCCCATGTGCACTCCTGGGCTGCAGCTTCCCTACACTCAGGGTACCAAGAAAAATTAGGGGAGCTGGATGAGAGGTGTGTCGGGACTGGAACAAGGACAGGCTTTTAAAAAACACCGGGGCAGGGCTTAGGAATGGTTGCACAAGGAAGTGGACCAACACTGTCTCGTGGGGAGGTTGTTCTCATTACCCAGTGGCTCAGCCCTCCCAGCTGGTCCCAAGGTGGTACCAGCACCTCCATTGCCTTGGTTGTGCCAGGGAAGGGAGTTGGTAAGAGCAGGGTGATGGCTGCTCCTGTGCTCTTTGCAGGCTGCACTGGCACAGCTGGCTCCGTAGTTACCACAGTGGGATGAGGGGAGCAGCATCCCCACGCTGATACAAGGCTCCTCCTGTGGTGCTCACACTGGGCACTGTTTAGTCAGGCTTCCAGCCTTTTCTTTTTTTTTTTTTTTTTTTTTTTTTTTTTTTAGGATGAAGAACTTCGAATAGGATTTAGGTGATAGTGAAAAGCCTGTTTCTTCTGACATGCAGGGGGTCCCAGGGCCATTCTTTGTATGCTGCTGCCATCTAGGGTGTGAGTCTGCAAAGGCTTCACTGCACGCAGCACTCGCGCTCTCAAAATACTTCTCACAGTGTTTGCTCCGAGGCTGTGTGGACAGCTGGAGCAGAGCTCCCTGCAGCGCCTGGGCACAGCAGCACTTGGAGAGCAGGCATGGACCCAGGATATCAATACAAGATGTTATTCCACGTTAAAAGCTGTGTCAAGATTTGCAGAAGAGTGTTATTTTGTGGCTTGGGTGTTAGCATGGTCTTGGGGAATTGCATTCTGGTTCTGATGTGAGCTGTGTTCTGTAGGTAGCACCATCACCCCCTTTGGCTGCAGGCATGTTGTCCCCACTGAGGTTAGCTCTGGTCTCAGGCTGGCCTTGTACAGGTGCCTGGGCATGCAGATCTTGTTTGTTTGTTCTCAAGTACCCGTGCAGCTTGTCGGGTCTTGTGGGAGAGACTGGGGTGGCTGGCGGTGACTTGTTTCAGCCACAGACAGGGGTCACCACAGAGCAGCTGCTGGGCAGCTCTGGGGATGGGCTTTGGGCAGCTCAATATGTTCTTTGGTTTTTTGTGGAACAGTCCTTCTCTGTAGATCCAAGAAGGTTTTACTCTTAGGGAAAGTGTGAGCTGAAGTCTGGCTGCAGGCCAGTTTCTGCCTGGGATCTGGGGCACATTGGGGAACAGATGTTCAATTCGGACCAACATCAATCCCCAGCTTGAAATCTTCACTAATGGCTCTCATCCCACATCAAGGACTTCAAAGAAATAATAACTTTTTGGTAGTTCCAGCTCTGGCATAATGGAAATTCCATTTTACAGCCTACTTGCTACAGACTTAACCTCATGAAGTTCAACAAAGGCAAGTGTAGAGTCCTGCACCTGGAGAGGAGTAAGCCCCTGCACCAGTATGGTTGAGGGACTGACCTGCTGGAAAACATCTCAGCAGAGAAGGATCTGGGAGTGCTGGTGGGTGAGAGAGGTTTTCCTTCCCCTCTTCTCCACCTTGGTGAGGCCACACCTTGAGTATTGTGTCCAGTTCTGGGCTTCCCAGTCTGAGAAGGACAGGGAACTACTGGCAGGCCCAACAGAGGGCCGCAAGGATGATTAGGGCACTGGAGCATCCCTCTTATGAAGAGAGACTGAGACCTGAGGTTCTTTAGCCTAGAAAAGAGAAGACAGGGGATCTTATCAGTGCTGATCAATAGCTAAAGGGTGGTGTTTAGGAGGATGGGGATGGGCTCTTTTCAGTCATGGCCAGTGACAGGACAAGTGGCAAAGTGTACAAACTCAGACACAGAAGGTTACACTTGAACATTCCCCCCATTTTCTGAAATCTTTCTGGAGCTCTGTGGTGCTGGTAGGCAGGTGACTCAGTGCCTAGGATTTTCCAGTGGGGTTTTAAGATTCATCTCAGGTGAGTACATTTAAATGTGCATTGATTTCAGTGTGCTTTGAACTTGACCTTATTTGTTCATGTGGAGGTAGCTATCTGAGATAACTATCAAGCTTAAGTGTTACAGATGGTCTGAAATCTGTCAGGTACTGAGAGTGCAATTGGACACTTCCTATTTTTAGGTGCTTCCGAGACTGCAATCATGGTATGAATGCATTTTTAGGTATCACTAAGTATTATACATTCTATCTTTGTTTTATATCTTGAAGTGATGCTTTTTTGCTGTAAAAAAGTGAAAAAGCAAATGCTGAACAGAGGCTCCATGAATGGGGAACATAAAGGTGTCCCTGTGGCAGTGATGCCATACCACAGCAAGTCCCTGTCCTGAATTAAGTGTGAATGACATTTTGCTTGGGTAATTAGTGGCTAAAGTCATCCTGAGCATATGGACCTCAGACATGGCTGCAAGCTGTGTTCCTTGCAGGAAGCTGCTGAGTGTCAGCAGTGATTTCATGAAGAGTAGCAGCTTGTTTAGGGATAGGCATCAGCTGTAACTAGAAATGTCATGAGATACCTGTTGTGCCATTAAATGGCTTTCAAGTCATTGACTAATTAATGCTTGTGTCCTGCAGAGAAGGAAACCTTCATCAGCCTCCCTTGGCACCCGTGCAGAGCTTAAAGGAGGAGACTTGTGGGGTAGTTTTGCAGCAGATCCTGGCAGCAGTGCTCTGAATTTGCTTTGCACTGACTGACATGGACCTACAGCAGAGACCTCAACTGTGGGGAACGTGCCAGCCTTCAATGTCTGTTTTCATGGTCCACATCACCTTCTGGATGAATGGCTCCATCCTTGCATGAGTTATGCCCTGGCTGGTACCCAGGAGGGGATGCCCACACTCAACAGCACATGAACCAGCTTGAGGAAGCCGTCAGATCAGCTGCTGCTCTTTCAAGGCCAGAGGATCCCAAAAGCTGGTGGTTTTGAAAGAAAGGAGTGGATTTACCTGACTGATCTAAAGCGGCTGCAGTTCAATACAGATAGCCTCCTAGTTGTACAGCTTTCCCTTTCTTATTCTGTTTTGAGACTGATTTTCTCAGAAATATGGAGCATAATTTCCTGCTTGCACATCTGTCTGGCATCCACAGATGGTGAATACAGAAGGCTGTTGATGAGCTTTTCCAGGATTTGTTGTTGTAGGACTGGGCATTTGGAGTTAGTGACTCTCCTTAGGCAACGACCAACCCAGCTTAAGATATAGAAACACCTTTAATATCTTTATTTTGCCGCAACATCTCCCTTGTTTTCAAAGCTCTCAGAAAGTTTTCTTGCCCAAGGAGTCCTTATATCCCAACTGGCTTTCAATAGTTTCCAGAGCTGGTCCTAATTAGTGCTAACTAATTGGTGTTGGATGATGGGTTGGATGTGGTGATCTTGAAGGTCTCTTCCAACCTGCTCTGCTCTGCTCTAACTGAAAGTATATTATGTGAAGAACTGACAAAGTTTGTCAGAACCCCCTTAGTATATTGAGAGTTTTTACACGAGCATCCAAACTGGGACAAATTAATTTTGTTTCATAGATTTGAGTTTCAGGGAAAAAAAGCCAAAATCTACATGTGAAAGCTGTGGGTGATTTTTGGGTGTTGCCACGCAAGGCCTTTGCATCTTTGCTCTGTGCTATGAGCTTTGCTCTTTGACTGGACCAGGGCTCCTCGGTGTCACCTTTGTGACCACTGCTCTGGTGTGGCCTCACTTTTGTGTGTGCTACACATTTTGTAGTAATGTCTCTGTTGTGACCCCTGTGAACTCCACACTAGGTCTCTGCTCCCTGAAGGAGGTGCCAACAAATAGGTTTATAGGAAGATAGCGGCTGGGGTTTTGGCAGCTGATAATAAAGCAGCTGTGTTTGTTGTTTCTAACTGGCAAAATACAAAGCAGAATTCATTTAGGCTACATACAGGTTACTACAACTTTAAAAGTGAGGGAGACTATATAAATATGCTGCTACCAACATACTGGGTAGCATGAACCTCTTCATTTTACTTGGAGAACAGCACAGCATAAACCTAAGAAAAACGTGCCATGCCAGGGTGCCCATCAGTAAGCACAGGGGCTTGTTGTCTGTTGCTGGTGATGGTGAGAATAACAGACTGTGAGATCCTTTTTGCAGGGTGGACCACATCTGCTGGCTCAGCTGATCCCTGGTTTCAGCTGGTCAAACTGGTACTGCTCCAGTTGGAGTAATTTAGGTGTCAGAAGGTTAAGCAAACCCAGGATCAGAGCCTGACTTTGCCAGGGGGTACTGTCCACTGTGAGTCCCCTTTTATTGCAGTTGTAATAAGAGCAAGTTGCTCACTATGGTCACATTGCAAATTTTGTTCTGGTGGCATGTTTTAGTGCCTGTGGGTCTCAACTCCATGTTAATGTTACATTGCATGCACACGCAGAGGTGATTTCTGGGTTCATGATGTACACAAACACAGCTGGATCCCACATCAGAGACCACAGGCCTGCTAGCAATGAAAGGATGCATTTCACAGTCACATCTGCCTACACTTTGTTTTAAACTGAACACTGATATCCCTTGGTATGCAATTTGCACAGTCCAGTGCTTCCTGCTTGCTGATGTCCTTCCAGAAGGGTGCTTGTATGGTTCTTTCCCCTTTTATTTGAGAGGTTTGTGGCTCCAGGTCCAAGTCTCTTGAATGCTAAAGATTGTAAGATGAGATGTTAGAAAATACCTTAACATCAGCACTGATTTTGATACAGTGGTAAACTGAGGCTGAGTCTGTGCTGTCATAATTCAGAGATGACGTGAAACAGTCCAGGTGTAATGGGAGTAACAACTTCCCTGATGCCAGACTCACTGATGACACCCATTTGGCTCTGGTTTTCTCCTCTGTGACTTTGTAAATACATTTGGCGGTGGCTGGAGTTCAAGTTATAGCCACAGAGAGTAAAACTGAATGTCATTGAAGCTGCACTTAAAAGAGGATCCGAGCCTGCTGCACTTAATGGAATTGAGGATGTCATTTGAGGATTATTTCTTCCAGAATTCAAGTGATAACTTTTCTGGACTGCAGTGAAAAGGATGCCATATCCATGTAAGTTCTGCAGTGTTTTCAGTTCCCTTAACCTTAGAAATGCATTTTTATTAGTTGGTGGCAGCATGCCAGGCTGTCTGGCAGTGATTGCCACCAGCCTCTGAAGACCTGTGAAGATGCTGTGGAACGAGCAGGGAAGCACTGAACAGGAGAGGGCACTGGCACTCCAGAGCTGGGCAGGGCTGACTTAACTGCAGCTCAACGCATGTTCGTCTCATCTCGCACTTAATGAGAGACGAGAGCCTCTGAAAGGAGCGAATGGACTGACTGCCTTTATTGTCTGCTGTTCTGAAGAGAGGGAAACCGAGGGGATGGGGCTAAGTTGCTGTGCATGCACTTGCAGCAGGTAGGAACCTGCCCCTTCCAGTTTAACACAGGCAGGTTAAGCTGCTGGTGGCTGGCACAGCTCTTGTGTCTTGAAAAAAACCCTCTCCCTTGTTTTTTCCCTCCTATATTAAGTATTCAATACACAAGCTTAAGTCATATTCTCATTGTCCAAGGGGAGCTCATTCCCTTCACCCCTTAAGGGAACCAGTGAGTGCTGCTTCTTCTATAGCCCCATTCCTCAGCCATCAGAAACTATGAAACACTGAATTTCTGTTTTGCTTCACAGCATTAACAGTGTGCTGGAGAGCAATTAGCAAATGACCCCTAACCAGTGAGTAATGAGCACTGGGTTAGGCTCTATCCCTCCAGCCACCCTCCTTCTATCTCTGATGGTGATTCTGCTGAAGGGCTCTGTGCCCTGAGTCTAAATGCTGAGCACAGACCTCTCTTTCTTAATTTGCATCATGTTCTGTTTCTATCTTTTTGCTTTGCACACATGTAAAGGGTCTGTTGTCTCAGGAAAAAAAAAATCAAGTTCTGTTTGTTTTCATCTGTAATAAGTCTTAATTAGACCTAAAGTAAAGCTCTCATGAAGCTGTTGGCATAATTACAGGCTAGGAGAGCATCCTTGCTGAATCTAAATACAGCCCCCAGCTTCCTGGTCCTGTCAGAGCATGGCAGAGGGAAGGGGAGATGAAGCATGGGTGGCAGCAGCCCCTTTGTTTTTTTCTCCCAAGTCCTTTTGCAATTTCTCTGCTCGATGTGAAGGTTTGTGAAAGGCAAAGCGGAAAGGGCCTGACTGCAAAGGAAAGAAATGTATTCAGAAACATGAAAAATGGGAAGGCAAACCCTTTTATTTTCATTGTTCACAAGGTTCTATTATTTATTACACTGCTGCACTTGTGTGTTGTTTTATAACTTTCAAAGAAATGCTCCTGCTGTTGGAGGGCTGCTCTGTGCTCCTGCAACCTGTCTTCTAAATAAGGGCTCTGGACACAAGATGTTGTTTGGCTGTTCCAGTGTTGCTTGGTTTAAATGCTGAACTTGTCAGGTTGGATAGTGATATGAGCCCAGGAGAGAGCCGATTCAGGTCCATGCTGCTTGCTGTCTCCCCAGCTCTGCCTTCAGCTGAATTATGTAGTAAGGAGGAGACTTTGAGTAAGGGGAGCCAACAAGGTGCAGTGGGCTGATTTCCACAGTGATCTTAACAAAGGTGACAAGACAGCAGGAGTTCCCTTTCTGACCTGAGCACGTCAGTGGGGAATTCATCCTCCTTGAGGGCCTCTGCAGCATCACCTTGTCCTTAGGTTCATGAAACCAGAAGGAACCTCCTGGGCAGTGGAGGTACATTGCCTTGCACAAGTGTGTTTAGGAGGTGACATTGTCAGTGTTGTTTGTGAAGGGCGAGAGAGCAGCTGATCTTCCTGTGGGAGTCATCAGTATATTTAGTGGGCTGCCTTCATGCACAACTTGGTTTAAGGGAAATCTAACCACTTAGGAAGGACTTACTTGCACTTTTCTTTCTACAGAAATGAATGCCATTGGTCTGTAAGTACATGGCTGCCTTCTCAGCACAGAACAGGAGACAGAGATACATGTTGGTCAGTTTCTTATTGCTGCTTGGCAGGTTTGTGGGAGCACCATCTCTTGGAGCAGTCCCCTTTTGTTGCAGCCCTTGCTGCACACTCCGTCTCTATAGATATTTTGTGTGATGGTTTTTGCCACTCAAGACATAGGTAAGGTGTCCTTTTTTTTTTTTTTAGCCTGCCTTAAACATCTTGTAGAGCCTGTGGAGGTGTTCAAGGGGAGATTGGACATGGCACTTGGTGCCATGGTCTAGTTGTGAGGTCTGTTGGGACAGGTTGGACTTGATGATCCTTGGGGTCTCTTCCAACCTTGGTTATACTGTGATACTGTGGGAGTTAGTGCCTTCTAATATCTCTTCATAGGCAAGTATTTGCACAGAGGTAAAAAATTCATTTGTTTATGTGCAGGGCCTCAATCAGGTCCACATCACAGAATCACCAAGGTTGCAAGAGACCTCAAAGATCATCAAGTCCAACCTGTCACCACAGACCTCATGAATACTAAACCATGACACCAAGTGCCACTTCCAATCCCCTCTTGAACACCTCCAGGGATGGTGACTCCACCTCCTCCCTGGGCAGCACATTCCAATGGCTAACAACCCTCTCTGTGAAGAACTTTCTCCTCACCTTAGCCTAAACTTCCCCTAGTGCAGCTTGAGACTGTGTCCTCTTGTTCTGGTGCTGATTGCCTGGGAGAAGAGACCAGCCCCCTCCTGGCTACAATCAACCTTCAGGTAATTATAGAGAGCAAGAAGGTCTCCCCTGAGCCTCCTCTTCTGTGGCTAAGCAACCCCAGCTCCCTCAGCCTCTCCTTATAGGGCTTGTGCTTGAGGCCTCTCCACAGCCTCATTGCCCTTCTCTGGACACGTTCAAGTGTCTCAATGCCCTTCTTTAATAAGGACCTGCCTGGAAACCAGCCTCAAAATTGCCCAGATTCAGTCTACCTGAACCAGGTGGATCCTTAAAAAGCTGGGGGGGGGGACTGGGGGTAGAAAAAGCACCTAAAATATTTTTCTGAGAATGCATAAATACTGAAATGCTAAACTCAAAGGGCTCTCTTCTCATCCCACCAGCCATTTGAGAGCATTGCTCATTCAGCCACAGGAGGATTTTAGTACTTTAATAAAATTGCCACAAAACATCTGCAGTCTGCAAAGAGCTGTTCTGCAAAGCGTCTTGTAGGCATTCTGGGATGCATCCCTGAAGGATTTATTACCTCCAGCTGGCTGGTTCGTCGCCAGCTCTCCTTTCTTCATCTAGATGGCACTCTGCAGTCTGCAAAAGCCTGCAGCAAGCGAACGTGGCGAGCGACCTGTCAGCAATCACGGCCCGGGGCCTCGGTCGTGAGCTGTGATTTTGTCAAACACTGGTTACATGAATGGGCAGGAACGGAAAGGGAGGGGAGAGTGGAAAAGAAGTGACACTGATGGAACACTTGTCTTGGCCCAGAGAGGGAAAGAGACTCAGTTCTTTTGAATATTCCTGTGTCATGAAATTAGAGGCAAAAATGAGGCTGAAATATCAACAGCGAGCCTATTTATTGCACAAATAAAGTGGATGGATCAGAAGGGGAGAGAGCGAATAGAGAGTGAGAGAGGGAATAGGGAGAGAGAAGAGGAAAGGAATTATATTGCCACACCCCTCATCCCCCAAGACAGTTTGGGTGTCTGGAGGAAGGCTGCTGCAGCTTTGGCGTGGAGGAGAGGTCATCCTTGTTGGCTGTGCTGTCTTTCAGTGGAGGAGGGGAGAGAGAGATATCCCAAAGTCCAAGTCCAAGCCCTTCTCTGAGCAGCCTCTTCAGCTCCATGAGTTGCAGCAGGTGTAACTGCGGACACAGAGAGCATGGTGATGTCTCTGTCCTTTTCTCTCCTGGTATTTTCTTTGGTTTCCTTCAGAGCGGCATTGCCCTGGTCTTTTCCTTCTCTCATGTTTTCCTTCTCCTGAGCCAGTAGTTGCTCAGATTTTCTATACAGCTTTTTAGGTATGTATATTCCAGAGTATCAATAGCAGTGGCCTCTGCCCATTATTTCCAGGGCAGCTGCAGTCTGGTGAGCAATCTTTATCTATGCACCTTCCAGAGAGTCATTATCCAGTGGCAGCTGCCACACATCAGCTATTGTCTGGGCAAGCAGCAAAGGTGATTTTATCTTTGTTGAGCCACGTCAGAGAGAGACAAGATTTAGTCTCTCACAACATTTCAGGATTTGTGAGCTCTGGGGCCTTATTTAAAAAACAATGTAGTCTTCTCTCTTGGAGCAAGTGCCAGTCCCTTAATGCTTGCTTGGTAAATTCCCTGTGTATCCTGACTACGTTCCTGTAATTCCCTCTAGTTCCTCTTTCCACATTCATGTGGAAGAAAGAAGCTCACAGTCTTCTATCAGTGCTTCTTCACTCATCCATGCAGGTCTCCTGCCTGCTCTCTTGTTTTTTTTTAATTGGGGGGTGTGTGTGTGTGTGTGTCTTTTACTCAAAGGAATCATAGAATCAATAAGGTTGGAAAAGACCTCAAAGATCATCAAGTCCAACCTGTCATCCAGCACCTCGTGACTACTAAAACATGGCACCAAGTGCCACGTCCAGTTCCCTCTTGAACACCTCCAGGGATGGGGACTCCACCACCTCCCTGGGCAGCACATTCCAATGGCTAACAAATCTCTCTGTGAAGAGCTTTCTCCTCACCTCAAGCCTAAACCTTCCCTGGCACAGCTTGAGACTGTGTCCTCTTGTTCTGGTGCTGGTTGCCTGGGAGAAGAGACCAACCCCCTCCTGGCTACAACCTCCCTTCAGGTAGAGAGCAAGAAGGTCTCCCTGAGCCTCCTCTTCTCCAGCCTAAACAATCCCAGCTCCCTCAGCCTCTCCTCATAGGGCTTGTGCTCGAGGCCTCTCCCCAGCCTCATTGCCTTTCTCTGGACACATTCAAGAGTCTCAATGTCATTCTTAAATTGAGGGACCCAGAACTGGACACAGGACTCAAGGTGTGGCCTAACCAGTGCTGAGTACAGGGGCACAATGCACCTATCTTGAGCTCAGAGGAAGTGGAGGATGAGGGGCAAACCCAGTCACAGGAAATTTCATCTCAACATGGGAAACTTCTTTATTGTGAGGACGACAACACTGCAACAGGCTGCCCAGAGAGGTTGTGGAATCTCCTTCTCTAGAGATCTTCAAAACCCTTCTGGACATGTTTCTCTATGACCTGCCCCAAGTGGTCCTGCTCTGCAGGTGGGTTGGACTTGGGCTCTGGAGGTCTTTTCCAACCCCTAGCATTCCATGATTCTCTCATTCTAAATGCATGCAGTGTGTTTTGGGGAGCTGCAGCACAGTGAGACCTTTTGATCATCTGCTTAAGCAATTCCACCACTCACCCACCTGTTTCTTGTCCTTGTAGATTGTGCTACTTCTGAGCCTTTCTGGTACTGGATATTTGGCCCATTCAAGCTTGATTGTTTTTTCTGGCCTCCTGGGGTCTCTAGGTGTTGTACAGCTTGGCCTTGGAAGACGTGCAAGTAAGCAAAGCTGCTAGAAACATAAGCAAAGATATTTGTGATTTAGACACTGATGTACTGCAGAAAACAGAACTGTTCATGGTGGCATTTTCTTACTTTAAGGGAAGTTTATTTGCTTCAGTATGTTTATTTTTCTGCCTGTTCTTGGGCAGGAAGAGAAATGTCTGGGGTCACCAAGTAAACATGATCCTCTAAAGGCAGTTTGGGGAACATGAGGGGAGGCATATATGGGGATGTGCTAAAATGACTGGAGGAGAACAGTGAGATGCAAGTGCAAAGAGTGAGTGAGTAGCTGGGAACAGCAATATGCATTTTTAAAGTCCATTAAAATGCCACTGGTGCCATCTTTCTGATGGTCTGAGTTCATGGTGTGGAAAAAAACCCCAAGCATCTACTCCTTTGGCCAAGCAGCTGTCCAGGGATGTGCAGGGTGCACATTCCACAGTCGTATGTGATTCCCTGTGTAGCTTACTGTGAACTGTGGAGTTTATTTGCCTCAGTGGGATGAAGGATGATGAATGTTGTAACTTCCTGGTGGTCTCCTTTCCTTGGCATGTGTTGGTGGAGGGAGGTTTTTACCTATCCACGTGGCCCTGGCCTGCAAGGGGATCTGTGGCTGAGTATTGAAATCAGCATTTGCTAAATCTGGAGCAACTGCCAGTAGCCTCTGCTTGGAGTGAGACTCCTTAATTGAAGGCACTAGTGCTGGGAGCAGTGTCTGGAGAGATTTACTGGAGATATTTCTCTGTATTCCTTGTGAGCTTGCTCTAATTGAGCCCTCTCTGACCATTGTTAACTCATTTAACTTTCACATGGCTCTTGGAGAGTAGCCTGAGCTGCTGCAGGGATCCACCTTTCCCCACGCTGGGGCACTCGGCCATGGCCTTGTACCAGTACAAATCCCCAGTACACATTGCTTAGATGTGCTCAGTGAGTATGTCTTTGCTGGGAGGCAGCTATCAGAGCAGCAGTGGGTTGGTCAATGTCCTTTTTCACCACTTGTTGTTCCGCCCTGGGTGCCCATGTATGATGCCCAGGGTGAGCAGGGCTCACCAGCTCCTCCTCCAGCTCCCACTGCTTCCCTTCCTTTTGCTCTTACTCATCTCTGGTACAATTGCCTGTGTGTCTGGAAGCATATCCTGAAGTTCTCCTTTCCTTTAATTTCTGTGCCTCTAGCAAGAGCAGTGGCATGTACACAGCTAACTCTTGCTAATTTGCACTGGTTTAGCTTGCAAAGCCTGTGTGCCTCGTTTGCTGTGTTCACCCAATGGTGCTTGCCAGTTTGGGGCTAACAAGAAGCTCTGGGAAATGGTTTTATAAAGCTTTTGCCCTGTCCTTCAACTCCCTGCCCACAAGGTCTGCTACTGCTAAGACAAGGTAGAAGATGCTCAAGTATGCAAATTGGGAAATATCAGTAACATTACAGAATGGAGTAAAAACTCTTCCTCCTTCTGTTGGCCATTGACCAAGGATGTGTCTAGAGCAAACCTACCGATCTACCTTCACTGTCTCTCTCTCCATCCCTCTCTTTCCATTCCTTGTCCACTAATCCCTTCTACAAAGTGCCTCCTTTTAGGAAACACTTTGACTTGCAGCTCAAACCCTCATCTTCATCACTTGATACTCTTGAAATTTAATATATACTGTGAAGTGCACAGTTCATGGTGGGCTCACGTGAACCTACTCTTTTTCAGAGCTGCTTGACCCTTTTTTGGACAGTTTTATAATCTGTTGCTTTTGGCTGCTGCACCTCATCTCCTCCCAGACTACTTGCCTCAGCACAGAGACCAAGGTGGAAGAGTGATGGGTATGGTCCTGGTGGGTTGTCACTAGTCATGCTGGCTGGCAGGTGTGACTGGATGGACCACAGGCCTACTCATACAGGATGTGACTAATCTAAGGAGCTGTCCTATTGTGTCCTCACATGGAGCACAGGTAGTCATAAGCAAGAGGTGGCCTGAACATCACGCAGCAGAAATAGCCTCAGGCTCCATAGGGGAGCTGCTGATGTTAGGGAGAAGAGGAATTTCAGGATTCTGGCAGTGTGTAAGGGGGTGGCTGAGCTTCAGATGGGGTTCCCCATGTTATGAGCTGGAGGAGAATTTGAACCTGTGCTGCCTTTACAGCAGAAATAGGTTTTGAGGTTTATCTGTCCCAGCTACACCCTCACTGAGTCAAGGGAGCACCTGACTGCCAACTGCCTCACTAAGCAGCTGCTGGGGCCCAGCAGCCAGAGTAATGCCCATGGGATTTTCCTGCTGAGACATCTGGAGGTATTTACCAGAAACATTCTGAAGGTAGAAATAATTAAAATATTAAGGCATTATCAGTCATGTTTTTCTTTATCTCCCATGTCTCCACACCTTTTCTTCTGGCAAGCTGACTCTGTTTCTAGTAAGATGTTTCTAATTTTTCAAGAAGAAGTTTATTCAAGCCTCTTCTACAACTGTGCCATCTTCAGGTAAGAAGGAACCTCAAGAAAACTGCAGGCAGGTGAGTGAAACTGTTTATTATTGTTGATCTCTTGCTTTCAGGGTTTCTCTTGAGTGAAGCCACTCACATAGAATCATAGAATCAGTCAGGGTTGGAAGGGACCACAAGGATCATCTAGTTCCAACCCCCCTGCCATGGGCAGGGACACCCTACACTAGATCACGCTGGCCAGAGCCTCGTCCAGCCTGGTCTTAAACACCTCCAGGGACAGGGCCTCAACCACCTCCCTGGACAACCCATTCCAGGGCTTCACCACTCTCATGGTAAAGAACTTCTTCCTCACATCTAGCCTGAATCTCCCCATTTCCAGCTTCATTCCATTCCCCCTAGTCCTATCACTACCTGAGATCCTGAGAAGTCCCTCCCCAGCCTTCCTGTAGGCCCCCTTCAGATACTGGAAAGCCACAATGAGGTCACCTCGGAGCCTTCTCTTCTCCAGACTGAACAGCCCCAACTCCTTCAGTCTGTCCTCATAGGAGAGGTGCTCCAGCCCTCTGATCATCCTCGTGGCCCTTCTCTGGACACGCTCCAGCACGTCCACATCCCTCCTGTAATAGGGGCTCCAGAACTGGAGGCAGTACTCCAGGTGGGGTCTCACCAGAGCTGAGTAGAGGGGGAGAAGCACCTCCCTTGACCTGCTGGTCACACTTCTCCTGATGCAGCCCAGGATCTGATTGGCTTTCCGGGCTGCAAGCGCACATTGAGAGCTCATGTCGAGCTTCTCGTCCACCAGCACCCCCAAGTCTCTCTCCTCAGGGCTGCTCTCCAGCCAGTCCCTGCCCAGCCTGTATTTGTGCCTGGGATTGCCTCGACCCAGATGCAGGACCCTGCACTTGGTCTTGTTGAAGCTCATGAGGTTGGCTTGTGCCCACCTCTCCAGCCTGTCCAGGTCCCTCTGGATGGCATCCCTTCCCTCCAGGGTGTCCACTGCACCACACAGCTTGGTGTCATCAGCAAACTTGCTGAGGGTGCACTCGATGCCACTGTCCATGTCACCCACAAAGATGTTGAACAAGACAGGTCCCAGGACTGATCCCTGAGGGACTCCGCTTGTCACTGGCCTCCACTGGGACATGGACCCGTTGACAGCCACTCTTTGGGTGCGGCCATCAAGCCAATTCTTTATCCATCTAGTGGTCCATCCATCAAACCCATGTGTCGCCAGCTTGGAGACCAGGAGGTGGTGCGGGACAGTGTCGAAGGCTTTGCTCAAGTCCAGGTAAACGACATCAGTTGCTTGCCCCTCATCTATTAATGCTGTCACCTGCTCATAGAAGGCCACCAGGTTTGTCAGGCAGGATTTGCCCTTGGCAAAGCCATGCTGACTATTCCAAATCACCTCTTCACTATTCTTCTGAGTCATTAGTGCCTCCAGGAGGATCTGCTCCATGATCTTTCCGGGCACAGAGGTGAGACTGACTGGCCTGTAGTTCCCTGGTTCCTCCTTCTTGCCCTGGGCAAGAAGGAGGAACGACATCCTGGGCTGCATCAAGAGAAGCATAGCCAGCAGGTCCAGGGAAGTGATTCTCCCCTCTACTCCACTCTGGTGAGACCCCACCTGGATGGAGTACTGTGTCCAGTTCTGGAGCTCCTAGTACAGGAAGGATCTGGAGGTGCTGGAACGTGTCTAGAGAAGGGCCACGAGGATAAGCAGAGGGCTGGAGCACCTCTCCTATAAGGACAGACTGAGGGAATTTGGGCTGTTCAGTCTGGAGAAGAGAAGGCTCCAAGAAGACCTTATTGTGGCCTTCCAGTATCTTAAGGGGGCCTGCAAGAAAGCTGGGGAGGGACTTTTTAGGGTGTTAGGGACTGATAGGACTAGGGGGAATGGAACAAAACTAGAAATGGGTAGATTCAGATTGGATGTTAGGAAGAAGTTCTTCACTATGAGGGTGGTGAGACACTGGCACAGGTTGCCCAGGGAGGTGGTGGAAGCCTCATCCCTGGAGGTTTTTAAGGCCAGGCTGGATGTGGCTGTGAGCAACCTGACCTAGTGTGAGATGTCCCTGCCCATGGCAGTGGGGTTGGAACTGGATGACCCTTGAGGTCCCTTCCAACCCTAACAATTCTATGATTCTCTGTATCTAATTCATGCTGCTTGGTCATAGAAATACTCATCAAATATTTGGATGGTGTTGCAGTCCCCCAAAGCTCCTGCCTTAATGTGAGGGGAGCAATGTCAGGGTGGTTTTTCAGATGTTCTAGGCTCTCCTGACACGGTGACACTTGCTGTTGGGCTTCAGGGGTTGACCTGATAGTAAAACTGCATGGGGGTTCCTGTATGGTTGAGCCCCAGAAACAGCATGTTTGAAATACAGTTTAGGTGCCCAGTTTGGAAATCCTTGGACTTTTAAAGCAGAAAGCTTAAAAAATTAATGAAGACATAGATGCTGGGGTAGAAAGAGGAAACTACTTTTGCTTTGCTTTGTTTCTGGAGGCTGTGCACCATGGGCTGTAGATGGGGCAAAAAGCACTGCTCTTTTTTGCTGGTGCTTTATTCATTTCCATCTCCACAACCTTTCTTCTCTGCTGTGTCAAGGAAGGCCACGGCTTTGCCTTGTACTACTGCTTGCAAAGCATTTCTTAATTTATGTGCTAATTAACCTGACAGCGTGACTCGATTGTTAGGCGCTTGGTCTCCCGGCAGGGCTGTCTGTGCCGACAATGCTCCTTCCCTTTCATAGGAACTAGAGCACGGAGCACAAGGCTACAGCAGGGGAGGCAGCAGCTCCTCGGGGGCTCAGGATGCGACAAGTGTGATCACTGTGGAGGCTGCAGCAGCTCCGGAGAGATCTGCTTTCAGCCTTCCCTTTTAATGCAAGTGTTATTTTAGAAAGTTGTAGTTAACGTCATTCTGAAGTTTATTTCCATTTAATTTTCTTTTTCCCCACTAAAGATGCTGTAAAGCTCCTGGCTGGGTTTTCTTTTTGCTGCCTGGGAGAAGTGAATTGGCTGCTTGTCTCCCATGGGGATGCTTTTGGGGCTTGCTCAGTGTGTTCCTGCAGCCTGACCTACCTAAGCTGTGACTCACCCAGGTGCCTCCCCCAGGGAGCAGGTGAGGATAGAAGCTGCAGGCTCCAGAGCTGGGGTGTGTTTGTCACTGCATGTAAAACCTGTCACTTGTGCCAGCCTGTCCTTGGGACACTGGGCTTTCCTTTGCTTCCTGCACTGCTGCTGACCCAGCCTGTGGCTTGCCCAAACTCCTCTTCATAAAGGGAAGATGAACTCATGTGGTCAGCCTTGTTTGGTGTGAAGAGGTTTGCCCTGGCCTCTGGTGTGGGTATGGGGATGCAGTAGGCAAGGGTGTGCTGGGGGTCCATGTGCCAGCCCACCCCTTGGTGCCTGCCCTGCTGATTTCCTCAGCCAGAGGAGCTGCAGCCTGGCTGCTCTGCAGGCTGAGAGCTCTTGGTCTCATCACCCAGGTTACTGCAAAAATGAATCTAACCCTGTGCAAATGAGTGGCTATGTTTGCTTGTTTCCTACATGCTTGTACAGCACAAGCTCATTTTAAATACACTCATATAAGATATAAATCTTGTTGTGAAGCGTTTTCTGAAGAAGCCATTTCTGCACAGGGTAGGTGTTAGAGCTGCAGGCAGGGAATGTAACCCTGGCTGGGGTGAGAGTGGCCTGTGCTGGGCTGTGCTCTGCTGTTGAGTATTGGGAAACTCAAAAGTGTGTCCATCCCTCCCTTTTGCCACCTGCTTTGCTCCCAGAAGCAACATCCTTCAGCCTTCCTGCATCAGCACTATTTGCCATGCTGTGAAACTGATTTAACTTAAAACCATGCAAAAATGATGATTTCTTAGAGGGCAGTTCAGTTCAGGAGCGGTGCTGAGGGATGAGAACAAAGCTGGAGGGGAAGAGCTGTGTTGTGAAGCCGTATCTGCAATGCCAAGCAGAGCTTGTGGGGCTGGCAGGTGGGGAGAGAGGGAGTCTTTTCCCTTACATAAAGCTCCAAAGTGCCAATTTTTTTTACTTGAATGTCTCAACAGAGGCATATGTCTGATTGCATCAGTCCCCATCATGAAGGATGTGCTGAGGATGCACAGTGCTCCTTGAAATGTGCTGGTTTAGAAGCTTCTTTTTCCCTATGGTTAATTTCTTATTCTTGTCTATATTTCCTGCATATATATATGTAAGATATGCTTCTTACTAGTTTTGCAAAAGAAAGGCTTACTGGGTAAACCAAGATGCATGCAGAGAATAAGGCTGGGTCGGTGGGCAATCTCAAAAGTGCAGAAGGAAATCAAAGTGACGCTGCAGTCCCCTGTCTTTGCAATGGGCCCAGAAGAATTGCTGGTTAATGTGCTCAATCAAGGCAGCAAAAGTCTGGCTCCTGAATTCATTGCTCCCCAGCTGGGAAGGTGGCAGAAGTTTGGGGAGAGTGTTTGTAATGCCACAAGCTCCATATGTGTTTATTGTATTTATGTGGAGAGGGTGGGAAATTGGGAGCAGATGTTGATCTGTTAGAGGGCAGAAGGGCTCTGCAGAGGGACCTCGACCGACGGGACAGATGGGCAGAGTCCAATGGGATGGCATTCAACAAATCCAAGTGCCGGGTGCTGCACTTTGGCCACAGCAACCCCATGCAGAGCTACAGGCTGGGGTCAGAGTGGCTGGAGAGCTGCCAAACAGAGAGGGACCTGGGGGTGCCGATTGATAGCTGGCTGAACAGAAGCCAGCAGTGTGCCCAGGTGGCCAAGAAGGCCAATGGCATCCTGGCCTGCATCAGGAATAGTGTGGCCAGCAGGAGCAGGGAAGTCATTCTGCCTCTGTACTCAGCACTGGTCAGGCCACACCTTGAGTCCTGTGTCCAGTTCTGGGCCCCTCAATTTAAGAAGGAGATTGAGGCTCTTGAATGTGCCCAGAGAAGGGCAATGAGGCTGGAGAGAGGCCTTGAGCACAAGCCCTATGAGGAGAGGCTGAGGGAGCTGGGGTTGCTTAGCCTGGAGAAGAGGAGGCTCAGGGGAGACCTTATTGCTGTCTACAACTACCTGAAGGGAGGTATTAGCCAGGAGGGGGTTGGTCTCTTCCCCCAGGCAACCAGCACCAGAACAAGAGGACACAGTCTCAAGCTGCACCAGGGGAGGTGTAGGCTGGAGGTGGGGAGAAAGTTCTTCACTGTGAGAGCTGTTAGCCATTGGAATGAGCTGCCCAGGGAGGTGGTGGAGTCCCCATCCCTGGAGGTGTTCAAGAGGGGATTGGAAGTGGCACTTGGTGTCATGGTTTAGTAGTCGTGAGGTCTGTGGTGACAGGTTGGACTTGATGATCTTTGAGGTCTTTTCCAACCTTATTGATTCTATGAAACAATAAAGGCTTTCATTTCAGACTGGGCATCCACACAAAAATAACTGCTCCAGAATTACTCATTGTGAGACAAACTGTTTAAAAAAAAAAAAAAGGGGGGAAAAAAGGGAAAAAAAAAATCTCTATTTTAACCAGAAGAATGAAGGAGGTACAGAGCTCTGGATGACAAGCACAGCTCTTGCAAACACATGAATCACAGATCACAATAGGCTCTTTAAGAGCTCTAGAAATGGTAGTGCTGTTTCAGTAATGGCACATCATGATCCCATCTCTACCAGCACAGCCTATATTTATACTGTTTGCATGTATAGATTCCAATTATATGTACATAAAAAAATCCAATTTACTGGGTGGGCTTTCAGAACAACTGTGGTTTGTAGTGTTTAGTGAAAATAAAATGATAGAAGGGAATGTAATTTATCAAAGAAACTCTGCTGGATTTATGACAAGATCAGGGGGATAATGGAATGCCTCAGACTGTGTGGATGCTCTTCAGAGTGATTTGAGAGGGCAGGATATGGGGAAACTTGTCTGAAAATGAGGTTTATTTATTTCCTGATGCTGCTTTAAAACTAATCTATTTACATCTCTTATTTTATGGATGCACACAGTCCTATGAAAACTGAATTTCTTAGATCATGTCTTGGGACAGGTAGAATAGAATTAACCAGGTTGGAAGAGACCTTTGAGATCATCAAGTCCAACCTATCATCCAACACCATCTAATCAACTGAACCATGGCACCAAGCACCCCATCAAGTCTCTTCCTAAACACCTGCAATGATGGTGACTCCACCACCTCCCTGGGCAGCTCATTCCAATGGCTAACAACTCTCTCTGTGAAGAACTTTCTCCTCACCTCGAGCCTAAACTTCCCCTTGGTGCAGTTTGAGACTGTGTCCTCTTGTTCTGGTGCTGGTTGCCTGGGAGAAGAGACCAACCCCCACCTGGCTACAACCTCCCTTCATGTAGTTGTAGAGAGCAATAAGGTCCCCCCTGAGCCTCCTCTTCTCCAGGCTAAGCAACCCTCAGCCTCTCCTCATAGGGCTGTGCTCCAACCCCCTCATCAGCTTTGTTGCACTTCTCTGGACATGTTCCAGCAAGTCAACATCCTTCCTAAACTGAGGGGCCCAAACTGGACACAGGACTCATGGTGTGGCCTGACCAGTGCTGAGTACAGGGGCAGAATGACCTCCCTGCTCCTGCTGGCCACACTATTCCTGATACTGGCCAGGATGCCATTGGCCTTCTTGGCCACCTAGACCCACTGCTGGCTCATGTTCAGCCTACTATCAACCAGTACCCCCAGGTCCCTCTCTGCCTGGCTGCTCTCCTGCCACTCTGACCCTAGCCTGTAGCACTGCATGGGGTTGTTGTGACCAATGTGCAGAACCCAGCACTTAGATTTGCTCAATCTCATACCCTTGGACTCTGCCCATCTGCCCAGCCTGGCAAGGTCCCTCTGCAGAGCTCTCCTATCCTCTAACAGATCAACTCCTGCCCCCAGCTTGGTGTCCTCTGCAAACTTACTGATGGTGGACTCAATCCCCTCATCCAGATCATGGATCAAGATATTAAAGAGCATGGGCCCCTGCACTGATCCCTGGGGACACCACTAGTGAGTCTGGAAAGATCTCATGCTGCAGAACTCTGTTACTGATAATTTTGCTGCGCAGTGCCAGCCTTTATTTCTTTTCAGTCAAAGCTTTCTATCAAATTCCAAACCTGAATTAAATTTGCTGTTCTGATATGTGAAGCATTGCCTCATCACTCTGGAGGCTTGTCACATTTCTTTTTTTCCCCACCCCATCCTTTTAATTAGACCGTGTGTGGAGTGCCCCCAGCTAATGAACACAGAGGTTTTGATGTGAGTGCTCCTGGTAGTTTGGAAAGTACAACAGGCATGGGACTGGAGAGGGGGCCTCACTGATGCATAATTAGCCATAAAGGCTTGATGAGTCATGGAATCATAGAATTGTTAGGGTTGGAAGGGACCTCAAGGATCATTCAGTTTCAACCCCCTCTGCCATAGGCAGGGACACCTCACACTAGATCCGGTTGCTCACAGCCACATCCAGCCTGGCCTTAAAAACCTCCAGGGATGAGGCTTCCACCACCTCCCTGGGCAACCTGTGCCAGTGTCTTGCCACCCTCATGGGGAAGAACTTCTTCCTAACATCCAATCTGAATCTATCCATTTCTATTTAGTTTTTTCCTTTCCCATTAGTCCTATCAGTCCCTGACACCCTAAAAAGTCCCTCCCCAGCTTTCTTGCAGGCCCCCTTAAGATACTGGAAGGCCACAATAAGGTCTTCTTGGAGCCTTCTCTTCTCCAGACTGAATAGCTCCAACTCCCTCAGTCTGTCCTTATAGGAGAGGTGCTCCAGCCCTCTGATCGTCCTTGTGGCTCTTTTCTAGACACATTGCAGCATGTCCATATACTTCTTGTAATAGGGGCTCCAGAACTGGACACAGTACTTGGAGCTCAATCCTTTGCATGATGGTTTGCATTTGAAGGCAGTGTCCTGTGTATGGTCTGTCACTTTGTTAATCTACTGCACCCTGGAATAGTCTGTGGGAAGGTACAGTCCAAAAATGTCCTCAGCATTTGGCTTCAGGAGGTAGTCTGAGCAGTTGTCTTGCCATGTATTCACTATGAAGCGTCCTTTTCTCTCATGCACTTGGACGTTTTCTCACTGAACTTCACCTTCACACATGGGTCAGAGATGGGGAAGCTGGGGGACAGTGTTTAAGCATGGTGAGGAGGAGTTTCTGGCCTGTAGGACCCTTGGCACCCCTGTTGCCCAGGTGTCCAAGTCAGAAGGTGCCACTTGGTACATCAAATGCCCTCTGCTTTGGGCTCATAGCTTCAGCCTGAGACCTGGCATATTCTCTGTACATAATCTATGCTTCTCACTGAGCAGAGTGCGTCCACACTCAAGGGCTGTGCTTCCAGTGACTGCTTGCCCTCAGCTTTCAACTATTTACTTCCTTTACTGCTTTAGCTGGGCTAGGAGCTGTGGGCTCCTGGGGCTTTGTCCTCTCAGAGGTAATTGTAGACCTGTGACTGAATCATTCCTACCAGCTCTTGGGAAAACTGCATAGCTTGAGCTACAGAAGCCTCTTACTGTTGGGCAGCTTCTTCAGAGTCAATAAAACTTCAGAGTCTTGTCTGAATCCTTCATGTATTTTTAAGACTGTCCTTGAAATATGGTCACCAGAGCTCCTTGCAGCATTTAGTGCTGGTATCTTGGATACTGGATGCTGAAATAATACCATTTCCCTACACTTGCTTGATAATCTCCTATTTATGTAGCTTCTCCCCTCTTAGTAACAGCATCATATAAGGAGTTCATGTGCAGCTGGTTCTGTACAAACCTTCCCTTTTCCTTTTCTTAGCTGTCAAAATACTGTTGTCCATATTATTAGCTTTACCTGAGTATTGCTGCTTATGCAACATGCCATTTGTAGCTATTCAGGGGACTTTGCTGAAATAAACTGATAGTGCTCAGCTTTCCAGATCACTTCCCCTCATTAATGCTGGTCCTGGCACCAGATACTGCCGCCCCCAAACAGTACCAGTCATGGTTTTGTGTGTTTCCCAGAGAAAACACAGTGTCAAACTGCACCAGGGGAGGTTTAGGCTGGATGTTAGGAAGAAACTCCTCACAGAAAGAGAGATTTGCCATTGGAATGGGCTGCCCAGGGAGGTGGTGGTGTCACCATCACTGGAGGTGTTTAGGAAGAGACTTGATGGGGTACTTGGTGCCATGGTTTAGTTGATTAGATAGTGTTGGCTGATAGGTTGGACTCGATGATCTCAAAGGTCTTTTCCAACCTATTCTATTCTATTCTATTCTATTCTATTCTATTCTATTCTATTCTATTCTATTCTATTCTATTCTATTCTATTCTATTCTATTCCCATTCTATTTCCATCCCATCCCATCCCATCCCATCCCATCCCATCCCATCCCATCCCATCCCCTCCGCATAATGTACTGAATAGGCCTGGATCAAGGACAAAAACTCTCTGGCAGTTGGTCTGTTTTCCATGTTAATTAACTCTTTGAGAACTAGTTTGCAAATTATTTGGGTACCTTCATATTGCACAAAGCACTTCTAGGCTGAAAATCTGCTGCCTCCGGAAGCCTGCTTCAGGCTTGGGTCTCTGTCAAAGTACTGTTGCAACCAAATTGCTTGTTAGATTTGGCATTGTATTTTCCGTGGTGATGATGCTATGCAGATTAGCTGATCTTTAGTTCCCTGGTTACCCTTTATAAGTATGGTCTTACACTGAGCTTTATCATAGAATCATAGAGTTGTTAGGGTTGGAAGGGACTTCAAGGATCGTTTCATTCCAACCCCTGCTGTGGCCAGGGACACCTCACACTAGATCAGGTTGCTCACAGCCACATCCAGCCTGGCCTTAAAAACCTCCAGGGATGAGGCTTCCACCACCTCCCTGGGCAAACTGTTCCAGTGTCTCACCACCCTCATGGGGAAGAACTTCTTCCTTATCCCCAGGTGGGTCATACTGTATTTAAACAAAATAATGTATATAACAACAGTTGGCATAAACTGCTCCTGGCTCTTCTTCAGCAATTTGTCTTCATGTGTTGGCGAAGAAATAGCACAAACCTGTTTGTTTAGAGGTTTGGCGAAGGAGAGATTTCCATAGGTGAAGGGATTCTGGCCAGACGTCTGGGTCCCAACGGTACTTTGAAACTCTGCAAGTTAAAAATCTAACAGTCTTGCTGGTGACAACTAGCAGCTTTAACTGGCCCTGACTCTGTGAATGCTTCTGGATGGGTTTCATTTGGCTGGTCTGTGGCTCTGCTGGCTTGTGCCTGCCTCAGCTCAATCCCTCCCCATCGTGTCTAACTAGGGGGAGAGCAGCATGCTGGCAATGTGCTGGCAGACCCTCCTGAGCTTCCCTTCCTGGGAAGGGATGCCTCTGCCATGGGCTTGATGGGCTGGGGCCATGTCTGTGCTTGCTGGCTCCCAGCTTAATCTCTTCTGGCTCTTTTCACAGAGAATACCTATCTGCTCCTCTGTGTCTTTAATGAGCAGGACTGAGATGCTGACCAAAAGTTTTGTTGTGAACCAGCAAGCTGATGATTGGCCACAATTGTTCTGATCTGGATCGACATCTGAAATGATGCACGTGGTTTGTTCTACAGTCACTAAAGTAGCTACAGAGAATCATCACTTCTACAAACAGGAGGGACTGAGGTGACCTGATTTGGGGTTTTTCTATCAATACTAACAAGCTTCTCCCTGCAGCTCCCTCAGCAAGACCACACATCATCTTGGTGCTCCATCTCCCCTGGGGTATGCCTCTCTTGGTGCAGTGGTGGAGTGAGTCTCAGCAGGAGCTGAGCGAGCAGCTCCCCAGCTCCTGCTGTACTGCACTTGAGCAACCCATGACTGAAAATAAAGTCACCTTGGCTGTAGGTGCAAACCCTCTGTTCCTCCCAGCCAAGCCGTGGCTGTGCCCCTGTGCAGGTCAGCAGTGCCAGCACGCAGAGGTGGCACTGCAGCGCCCATCCTGGCTGCGCAGTGGTGCCGAAGCACAGGTAGGAACCGCTCGCCCCATGGGCGCACTCCAAACACAGGCAATATTTGGTTTTATTCCTGCAAGCACCCTGCTGCTATTTCAGGAGCTGGTTGCTTAAAAGAGAGCAGAGTGTAGCTGGGGGCTCTGCAGAGCAGCGTGCTGGTCTTTCAGGAGGAATTTGGCTCAGTCTGTCCCTGGTAGGCACACTTCTGCGTGAGGATTGTTCAGGATTGCCTTCAAACGGGGCAGTGCCTGCCAGGGCTGCCCCCTGGTATTTCTTACTGCCAAATTCCCCAGTGGAAGAGGTATAATCACATCAGAATATGTATATAAAAAAGGGAAGAACTAAAGCAAGAAACACAGGTGACAAAGCAAAGGTGGTTTTTAGAGTCCTGCAGCTGTTGTAGAGCATTCTGCTGACTTGCCAGTCCCCTGTGATGCACAGCATATGTTGAGGCAGCTCTGTTTAAAGGGATAACAGTAAAGGATCTGAAAAGCTCTCTCCTTTTGTGTTCCTATTTCTTCCCAGCTTATTACAGGATTTCTATCAGGGTTTTTTTTTTTTTTTTAGTAGTCTCCTGGGTAACGTTTTATTACAGCAACCATGTGGAGTTCTAGCTTGTAATAATGAGATCTATATAAATAATACTGGTTCTGCTGCCTCCTGTACTGCTTCCTACGTGGAAACACTTGAAAGCCTTTGGCAAATGTTAATTTCCTATTATTTGGGATAGAGAAGCATCTCCAGGTACCACACAGAGCATTGCAGCAGTGCATGTTGTGTTGGCCAGATGCCTGCCAAAGCCATACTTTTGAATCATGAGCTTCAAACAATTGAGGGTCTTTCTGCATCCAGAGTGAGTCATTAAAATAGCTTTTGGGGTGTGTGTGGTGTGGGGGTTTTTGGCTTTATTTTTTGTGGTTTGTTTTTTTCCCTTTGCCATCCTGAGATTTTTAAAAATGGATGCCAGATACCATGAGACTAACAAGAGCTGAAGATGCTATTGGGGAAGCTTCAGCCTTAGAAGAGAGGCAGGTGAAGGTTGGGAGAAAAGGGTGATGGGAGTATTTTACAGATTATAACTTTGTGTGCAAAGAGGTGAAGGATGCTCTGACGCTGCAGACTGCAGCGCTGTGTTGAGGACAGGCACTTTGGCTCAGCAATGCCCCTCGTCACCAGCTTTCCATACAGCACTGCCCTGTGCTGGGTGAATCTATACCATATACCCAGGCACAGGGTAAGGCCCCCAGGTATCCAGCCTTGCTTTGGAAATCTGTGTTCTTCTAGGCTATGTCTGCTTGGTCAAAAAGAGGAAGAGGAGGTGTGTCCCTGGGACTCTGTCCTGCTTCTTCCCAGGGAGCTGGGATGTGCTTTTTCTGGTGAAAGGAGTGGTGCTGGGTGTGCATGCAGTGGAGCTAGGGGCAGAGCCTGAATGGCACATGTGGCACTGTTGGGAGAAAACAATAATGGTGATGGAGCAAGTGAAGGTTTAATGGATTTCCTAGAACTATGGTTTGTAAGGATTTGCCCCCTGTTGACATGGGTGCCCAAAGAAATGAGGACTCGAGGCTTGTATAGCAGTGGCTGTCACTTTACTTGGCTGACCTGCCAAGCTTCCTCCTGTCAGGGTAACATGAAAACGAATATTGTGTAGTGGAGAGTGCAGCATAATTGGCTGCAGACATTGTGTGTGCTGTGCTGTTCTGTGCAGTATTGATTGCTCCTTGTCCAAATCCATGTATCCAACATCTCTCCATTAAGCAGCAGCCCCACTGGACGGATGCCAATCTCTTCACGCTCAGTGGCTTGTGCTTCACCCTGGCTAAACTAAAAGCCCTGTATGGGATCTGCTGGCACACAACAACTGCTCAGGAGAAGGCAATTTGTTGGGGGGGGGGGGGGGGCAGTGTACATCATGGTCCCCCAGCCTTCCTGAGTGAATCTTGCCCCTTTTGCTGGCTGTATTGAATTTGCAGTGATGCTGTGTGGCACCAGTGCCAGGTGCTGCATGCTCTGCAGGGCTTGTGTGAGGCTGCAGCTCAATCCCAAGGGAAAACTCTGCTCTTTTTTGTTTTTTGTTTTGTTTTTTTTTAAGGCAGATGAATTAAGAGGAAAAACCCTTCCTGGCTTGGCAGACATGCTGATGCTGGGATGAATCCTAGAGGCTGGCGACAGGAGCAGGAGTGTCACAGATGCTGTTGGGGCACGTCTGTGTCACAGCATGCTGCACAGCCACCTCAGCCGGTCTCAGATGGTAAAACCAGTTGTGCAGGTGCTGGGCAGGCGAGCTGCAGCTTGGTCATGCTGGAGCTGTCATGTGGTGCTGTGCTGGCCTGTGTGCTGTCACCCACCTGCACACAGCCATGTGCTGTCTGCTCCCCCCTCAGGCTCCCTGCCAAACCCATGGGATTAATGGCAGTACAGCCCACACAGCTCATTGGTGGCTGCTGACGAGCCTTATCCTGGTTTTGCCATTGCCTATTATCACTGAAAGGCTCCTAAATCTCTGCATTCAGAGAAGAGTGGCGCTGCTTTTCCACCAGCACAGAAGGCATGCAAGAGAATGAAGGTTCATGCTGCTTTCCCCATCCTCCATCTCCAGTCTAACTTAAATCTCTGCTGCTTTCACAGCAGACTGAAACGCGTTGCAGCCATCCCTAAGCAGAGGTTCTCAGGCTGAATACTCAACACCGCTTCAGCACCGATACATGGAGTGTGCACTGCTGCAGGGCTTTGGGGAGTGCTGCAGGGTTTCCTGCAGCCGGTGACACCGCCCTCACACTAAAGCAGAGCCACATGCTGCAGCTATTTGGGACTGAGGTCCATATGTTCCTACGTTAATGTTTCCACAAAAGCAGTGAGCAGTGAAATCTTCTGACCTGTTGATTGCTGTGTAATGGTGTGTTAATGTACAACGAGTTACAAGGGCTGCTGTGCGCTTTGGTAGTGCTGCTGAACTGCAGTTGCAGGGAGGTGTTTTGGGGTTAGTGTCTTAGCCTGTGCTTTATACATAGGGGCAGTATGTAAAGGTCAGGGGAAGAAGGACTTCTGTGGAGTTAAAGCTCAAGCAGAAAAAAAGTTTGCTGGTTTCCTTGCCCCACACCGTTTGTTTTAGGTAGAGAAGAGCAGTATGCTGAGGTGTGTCAGACTGCTTCTTCCTAACATCCAGCCTAAACCTCCCCTGGTGCAGCTTGAGACTGTGTCCTCCTTTTCTGTCACAGGTTGCCTGGGAGAAGAGACCAGCCCCCAGCTGGCTACAACCTCCCTTCAGGTAGTTGTAGACAGCAATAAGGTCTCCCCTGAGCCTCCTCTGCTCTAGGATAAACAGCCTCCAGCACCCTCAGCCTCACCTTACAGGGCTGTGCTCCAAACCCCTCCCCAGCTTTGTTGCCTTTCTCTGGACATGTTCCAGCAAGTCAACATCTTTCCTAAACTGAGGGGCCCAGAACTGGACACAGGACTCAAGGTGTGGCCTAAGCGGTGTTGAGTACAGGGGCAGAATGACTTCCCTGTTCCTGCTGGCCACACTATTCCTGATACTGGCCAGGATGCCATTGGTATTTTTGGCCACTTGGACACACTGCTGGCTCATGTTCAGCTGGCTGTCAACCAGTAGCCCCAGGTCCCTTTCTGCCTGGCTGCTCTCCAGCCACTCTGACCCCAGCCCGTAGCGCTGCATGGGGTTGTTGTGGCCAATGTGTAGAACCAGAAGCAGGAAGTGAGTTGCACATCTGGGCTGTTATTCAGCCCACCTCAGATGTTCCTCCCTCTGGAGTTTGAGGGATGCAGTGTGTGGGCTGTGGGCATTTAGCACTTCAAATTAACATTTGATGTTTAGGTGGGGTGCATGTCTTAAGTACACTATTGATTTTTCAGCTCCTTGCCTGTGATCTGCTGACATGAAAACCTGGGTAACAAACGGGGCTTGTTTTGGATACAAATAATGCTTTGGGGCTACCCATAATTATATTATTTTAATATAATGGTTGGCAATTGATGACTCTCTTTCAGCTGCTTGTTCCCAAGACAGTGTGGGGAAGGAGAAAAAGCAGGGAAGAAAACTGGCTAAAATAACCTTGTGGTATTTTTTTCTCTGTTAAAAACCTAGCACGAGTTGCAGTGATATGTTGAGACCAAGGCTGAGCCCTCGATGTTGTCCAAGGGAACCAGCACAGGAAACTCTTAATCCCTGTCTATTGTATTGACCTCTTGCTCACTCCCAATTTCCCCCTCATTTCTGTGATCTGTGTTGCTGCATGGTGTCACATCAGCCTATGGGGAAGGGTGGGCAGTGCAAGTCCTAGGCCTAGGTCTTGATTTCAGCTCAGCTATGAGGTACACAATACATAGAGAGAAATCATACAGGCAGATGGAAACCATGTCTCTGTTCTGGGCTCCTTTGCAACACCTGGGGTGTTGGCTTTGCCCTGGTGTTGATTTGCTCCTTTGAGGAGCCAGTGCACCCTTTACTTCCATCCTCTGACTCCTCAGCCCTTCCTTGCAAGGATGCTGCTTGCTGACACGATGCTAGCTGTACATCATGGAGTTCAGAGCTTCTTCTACCTGGTGGTAGAAGAAGACAAGCAGTTATTTGGCCTGATTTTTCTCCCCCTTTTCTTTGGAGCAGGCTTTGGATAGGGAAGTGAGGCCTTCCTGTGCTGCTCACACACTGCAGTGATGGTATCACTGCAGGAGGGAAGTGCTCCTTTTTGGCTCCATGACTGTTTTGGCTGTCGATCTGGAGAGGCTTTCCGTGAGGGAGGGTAGGGGTGGCTCATTCACCAGACTCATCCCATTCTCAATTCATCCTCTCCTTTCTCCTTTCCCTGAACCACTACTTCTTTCCCCAGCAGGAGGAGGACTGAGACCGACAAATCCTCCAGACTATGGCTGAGCACAAGTCTCGGCTGGAAATTATGCCTGGGAAGGACTTACCTGAGCTTTGCTACAGAACATTTTTTGGTGTTTTGGTGGGGCTTAGGATGTGCATCTACTGCCTGCTAACTTCTGAAACCCTCTGCAGCCTGGGGGCTGAGTGCACAGAACCCACAGCTACAGGGTGGATGGGCAGCTGAAGGATCTGAGGCCGTGTGATATCATTAGAGGTGGAATATAGGCAATAAAATACTTATTCCCTCTATTTTAAACTGGAAAGAACAACTTCTTGCTTTCACATGGTAAGTAACAGATGGAAAAGGTCCTCCTCGGGCACAACATTTTGTGTATTGAGACAGGCTGCAAGAACTAGAAGCTTTTGCAAATTCTGGCCCAGCACATGGAACAAAACTCAAAAGGAGTCAGGAAAATGTGTTGATCCTCAGCATTGTTCAGTCAATGCACCACTGAGAACTAGGCACAGTGCTTTGAGCTGTAAGCTGAGCTTCCTAGGAGTAACAGCACCTCCAAGTACGGCAGAAAGGGAAGGCAAGATAGGTAATGATAATTTGTGTGACCCAAATGAGTCTTGGCTAGGGCTGGTTTTGGCTGGGGGCTTTAATTCACCACGTTGCTCTGCAGAAGGAATCTTCATGCACAGGAGCCATTGGTGTAGAAAGAGCACCTGTCTTGCCAGTTATACCCAGCAACTTTCACAACAACAGCTTAAAATGCAGAGAGCATCAAAGAGCAGCAGTTCAAGCAAATAAATGCACTGTTGTCTAATGGGAAACTTCAGGGAACAGAGATGGATTCTCTGTGAAGCTGCACAGCAAAAGACAAGGCACCTGAGCAGTTTTCAGCAGGTGAAATTCTGGTTAGATAGGGAAATGTTCTCACTGTGAGGCTGCTGCAGGAGCCCAGGGAGGTGGTGCAATCTCCATCCTTGAAGACACCAAAAGCTTAAACTGGCTGTAGATCTGAGCAACCTGATCTTTTGTTGGAGCTGACCCCGCCCTGTGAGCAGGGGTTGAAGCGGGGACCTCCTGCCAACCTCGGCTATTCTCTGTGGCGATTTACAGGAGCTAATTGTTGTTGTTAAGCTATCATTGTATAGAGCTGGCCTTACCATGAAAATGCATTGCTTCATGAGCAGTGGTATCTCTCAGCATTCATTATTCAGAAAAAGTTGTCTTCCAATTACACAAGATCATAAGAAGAAAAGTGAGTGGTTTGTCAGAACTGCAGAGCTAAAATAAGCTACAGCAAGCACATTGCCTTGGCATGGAGCTGGTGGCTCTAATTAGAAAAGCTCTGGAGAGTTAATCTACTTGGGTAGTGAGACCTATTGCTTCCTCCTGCAGCATGTGAGATGGCTGGAGCTGAGCATCACAGAGAAAGGCCTGGAGGCTGGGCTTCACATAATGAATGTCTCTTTCTTGGGAACTTTATATACATATATATGAATTTCCCAAAAGTTCGTTGATTTAGAGATGTGAATTCTTTTAGTGGATTAAAAAAAGGGGTGTGTGTGGAAGGTTTAATCTCCGAAAAGCAGTTGCTGCAGAGAGGGAACTAAGTTACTGTAGCAGGTAGCTAGGTGAAGGCAATGTCCTCAACAGGCATGAAAAATGGCAGTTGCTCAGAAGTGCCCCCAAATTGGACTGCTTTTCCTGTTTGGAGAAGTCATGCCTCCTCCCTTACAAATGTATGAGTAGTAGGAGGGGGCAAAGGTGGTGAGTGTTGGCTGTAAGAAGTCTCTTTTGGGCTGACAACCTCACCCATGCTGCTAAACAGCTTCAATATTTACTGAAGTAGCAAGGGTATCTTCTGCTCTCATGCTGATGCTCTTCAGAGCATGGGGAGCAACTAATCAGAGCAATCAGTCAGGTTTTCCTTGACACATGATGAGTTTAATTATTTTGCAGCTCACCCCACATTCTTCTTAGCCACAGTGATGTTTATTCTGGGAGGCTTTTCTGCCTGAGGCAGTACATGAGTTTTAATTTCAGAAAGGAATCTACCAAGCTGGGTGGTTGGCTTAGAGTTCAAATGTAAAGAGTTTCTGGGAAGCCCTGGCTGGCTTTATCAAACTTTATCAGGCTGAGTTTCTCAAGAGACATCTACCACCTATGACAGCCTTGATGTGGGTATTGATGTAGTAGAGTCGACTGAATGCCATTGGTTAAAAATAACTTGCATTTATTAGTGATTTAAACCAAGCTGCTTGATTTAAAGCAAAAGCATGATCTGACTTGGCCTGCAGGCTCCACATTATCTCTTTCCCAGCAAAACTTCTAAACTTGGCTCCAGCTGAGCAGTTCCAGAGCTGTGTGTGACTGCACTGTTAGGACACGAGGACACAGTCTCAAGCTGCACCAGGGGAGGTTTAGGCTGGATGTCAGGAAGAAGTTCTTCATAGAAAGAGTGATTGGCCATTGGAATGGGCTGCCCAGGGAGGTGGTGGAGTCACCATCCCTGGAGGTGTTTAGGAAGAGACTGGATGGGGCACTTGGAGCCATGGTTTAGTTGATTAGATAGTGTTGGATGATAGGTTGGACTCAATGATCTCAAAGGTCTTTTCCAACCTGGTCTGGTCTATTCTATTCTAGTTTATAGCTGCAACAGGGTAGGTTTAGACTGGACATTAGGAAAAGCCTTTTCACAGAAAGAGTTGTCAAGCATTGGAATGGGCTGCCCAGGGAGGTGGTTGACTCACCAACTCTAGATGTGTTTGAAGGTCATTTAGATGTCATGCTTAGGGATATGGTTTAGGGGTGAACCTTGTAGAGTAGGGCTATCAGTTAGACTTGATGATCTCAAGGGTCTTTTCCAACTGGAATGTTTTTGTGATTTGTGACAGATGTCTGGTGAAGAAGGGCTGAGTTCACTCTTGCTTCAACAGCTCTCCTTTGGGATTTGAGGAAAGCTTGGGTCTTGCCATGCCATGTTCAACACCTGCTGATATACCTCCACTGGTGCATGACTCTGCTGGTCTTTGGGTTTCAAAACATCTTCCTGCAGTGATGGGCAGCTCATTTTCAAACACTTAACAATCATTCAACAGATTAGCATTGTTTTAGACCTCACACTTACTTAGGAAGTACTTAACTGAGTTGTTAGTGAAAAACTTGGCCGGACTCAGGTACCAGGAAGCTGTGGGTTTACTTTCTAATGGAAGCTCTTCTGCCCAGTGGCACCTGGCTAGAGCCAACATTACAGAACCATAGAACTGTTTTTGTTGGAAAAGTTTTTTAAGGTCATTGAATCCTACTGTGTTAATATCTCTCATTCTTCATTTGCAGTTGCTTACATCATCTTTTTGATAGCAGATTCTGACATCTGGATTGACAGATTTTTGCACTTTACCCATCTCAAGCTGTGCAAATAATATGAAGAGGGATGCTGCAGGATTTTGTTTTGTTTCTGCTGTCTACCTATTTCCTTTGAAAGCTACAAGAAACATTTTTATTATTGCAGGCAATCTCCATGGGAATATGCAATCGATGACTCAAACCTCCTGGTGCTGCTGCAGAGATTTGTGAGGCTGTGGGTGACTTTGATTCCCTGATAGCCTGTCTCATGCTTCTGTCCCCTAATGCAGCTGATAGCATTAAGTCATGCAGTTAATCAAGCGAAAGAAATTGCTTCTCTTTATCCAAAGACCTGATGACTTTATATGACAAGGAGGATCTCTAACAGAATGAGACAAGAAGTAGATGAGACAAGAAACATCCACAAGATTCAAAATGCAGTGGAGTAGGAGTGCTTTTAAGGGCTTCAGATATGGAGTCGAAAAACATGCTGAACAATCTATTGACAAAACGAGCCTCTAGCTGGCTCTTGATAGCTTTTTTATCATTACTAAGAAGCCAAAGATCAAGAATAAATTAAGTCCAGGTAATGGTACACAAAATTGTTAATTTAAATGTGGAGCATGAGCTCAGCTCATCAGCAGGCTGTTCAGGTGCTTGGGTACAGCCCAGGGCACAGGAACTCTGTAGAGGACGCAGCAGGCAAAGATGGGTGCAAAGTCCCAGATTATCTATGCATGCATGAGTTTCTGCACAGTATTTCCATCAGTGGTGATGAGGAATTAAAATGTAATTCACCAATGCATGAAAGGAAAGGTCTTCACAGAGCTCAGTACACCCAAGTAAGAGTTGTCCTGATAAAATTAACTTAATTATAGGAGGTTCAGGAAGGAGCATAATCCCTCCTCCTTTTATTGCTTCACCATTACAGCAATGATCTGTTGCAAACCAGTTCAACTATTGCATCATTCCTACCTAAAATAAACCAAACCCATTTACAAGTGTCCTTGTGTGGTTTGCTGCTAGATGACAGAGTGCTGCATGGCTTCCAGCGCTGCTGAGTTTAATCTGCACCCTTCTCATTACCCACCAGCCTTGCTGTGTGGAGCTGCCCTCTCTGATATGCAGTATTTCTGCATTGCTAGAGAATGGTAATAGGCAGGATGGAACATGCTCCAGCCAAGGAGGCAATAACACTGCGCTGCTTTCATTGTTAGCCTTGAAGAGATGGTCCCTTAAGCATTACATGGATGGCATGCAAAAGTGTGCCATTCAAGGCAGGCCCCCATCTGATCTATGTTGTGAACTCATGAATTTCTAAAAGCTCTGCTGCAGTGAAATTGTTGGTTTTGCTAGTGAGGATGCAATAGAAATCTCTCCCACTGGGAGCAGAAATGCAGCACAGGAGTTCGACCTCCTGCACCATGGCCGTTTGAAGTTGGGCCGTCTCGCAAAGCTCTGTTGGTTTTGTTCTCAGAGATACAGGCCAATAAAAAAGGTGAGCAATGAGGTATTATCAGCAGATGATGGGGTTCTTTGGAGCAGCAGGGCCCCCAGGGAAGCAGTGAAACAGAAACAGCATTGCTTTTATGCATGCTGCACCACAGAAGGTATAAAAACGTACAAGTGTTTTACATGCCTGAGTTTGTCCTTTGCTTTAGAGTTTGGTGATCAATTTTGGTACTAAAAGTTAATGAAGATTGTGTGGAAGAAGGGGCTGCAGGCTAAACATGGGCTAAAATACTGATAAACAGGAGGTTTGTGGGAAATTGCACAGCATTTTTTTCCTGGCAGATGTTTACAAATCTTTCCCTCCCTTTAGACAAGATCTTATGTACAGCCAGTAGTAAAGCTGTTGTATACCAGTCCAGAGCAGCCACTAGGGCAATTGTAAGAGAAGCCACTATTATAGGGATAATCTGCTTAGCTTTGTTTGTGCAACTCCCTTGTGTCAAGGAAAGATGAGATTTTACTTCTGGGAAAGAAGGCTTAACAGAGTGCAGAAAATGCTCACTTGTTGGTGAGACGCTAATGAAACGACGAGAGTTGAGTATCTGAAGCCTGGAACTGCAGGTTGTAGAGTCAGCTGCTGAAAAGGCAGAAACTGAAGCCATGAAGACTTTCAGCAGCTCTGAACACACTGCTGTGCATTGGGTCTCAGTTTTCTTGTGTGTGCGTGTCTCTGATTGCAAAGCTGGTAAAGATCTATGAGAAATCACAAAATCTAGAGTACGGAGGGCTCCTCAGCCATGTCCTCACCCTAGTCCTGGCTAGGATCTCAGCAGGTTGCTGCTTGGTTGTCAAATGCTTGTTAAAGCAGAAAAGAAAGGTCTGAATTCATCACAGCATGTGACAGTGACAGCAGCTAAGGCTGCTCAGTGCTGAGGATGCCATGCAGGGTGTTATGCTGGCATCCTGGAATTTACTGCTTGTGTTTTGTCACATGTTGGAAGCTAAGCGAAGATGAGATGGCACCATGTGAAGTGACATGTTGGCCAGCTAATCCCTTTAGCATGTATTTCAATCATTGTGGGATTGAGCTGTATTTATTTGGACTGAAGACCATACCCTGAGTTTACAGCAGGTCCAGCTCATTTAGTGAGAGACTGGGTGTCTGCACTCTGTAATCTGTCATGTCCTACTGAAAGGATTACCAGAGCCCTCATTTATGTTACTTGACAACCTTCATTTCACTCCCTGTAGCATTTGTCCTCTAACAAATTTGTTTTGTTTTAAGCCCATGATAAAAAAGAATTGTTTTGGAGCTCCCCATAGTTGAGTGCTACTTGCATCTGTTGATGTTTCAGGCTTCTCTGTCTCTCATTTGCTGTAGTTACTATGGAAAGCAGGTTGTGAAAATGGTTACCATCAGAATTAATAAAAGCCAAACACAAAAGGACATTGCAGCAGGCTTCAGTCAGAAATATGTCAGGTCCTTATGTAGGATTTCCTTGTCAGTTTGTAAGTGCTGACTTGCTTTTTTCTTCTTGCAGTTTCTCACTCCATGTTCATGTTGGCTTTCCATCCCCTGATGAGGAGCCAAGACACAGGAAATCCAGCTAGCCACTGTGGGCCCTCTCCAGATTATTCCTCCCGGACAGACTGGGAATCACCTTGATGTTAGGATTGCTGCTGTTCCCCTGATGGGTGGGGCCTTTTGCACCCTTTTGTTGCCAGCTCTGTTCGACTGCTAACGTGGTGATATTCAAGCAATTGTGCTGTGATAATTTTGGGGTTTTTTGGCTGCTCTCTTGTTGCTGGGCTGTTCCTCATTTGTTCCCTTGAACTATGCTCAACATTCCAGGTAAGTGTGGTCTTTGCCCTAACTGCTGTGGTTGATGCTCTGTGGGCTCTACTCATTCCTTCCCTATTGGACTGATCAAAGACTTCTTTCCTGGATCTGATCACAATTAACCACAAGTGCTCTGACCGTGGAGAACACAGAAGCTATTGTAGGCATATCTATCTCCTATGCTGTGGTCACATTTCACTTTGTCATTTCAGGCAAAAAGAAAACTGGGAGAAGTTTGGTGTTTATGGAAAGCGCTCCTCTCAGTTCCAGCACCTTCTCTGGGTAATGCTGATCAGTCTTTCTGCTGTGTTTGCCATAAATGCTGTCACAAGACTGGGTACAAAACACATTTTTGTGTATGGATGGCTGCATTATGTAATTGATGCATGAAGAAAGTAGGCATTGCCAGGAACAAACCCCCATCATTTATTGCTAAAAATAGAAGCGTGGCATCTCATGACTTAGCCTGACCAGGACCCAGTTAGCGTGATGCATTGACTTCCCACGTGGTGCATGTTGTTTTTTAAGTCATAAGCTATTTTTGGTGAGGAGGGTTTTGCAAACAGAAGGGTGTGTTGCACCACATCCCTTCAGTAAATATTCTAGTAATAACATGACATAGACTGAAATCGACCGACTAGGAATTCCCTTCAGAGAACACAATCTGTGCAGCAGCTTAAGGGCTGTCCCCACAATTTATGGGAATGTAGGGACAAGCTGAAGGTACTTTCTAAGAAGAATTTGTTGGCATCTAGGTAACTGGATATCAGTGATATTAATCTGATCTACTGAGGGTAAATAAATCTATAGTTAGTGAGTTATCCTGTATGAAATCACAAATGCATCTACTGGCTTTTTAGTGACTAAGTGGGCTTTCTGTCCTCTGCCCAGGGAAAGCTCCAGATTATTATTTACTTCCTGAATCTTCTCTCCCCCAATATTTTCTGTCTGTTTTATTTGCTAACATAACTGAAGTTCAGTCTCAGCTTCTTCAATAGCTGTTCATACTTACAAAGCCTTTACTGATAGCATTGTTGTGTTAGTTGCAATGCCCTTGTATCTCTCAAGATTATCCCACAGAATTTCTTTTATTACACAAGGCACTCAAGCTGTATGAGGCAGATATGATTAAGGCTGTGTGCTAGGCAATTTGTCTTGTGGACTGCATCTAGCAGGCATGCACTCAACTCCTGAACTAGCAGGAGTCACAAGCAAAATCTAATTCAGAGAAAAAGGGATAAAGGATGAGCATTTGCAGTCCAGCTGCAAGCAGAGAGGAGGAGACCTGGCCAGCCCAGCTTCTGTTCTGTGAGCCAAACAAAGGCTGCACACGCTGCCAGGCTTTGGGGTTCTCTCTTTAAGGAAGGATGCTTCTCCAAAGTAGTTGACTCCTTTTTTTTTTTTTCTTTTTCTGCCCATTCCTGTCAAACCACTTCTGCTCTTGGGCTCCTTTCCCAGCTCATTACTGTGCTGCTGTTGGGTGGCAGTGGCCCTCCAGGAGTGAGAAGAGTTTGGATGTAACCTTTGCTTATTTATTTATTCATTTATTTATTTATTTTAAAGGTAAACAGTTGCAGAACAGAACATTTCAAAGGGTTTCAGCCAAAACACCAAGCCTGAGGATTCCCCTCAGCACCAATGAGAGACTCCTGTGTTGAAGTCTGGGCTGCTTGAGGATGATTGTGTGGGTGCTGGGGAAGCAAAAATAGCATCAGACTGCATGAACAATCAGTAATACATTGTTCCAGGAGTGGTGGAATAAGTGAACCCTGTTGCTTTTGAATTTATTTTGGAGCGTGTCCAGAGAAGGGAGGCAAAGCTGGGGAGGGGTCTGGAGCACAAGCCCTGTGAGGAGAGGCTGAGGGAGCTGGGGTTGTTTAGCCTGGAGAAGAGGAGGCTCAGGGGCGACCTCATTGCTCTCTACAACTACCTGAAAGGTGGTTGTATCCAGGGGGGTTGGTCTCTTCTCCCAGGCAACCAGCACCAGAACAAGAGGACACAGTCTCAAGCTGCACCACGGGAGGTTTAGGCTGGATGTTAGGAAGAAGTTCTTCATAGAAAGAGAGATTGGGCATTGGAATGGGCTGCTTAGGGAGGTGGTAGAATCACCATCACTGGAGGTGTTTAGGAAGAGACTGGATGGGGTGCTTGGTGACATGGTTTAGTTGATTAGATGGTGTTGGGTGATAGGTTGGCCCTGATGATCTCAAAGGTCTCTTCCAACCTGGTCTGGTCTATTCTATTCTATTCTATTCTATTCTATTCTATTCTATTCTATTCTATTCTATTCTATTCTATTCTATTCTTTTACCTTTGCATCCTTTCAGTATTCCTTAAATTAAGTACTGATGTTTCTTTTACCCCTCCACGCAATACCTCTAACCCTATCCTCTTAGATCCTTTTATACTTCCTCTCTCTCCCTGTGCCCAGCCATGCAGATTCTTATTTTCACCATCTCTTTGCATAAAACGAGGTGAACAAGTCTCACTCACTATTGCTACTGTTTTCAGGGACATTAATTTGAGTCCTACCTGGCCAGAGATCATTCACAAAGCCAGTATGACTCACATCTATGAAACTATCTTGTCTTCATTAATTGAAGTTGAAATTGGCCAGCAGGCTCAAAAAATATCAGAATGGACAAACAGGCAGGCAGCCCAAGTACACTGACTTCACTGTCTTGGGAAAGGAGGACTGAAAATTATAGTATATTTATTTCTGGAAGACTGAAATTGGGTTTGATCTCTTTAGCTAATAAGGGTAATGGAAATGAGATTGCACTGGCTGATTTATTATTCCTGGTGGTTATTAATTATTGGGTTTTCCTTTCTGAGTAATTAAAAAAGAATTTTGCCTGCTTTAAGTGAGTGCACTAGATCTCATTAATCTGAAGTCTAAAAAATGTATTCTTAACCTGTAGACCCCGAGAAAATGCTGGTTTGCCTTAGAACTGTGCGTTTGCAATACAAGGCTATGAAGCTGAGCTCACAGAAACTTCTTTGAAGCTTTCCTTCTTTCTGTTAGGGTGTAAGTCCTATTTATGCCTTGGGTATTTATTTGCATTTTGGTTCTGCCTTCATCTGTTTCTGTCTTTTACATAGAGTCATAGAATCAGTCAGGGTTGGAAGGGACCACAAGGATCATCTAGTTCCAACCCCACTGCCATGGGCAGGGACACCTCACACTAGATCAGGCTGGCCAGAACCTCGTCCAGCCTGGTCTTAAACACCTCCAGGGATGGGGCCTCAACCACCTCCCTGGACAACCCATTCCAGGGCTTCACCACTCTCATGGTGAAGAACTTGCTCACATCCAGCCTGAATCTCCCCACCTCCAGCTTCATTCCGTTCCCCCTAGTCCTATCACTACCTGATGTCCTGAGAAGTCCCTCCCCAGCCTTCTTGTAGGCTCCCTTCAGATACTGGAAGGCCACAATAGGGTCACCTCAGAGCCTTCTTTTCTCCAGATTGGACAGTCCCAACTCTTTCAGTCTGTCCTCATAGGAGAGGTGCTCCAGCCCTCTGATCATCCTCATGGCCCTTCTCTGGACACGTTCCATCATGTCCACATCCCTCTTGTAATAGGGGCTCCAGAACTGGATGCAGTACTCCAGGTGGGGTCTCACCAGAGCTGAGTAGAGGGACATATCTGGACTCCTCAGTGAGGGCTAATTTTAAGCACACAGATATAGAATGAAAACTCCGTTTCTTTCTTTTCCTTTTTTAACCACCAACTTCCTTTCCCCCAGGAGAGACCTTAAAAGGAAGGCACAGGCATTGGTGGTGATTTTAGGTGGTAGCCCAGCATCTTGCTCCAAGTGAACATTGTAGAGGCAGTTTTCTGCCATGGGAAGAGCTAGGTGAGCCAGAAAGCTGCTGTGGGTTACTGCTGACATAGTGCAGTCCGACAGCAGCAGGATGATGGCTTTTAAAAATAGGACTTCTTGCCATTTTGTATTCTTGTCAGCGTGTCACAAATGTCAAAAGGTCAGATTTGGTTTTGCTACCATTTTTTTTCCCTCCTCCTTCTTCTAGTTATTGCCTTCATCAAAGAAATAAATTAATTTTGCTGTGTGGGATTTTGTCCTTGCAATGGTAGGGGGAAAAAAGGAAGGAACCTGCTTGGCTTTGTGGCGGTGGCCGCGGCTCCCTTCGGATGGTGGATTTGCATTCCTGCCGCAGCGTTTGCAGGGTGAGTTATGGGGCTGGGCTCTGCAGAGCGTGGTGCTGAGTTTCTAATGTTCCTCTTATGAGGCACTTGACCTTTCCAAGGATAGAAATGTCAGCTGCCTGCAGCACTGCAGGGGTGGGTGCCTGGCTCATGCTCCCCACCCTTCCCTGTACAGAGCACAGGCTTGCCGAGGTCCCTGTAGCCAACCTGCCCTGGGTGTTCTTGTCTGTGGGTATCAGCACAGCAACAAAGGCAGGCAGGATGTTCAACAGCTTGAAAAGATGATTTTGACAAAAAATCCCCAAACAAACAAACAGAAAAACACACACACAAAAAAACCCCAAAACAAAACCAAAAACCCAACCAAGCAACCAAAAAACTCCCAAAACCAAACCCAGACAAATCTTAATCCCATGCTGTGAAGCCTTGTAAGCAGAAAATAGGGAGAAAGAGAAGAGCAGAGACTGGCTTGGTCAAACCGGTGGACTGAATTATTCAAGCACCTTGTCAGCCTGCTCAGCTGTCCTAAAACCTGATTGCTGAAGTCTGTCATATATAGTCTCTGTGGAGTGCATGTCGGAAGGCTCTGGTGAGCCTCTGGACATGCTGCCACCAAACCAAGCTGGCCCTACAAGTTCCAATAAAACCCAAGGCTGTGCTTTGCATTAGGAATGATCATCAGTGCCCATGGGGCTTGTACAGTGTGGGGCTCTGCTCATTTCCAGGTCACGGTGGGCTGTGTCCTCAGCTGACTGCATCCCCTGATGTTCAGTTATCAGGAAGAGTGGGCAGGATGGGTGCTGGGGCACCACCTTCCTGCAGGTCACTGAGAACAGGTGGGATCCCCTATATCCCTTCTCCATGTTAAAGTTTATTGAGCTGCATAATTGCAACAGTACAAAGTTTAATTTGGGGGCTACAGCACTGAATCCTAGGTGGGCTTTTTATTGTTTGTAGCCAATAATGTGTTCCCAAGGGTCTCCAATTAACCTTAACATCAACTTCTTCAGTTTCCTTGCAGAACCTCTACGTGAAGCTTGCATTCTGTCTTGAATGAGCTAACAAACATTTATTATCCTTTAATAAATCCTGCAGAGACTCTTCTAGGGCTGGCAGCAGGAGTGTCCAGCTCTCAGGAAGCAGCTGCAGTTACCATTGCCACAGCAGTTGACCTTTCAATTTAAACCCTAATTCCTCAAAAAAGGAGGAAGCACCTGCTTAAAAAATTTGGAAGGACAGTCTGGGAATATTATTTTTTGGCTTTATGAAGAGAAAAAATTAAAAATGCAGGTTTCCAGGAGAGGGGAAAGAAAACACTTCTGAATTAAACAGCTGGTAAGGAAATCTCTCTTTTTTTTGGAAATCTCTTTTTTTTTTGGAGCAATTGAACCCACTCGGACCCAACACCATCCCTCTGATTGCTAATGCCAGGATGTGGCTGATGCTAATCAGCACTGTTGAAGTATGTGATGGAGAGCGCAGCACATGAAGCAATGTCAGGAATTTGGCTTTCCAGCAGGATGTTTTGTGGAAAAACTTATTAGGTCCATTTTTGTTTTCCAGTGAAATACACAACATACGCCAAAGGCACTCAAACAAGCAGGTCCAGAGAAAAGAAGATCATAGAATCAATAAGGTTGGAAAAGACCTCAAAGATCATCAAGTCCAACCTGCTACCCAAGACCTCATGACTGCAGTGGGTAATTACTGCACATGCTGTTAGGCTGTCAAAATCAATAGATTTTCCTAGGGAAAGGGGAGAAATCATTATACAAGGAGGAACAGGAGAGTTTTTAACAGAGGAAACCCAGTGGATTTCTCAGGTCTCCATAATTACAATGCATTTCACAAAGGCTTTGCAGAGCCTTCTTTTCTCCAGGCTGAACAGCCCCAACTATCTGTGGTGGTTTGAGCCTTAACTGTCACTTAAGAGCTCAGATGGGGGCAAGGCTGAGAATCCCTGCCCTGCTCCCCCTCTTCTTTCCCAATAGAAAGGAAAAGAAAGGAAAGGAGCAAATCTACCAAGAAATAATTTGGATTTGGCTTGGAAGTAGAGAGGTAAAGAATTTTCTTTAAACAGTATATATATATATATATATATATATATAAAATGTGTATCAATAACAGGTAGGGTTCACAAGGGTAAGGTACGAGGATGGATGGGAAAAAAGAAATATGAAATACAAAACCAGCCCTTTGCAAAGGCGTGGGTGTAGCAGGGAGCCTGCAGCAGTCCTCATCCAGGAAAGGCAGGGGCCAAGAGAGCTAATGGCTGTAGTGTCCTTCTTTTTATAGGCTTGCTGGACAGGGAGGGGAGTGGAATAGATTAGCTCAGTTTCCCTTTCACAAGCCCTCCTCTGCCCTGCTTTCAGGATGGGTGTAGCCCATCATACTATCTCAGTCTGTCTCCATGGGAGAGGTGCTCCAGCCCTCTGATCATCTTCGTGGCCCTCCTCTGGATGCACTCCAGCAGCTCCACATCCCTCTTCTGCTGCTAGGGGCAGCAGAACTTGATACACTACTCCAGGTGGAGTCTCAATCCAAGTGACTTCCTAACAATCCAGGCACAGCCACTGTCAGCTCCAAGTCCCAAGACTGCACTGTAAAGCAGCTGGGAGATTTGCTGCTGAAACAAAAGCCGCATCATTTTCTCAAACCAACTTCAAATGATGGATGTTCAGCCCTTTGAAAACCGGGCCGATAAAGCATGCTATGGATTACCCAGTGTACTTGTGGAGTGCCAGAATTATTGGTTTGGGTGTTTGTTTTTTTTTTCCTCCAAGCAATGAGGTAAGATGCAACCCACAAATTGGGCATTTGGAAAAGGATGGCATTTTGAATAAGAACATGGTTAAACGGGAAAAAGAAGAGACGAATGCTCCTAGGAGGATGATGTTGCATAATGTGCCTGAGAGAGAGGTTTTACTGCTTTTCATGTTCTCATAAAATTTTACTGAAATGGGAGATTTTCTTTTCTTGAAAACTCCTTTGTTATGAGCCTGCTTTGCATAGAGAGATAATAGCTACCTTTGCCTAATCCTCCTGGTCTGATTTGAATGTCGAGTTGGTATCGCTCTTCAGTTCCTTTTGAACCTGGAGGAAAAATAGCAGTGTTTTATTCCAGAAGAGTTGATGAGTTTCAAAGTTCCAACAGACATCAGAGACCTAATAGTTTTAGTCCATGACTGAGTAAGATAATTAAATATGTGCCTGACTTTCAGGATGTGCTTAATAAGTGTCCCTGAAATCAATCATGGAAATTATCTAGCTGCTTTAAGTTTTAAACATCTTCCAGTATCAGGACCTGGAACTTGATTTGGTTTTCAAAGCAATTTGGGTATTTTTTTAAAGGGAACATTTTATTTTTCAAATGCAACTATATATACACACAAACACACACACACACACACACATGTATATTTCTTCAGAACTACCTATAAACCGTGTGTGAAATGAATGGGAATTCAGTTCATGTTTCTTGTTTTAAGGCAGATTGTTACAAGAACACTGTACCTGGCTTGAGAGCAGCCTTGAAGAAAAGGACTTGGGAGTACTGGTGGACAAGAAGCTCAACATGAGCCAGCAGTGTGCACTTGCAGCCTAGAAAGCAAATCACATCCTGGGCTGCATCAAGGGAAGCATAGCCAGCAGGTCAAGGGAAGTGATTCCCCCTCTGCTCTGGTGAGACCCCACCTGCAGTACTGCATCCAGTTCTGGAGCCCCTAGTACAAGAGAGATCTGGATGTGCTGGAATATGTCCAGAGAAGGGCCATGAAGATGATCAGAGGGCTGGAGTCAGACTGAGAGAGTTGGGGCTGTTCGGTCTGGAGAAGAGAATGCTCCAAGGAGACCTTATTGTGTCCTTCCAATATCTTAAGGGAGCCTGCAAGAAAGACTTTTTAGGATGTCAGGGAGTGATAGGGCTAGAGAGAATGAGGCAAAATTAGACGTGGGTAAATTCAAACTGGATGTTAGGAAGAAATTCTTCCCCATGAGGGTGGTGACACACTGGAACAGGTTGCCCAGGGAGGTGGTGGAAGCCTCATCCCTGGAGGTTTTTAAGTCCAGGCTGGATGTGGCTGTGAGCAGCCTGATCTAGTGTGAGGTGTCCCTACCCATGGCAGGGGGTTTGGAACTGGATGATCCTTGAGGTCCCTTCCAACCCTAACAATTCTAGGATTCTATAACACATTATCCTGTGACAGGGAACTTCACATGTGTAGCTCAGGGAGTTGTATAGCACAACTAGCTAGTGATGTAAGAATGCACTGAGCAGGTTTATGATGTTAGGGATGTAAGCCTTTTGGTCCTTAAATGGAAAAAAATAATAATCTGCAATGGAGGCACAAAAATTTCAGTTCTTCAGCTAAACTGGTGGTCCCATGGACCCTTTTGCCTTTTGTTCTGCTTCTCTGGGGGAAGGCCAGATTCCCATCCCTTCACTGTGAGCAATGGTAGGCTTTTCTTTACTGCAAGAATTGTCACAGAATCACAGAATCACTAAGGTTGGAAGAGACCTCAAAGATGATCAAGTCCAAGATGTCACCACAGACCTCATTAAGAAAATAAAGTTATATCAGACTTCTACAGAGCTATCCTTGAACCTGAGGAGTACCTGCAACGAATGGTTGATGCAGAGCCCTGTCCTGAAATTTTGAGTCAAAGCGATGAAGCCATTGTAAGAGAACTTGTTAATTATTCCTGTGAGTTACTGAAGGTAATATAAATATTAGTCTCAAGCCTACAGCTGTCATTCACTTCACAGAAGGTAACAGCTGTCTTCAGGTTAATGAAGTGACTGATAGAAACAAAGCAGACTCCTGAAGTGATGGTGGCAGGATTCTGCAAAGGCTTGGACTGGAACCAGGTGTGCTATATTGAATGATCCATACAAGCAGGTCTGCTCAGTGATGGGTACTGGACATCTTTGCCCATGCTACTGCTTTCCTTAGGCACTCAGCTCCCTGTTCAGATAAAGAAGTGTTTAATTTACATCCAGTCTGATCAGGAAACTAGAGGCATAGCTTTAGCTTTCAGGACATACATGCTTAACAACCGTTCATTTTAATGGCACTGAAATATGCACTTAATTTTATACACACTTTTAAATACTTCCTGAAGCAGTGAGACCTTACAGTTTTAAAGCTTTCATGTGAGCTCAGGGCCATCTTACTGCAGTGCTGCAGAAACAGACACATCAGTGCTATGAAACTCAGGCTTTGTTCGCTGCCATTGCTGCATGATTGTACTGTACTCTGCTGTGGTTAGGCGGCACCTTGAGTCCTGTGTCCAGTTCTGGGCCCCTCAGTTTAAGAAGGCCATCGAGACACTTGAACGTGTCCAGAGAAGGGCAACAAGGCTGGGGAGAGGCCTTGAGCACAAGCCCTATGAGGAGAGGCTGAGGGAGCTGGGGTTGTTTAGCCTGGAGAAGAGGAGGCTCAGGGGCGACCTCATTGCTCTCTACAACTACCTGAAAGGTGGTTGTAGCCAGGAAGGGGTTGGCCTCTTCTCCCTAGCAACCAGCACCAGAACAAGGGGACACAGTCTCAAGCTGCGCCAGGGGAAGTTTAGGCTGGAGGTGAGGAGAAAGTTCTTCACCAAGAGAGTCATTCGCCATTGGAATGGGCTGCCCGGGGAGGTGGTGGAGTCACCATCCCTGGAGGTGTTCAAGAGGGGACTGGATGTGGCACTTGGTGCCATGGTCTAGTCGTGCGGTCTGTGGTGACAGGTTGGACTCAATGATCTTCAAGGTCTCTTCCAACCTTAGCGATACTGTGATTTATAGTTTCATAGAATCAATAAGGTTGGAAAAGACCTCAGAGATCATCAAGTCCAACCTATCACCCAATGCCTCATGACTAACTAAACCATGGCTTCAAGTGCCACATCCAATCCTTTCTTGAACACCTCCAGGGAGGGGGACTCCACCACCTGCCTGGGCAGCACATTCCAAAGGCCAATCACTCTTTCCATGAGGAACTTTCTCCTCACCTCGAGCCTAGACCTCCCCTGGCACAGCTTGAGACTGTGTCCTCTTGTTCTGCTCTTGGTTGCCTGGGAAAAGAGACCAACCCTCACCTGGCTACAACCTCCTTTCAGGTAGTTGTAGACAGCAATAAGGTCTCCCCTGAGCCTCCACTCCTCCTCAGTTGAAAAGTGTGGTCATGGGTCCTGGGCTGAGCACTTAATTTTAACCTAGACAGAATCTTGCTGATTACACAGTGACTTGTAATTTATTAATTAAAATTAGGTGGTGAGCTCCCTTGTATAGAGTTTAACCCAACAGCTTTCACAGCAAGAACTGGATTTGACCAGAGACGTCATTACAACTTTAAATATAATGATCTGGAAGGCTGAGTGCATCCCTTGAAACACTTCTAATTATTAGACAGCTCATCTGCATGAGTAACCACTTGGCAGCTGAATATAAACCACTACAGAAAACATCCTGTCACTGATTTTTTGGTGAAATTATCTTAAATCCTCTAGTCATGCATGAGAAGATCCATCAGCTGTCTTTTGGCTTTAACTAGATAGGTTTTCAGCAAGAGAGGATGTGAAGGACAAGGGGCTGTGACCTCCTATAAACCTGTGAACAAACTGACAGACAGTAAAATATAAACCTAGGACTAGAGCCAAGATGCAGTTTGATTATAGATGCACTGAGTGATTTGGAAAGATAAACTCTGTGTGACCCTGGCAAGAGGAATGTTGCTGAGCGCTCAGTATTTCAAGTGGAGCCACTGGAGCATTCAGCATGTCAAACACTGTTGTGTCTTTAGGGCTGAATGCAAATTTATATCCCCTCTGTGAAGTCTGAAGGTACAGGTGGATTGTCTGCCCCTGCTTTTTGCAGGCATCTAGGTATGTAGTGAGGTACACTGTGACTGTTGTATTCTTGCTGATTATGGGATGGAGGGGGCTATTTTGGGGTATTTTTAAACCCCAGGGGTTTCCCATGCTGGAATGGTTTGCTGGGCCTGTACTTAACATCAGGTGAGTATCTGGCTAGCTGCTCCAGCAAAATCTGCTGCTGCTGCTTCAGATAGGATCACAGGATGTTAGGGGTTGGAAGAGACCTCAGGAGACTGAGTCTAACTCCCCTGCCAGAGCAGGACCACATAATCTGGCACAGGTATAACACAGGAATTTATCCACATGGGTCTTGAAAGTTTCCAGAGAAGGATCAGCTGGAGAAAGCTCTGAAGAACAGCAGCAGGGAGATTTGTGAACACTGTCCTATTTTCCTTCTGCATCTTCCAATCTACTTACGCTATTTAAGTGTGAGCCTGTTCCATGAGCAACCGTTGCAACGTTCACAACGTGTAAGAAAAGGGTATTGTTCTTCATCTGGGAGACCTGAACATATTTGCAATAATTTTGCTTAATGTCTGTGCCCTTTTCTGATGAACACTCCAGGTTTTAATGAAATAGCTTGGGTTTGCCACAGACACTTTCCCTAGGCAGTGAACAAGAGGGTTGATGGAAACAGATTGCTGGACAAAGCTGACCTTGGAGCAAAGTCTTTGCAAACAGAGGAGGTAGGACATGAGCTGCTACTTTGCGTTGTCAGACCTGCTGCAGAAAGCTTGATGTGCAGAAGATATTCTCTTAGAAGACATTAGAAAACAAGAGCTGAAGGATTCAGAGCAATTGTCATAGCTCTATCAGGGTCTGCAACACAGCTGTGAGTCTCAAGAGAGTCCAGCCCATCTGCTGCAAATGTGCAGCAGCCAGGAAGATGACAGCTAACATACGAACCAGACCCTGCAATCTGTCCCTGTGGAAGTTAATGACAAATCAATCCAAATCTCTTGAGCTTCAGGACAGTTTTCTCTTGCCCAATTTCAAGTGAAAGAGAGAACTCTCATGCTAAAAGCATATATTATAGAATTTCAATTGTTAGGTATGTCCTGATGGGAAACATATGCTTGCAGCATTACTCTGTGTTAATGAGGTGTACTGCCCAGTGAAGTCTGTGATCCTACACCTTTGGGCAGTTGTCTCCACACACTGTGCAAGGCAGATCCACTCCCAAAAGTTCTTTCACCTGAAAAACAAAACAGTAGAGCAGAAACAGGAAAAGCAAAATAATATACCTGAAGTCATGAAGGTCTGCTCTAAGGGCAGGAGTGAAGTTCAGATATGTTAATTCATGGAACAGCTCCCAGCCACAGCATGTACCAACCTCCAGTAGCATTTAGAAGTGAGGATCTTTTATTCTCTCAGATGTACTGAGTTTGATTTTTTGGGGGGAAACTTTTCATGTAGCTGGGCTGTAGAAATACCCAGAGCGTTGTGTACAGTTGGTGAGAGCAGCTAGAGCATGTACATCTACCCCCTAATCTGCCCTGGCGAGACCACACCTGGAATATTGCATCCAGTTTGGGGCTCCCCAGTTCAAGAGAGACAGAGATCTGCTGGAGAGAATCCAACAGAGAGCCATGAGGATGATTAGGGGACTTGAGCATCTCCCCTATGAAGAGAGACTGAGAGCCCTGGGGCTGTTTAGTCTTGAGAAGACTGAGAGAGGATCTCATCAATGTGTATAAATATCTGAGGGGTGGGTGTCAAGTGGAGGGGGCCAAGCTCTTTTTGGTGGTGCACAGTAATAAGACAAGAAACAACAAGTTCAAGCTTGAACATAGAAGATTTCACCTCAACACGAGGAGAAACTTCTTTGCATTGAGTGTGACAGAGCACTGGAACAGGCAGCCCAGGGAGGTTGTGGAGTCTCCCTCTCTGGAGATTTTCAAAACCCACCTGGATCCATTCCTGTGTGGACTACCCTCACTGATCCTGCTTTGGCAGGGGGGTTAGATGCAATCTCTTGAGGTCCCTTCCAACCTCTAATCTACTGTGATAAACTCAGATTATTGTGGCTGCTCTTCTTGTGGAAGCCAAGCTAGAAGTGTTTCAAAATATTCCATTACTACCTCAGTTCACAAAGCTTTTCATTGGGTTTAGGTAGTGTTTTCAAGGGTCCTATGAAAATTAGAAGTTTCAGAAGTTGGAGTCCATGGCTGGCTGTATGGTCAGTACCTTCATGTAATGCACAGATTGTTCAGATCACTTTTGAAACAGATTTAGCAGTATCATAGAATCAGTGAGGGTTGGAAGGGACCACAAGGATCATTTTGTTCCAAGTCCCCTGCCATGGGCAGGGACACCTCACACTAGATCAGGCTGGCCAGAGCCTCATCCAGCCTGCTCTTAGCCCTTTGTTTGGTGTCAGCCCTTCATTTCCCACCTTTCTCTGGGTAATATCTTCTGTGGTAATATCTGTCTGAAAATCAATTTATAGAGGTGCTCTCAAGCAGCACTCACATGCATACCTGGCCCAGCTGCTACCCAGCACAGTGTAGGTGACCGTAATGGTGTTGCAGTGCAGCTGGCAGTGCCACCACAGCCAGGGGTTATGGAAAGAGGCAGCTTTGCTCTAAGGCCTTACCAAGAACAGGTTGCCCAGGGAGGTGGTGGAAGCCTCATCCCTGGAGCTTTTTAAGGCCAGGCTGGATATGGCTCCAAGCAGCCTGATCTAGTGTGAGTTGTGCCTGCCCATGGCAAGGTTGTTGGAACTAGATGATCCTTGAGGTCCCTTCCAACTCTAACAATTCTATGATTTTAAGAACACAACTGATGTCTTGAGCTTTGCAGGAGATCAAATGTATTGCTCTATGAATTCTGTGGCTGGAGCCAATGATCTGTTTCATGAACAAAGGCTATGATGAGGCCATTCCCCAAGAGGGAAAAGCAAACTAACAGACTAAAGCTGATGATTAATTTAGATAGAATTGGGACATAGATTTGAGGGAATTGTATATTGTTTTCATAAGGCATGCAGCAGCCAAGTCCAGAGAGGGAGCGATAAAATGAAGAGACAGAGAACCTGAAACAAATGCTGGGGGCAATCTGGTGGCGGCTGAACGTGTGAATGAGCTGACCATGGAAGGTGACATCCAGTAAAGCCAGCTGGAGGCTTATCCCTCGGAAAGAGTAAGTGTTCCAAGGTGATGGAAGGAAATCTCTCTTTGCTAGTCCATGTTGTGAAGTTGCCAATGCATCTTTCCTGTGAAAGGAGGCACAGGCTGGCTTCAACGTGGAACGGCAGGTGGTGTTTGTGTGATGGTCATGCTGAGAGATCCTGATTCATACTGGCCCTAGACCTCTGCCAAGCATGGACGTGGAGTGGACTAGGAAGGATTTCATGGTACTTAAACATTTAAGCACTGCAAATTCTCTCTGTGTGCTCAGAGAAAAGCAGCTGCTTGGGGAAGGACACGAATGGCAATTCTAGTGCCTAGTTTTGGCTAAATTAAGTGCTTGGAGGCTTCTAATCCCCCTAAATAACTAATCAAAATAGCACTACAACCAGAGGGCAAGAAAAGCATAGACTCCAGAGCTGCCAGAGCAAAGGAAAAGGCAAAGCCCCACGATTTTTGAGGAGTTAATCTAAATCTTGCATTTGTCCTTCACCAGCCAGGACCAAGACAAAGGTCTGCCAAGTCTGAACTGTAGACTTCTCACTACTGAGCATGACCAGCACTGCAAATCCATTGGTTGTCTTTGCTTCTGAATTGTATTTCAAAGCTTAAGACTTGAGTCTTGATGTTTTGACATAAAAATAGACATCTATCTGAACTTTAATATGTCCTGAAACAAAGTGTTGTACAGAATTTTTGCTTCCTTGCAGTCTCCAGTCTGGACAGTAAAAGCTACTGCAGAAATCTGATATTTGTGTGCTTTGACAAAAGCCTAAAGAAATGAAACCTCCTTCGAATTTGCCACCAGCAGCCTAAACCTCAAAGATGCAAAGATTAATCTGTAGCAGAAATAAATCTGATCCATCATTTTGGGAGTCTCTTCCAACAAGAAGCCTGTAGGAAATATTGCAAATGAAAGCATTAACAGAAAAAAAAAACCCAAACAATCGCTTGTAGCTGTATACTTTGAAGTCCTTGAAGAGCCTTAGGTTTCTGAATGAAGATGGCTTTTGGTCATTTATGTGTCCAGAGAAGGGCAATGAGAAGCCTCAAGCACAAGCCCTACAAGGAGAGGCTGAGGGAGCTGGGGTTGTTTAGCCTGGAGAAGAGGAGGCTCAGGGAAGACCTTATTGCTCTCTACAACTACCCGAAGGGAGGTTGTAGCCAGCAATTAGTCTCTTCTCCCAGGCAATCAGCACCAGAACAAGAGGACACAGTCTCCAGCTGTGCCAGGGGAAGTTTAGGCTCGAGGTGAGGAGAAAGTTCTTCACAGAGAGTGTTGTTAGCCATTGGAATGAGCTGCCCAGGGAGGTGGTGGAGTCCCCATCCCTGGAGGTGTTCAAGAGGGGACTGGATGTGGCACTTGGTGCCATGGTTTAGTAGTCATGAGGTGTTGGGTGACAGGTTGGACTTGATGATCTCTGAGGTCTTTTCCAGCCTTATTGATTCTATGATTCTAAATCCAAGTATTTCCAACAGCTTGTGGAAAGCCTAAGGAGGTTTCCAGGAGTGAGCACTGGGATAATGCACAGCTAACTATTGTGGGAAACTTTAAGTTGCCTCACCATTTGGGAAGTCTCTGCTGAATACACAAAGTGAGAAATGGCAAAACATCGAACGAGGAGGATTGGTCTGCTCTCTACACTTCCATATCTGTCCAGACACTGTAAAGAACTGCAATGAAACCAGCTCCAGAGAAACTCGGTTTTCAGCAAGAATGGAGGTGTGTGCTCCCCATTAGGTGACTCTGAATCCTTCCTTTCAGTTTGTTCAGAGAAGCTACATTCTGGCTTGAAACGATACAGCTTAACCTGTTTCTTTTAAACAGATCTGGCAGAAGATACTGCAATGGTCTGTGGAATGGAGAGATGGGGTTTTACTGATCCCTTCATTCTAGTATTTAACAATTGATCTGGCACACCTTTGCTTGTGTGGCCACCCTACCAGAAGGTACAACACCACTGCTTGCATTTGCTTGTTGGTTGTTGTGGGCAATTTCTCAGCTACTTCTGCACAGGCTGTTTAGGAGAGGCAACAAGCCAGGATGTGAGCCTACTGTGAGACCTTCCCTGCTCAGTGACAGACAAGAAGGAGGTTCTGAGAAGGAGTAAGTAGTAAAATGGTTGATTTGTATTCTGGCTAAACAAGATGGATTATTTTCATTCTAGGGACAAAAATTACATTCACAGCTCGGATTTAGTGCTTGTGTTTTGTGTGTGAAGCTAAAAGGAGGTCGTTAATATCAGGAGGAATGATGCTAGTCCAGTGCTGACATCCATCAGGACTGCATGCTTTATTTAGAAATTGTTCAGGTCAAGTGGTGATGGTGATTGGGAAAAGGCTGGTACCAGCTGTATGATGCTGGAAAAAGAGCCACAGCACTTTGAAGGGAATAAGGGCTGAAGCTTTAATAATATGAAATGGCTTCTGCAGTGGTCTGTAGCCATTCTGCAGGGTGATGGCTCTGTTCTACTTTGTGTGTGTTGCATACCTTTGTGTGGATTATTCCATAGCTTTTGTGTGTTCTGATGAAACCCTGACAGTTGATGTGCTTGGATTGGAAAGTGAGTCCAGGCTTGAGTATTTATAGCACAGACAAATTACAGCTGAAATGAAGAAACCCCTAAAGAAGCGGAGGGGACATGGAGACCTTCTGGCCTGCATAAGTAATGCTCCAGCACAAACATGCTCGTCACTTCACATCCATAGTTGAATGGGGAAGAAAATCTGCTTTGACAGCTCAGGCACAGTAACTGGCAGCAAAACTTGTTGTGTAAACAGGACAGATCTGTTCTATAAGCTTTTGGTACTTGAAAGTAATTATTAGTTATGAAGAAGGGCTACAAATATTCTTAACACCTTGAAGGTATCCCCAGGTCTGTTGTGAAGAGCCATGCTGGTGCTTTCTTGACTGGCAACAAGGCTGGTTAGTGCTTCTCCTTTGTGTTAATTACTGTGTAGGCACCATGGGCAGCACTGGAGAGACAGTTTGCTCCATACCTGTGTGAAGCAGTCACGGCTTACACCAGAGCTTGGAAAAGGCAAGCACAGGAGAGGAGTGAGGTTCTGGGTGACTCCCTGACCTCCACAGAGATGGATCATTCAGACAGGCAGGTAGGAATGTAAAATACTGTAGAATTGGAATTTGGTGTGTTGTGTTTAGCACAGCACCATACCAGGAGCAGCAATAATTAATAATCCTTCATAATTCAACAGTAAGGGAGAGAGCTGTGAGAACAAAGTAAATTCTAGCCCAGTCATCTCATGCAGCTGGTGGGGTTTTGTTTGAGGATGTTTTTAATATAACTTTGAGGTGACTTTCTTTCCTGTGCACAGTCAACTATGTTTTCTTTGTCCGCATTCTTTTCTTTTACATCTTTACCATGGATTTTAAAGCATTTTGGCCTGATTGGTCATTGCTGCTCATCTTCATGTGTTTTGTTCTTCTCAGGTGCCCATACCTATCATCCAAGTCTGAAGAGAAAGGAGGAAAAGCTCTCAAGAGAAATGGTCAGCAAAGCAGCATGCCATGAAAATAGAGCTAGAGTTCTTAGAGCTTTTGTGTTTTGAAAATCAGATGAGTCAAATGAACACTACAGGACTATAGCAAGTAGGAACATGGTGGCCAAATATTTGTCTGTGGGTGATGGCATCTGGGGAGGCCAAAGGATAAGGTGTTTTAAGCAAGTATCTCAGAAACAGTTCTCTTCTCGACTGGAAAGGGGAATTGGAATCTTTGGAGTCTTTGTGAGCTAGGCTGAAAACCGAAGGCTGCAACATGCGCTGGTGGCATGCTCTGCTGTCAGAGGCACTGCCACAGGACCACCAGTGGTTCCCTCACATCTGCAATAAGTAGATAGGGCTGTAAAATAGATGCACTTAGGCTGCAATTTTTTCTTCTGCACAGTGTGTAAGGGAAGCACTTTTAATCAGCAAGGTCTGCCCCTGCTCAGCCACTAAGTGCTGAATGAGAGCAATGAGCCTTTACACCTCTGTGTGGGAAGCCTTCAGCGCTAATAAGGACTGGAAGGGTTCTGGTTTGATGGCAGCATGACATAGCCTGGATCCTCTTGGCCTTTCAGCCCCTAGCTTGTTCCGGGCTCATACCAAGGCACAGTAGGTATGTGATCAAAGGATTGCAAAGGTGGATGAAGTGGAAGAGGTTGATAGTTACAGTTGTCATTGGCTACTGACTAGACTTACCTTTCTCTCTCCCTTTCACATCTATAAAATGACTTCTCTAAGAGCAATCATGGACTTTGAACTTCATTACTGCTGGCACATTTTGTAATAGCTCCTGACACCACTTTCTCAGCTGATAATTTAGTTAAGCTCTCTGCTGTACATGCTAATGCTTCAGTGTGGAGGCAGTGGAGAATTATTTAATAAAACTTTAATGCAGCTTTCATTTCATGGCTGTTATTATCAAATATTAGTCACTGCTGAGAATCATTTCTTGAACAGTTTGTTCTTATCATCTGTGTGCATTTGGCTATCACCTCTTTGAGATGCAGCAGCATCTTGGGTGGTGAGTGTGTATCTTGAAAGCAGGTGTGTTCTTAACAAACAGGAGTTCCTGTCAGTTCTGTGCTAGTCCAGTAAAAAAGATGAAGTTTCTGTTGAAGTCTCATTGATGAACCTCAGGGCTGAAAAGTTTACAAGTGTTACCAGTGAAGCTTGTTTCTCACCAAAATTGGATGTGCTTGATTCAGTCAAAGTTAAGAACCTTTTTCTGCTGTTGGGTTAGAAGTACTCTCTGTTTCCTAATTTATAACATCCAGGAAGAGCAGACCCAGATCTTATGAAGCTTTTCTATATGTTTGTATATACAGATACTGACTACAGCTCTTCTGCCTGTTGTTATGAACAAAACTCTATGAACAAACTTTTGAAACATCACAGGATCACAGAATGTTAGGGGTTGGAAGGGACCTCAAAAGATCATTCAGTCCACCCCCTGGGCAAAAGCAGGATCACCTAGGGCAGGTCACACTGGATGACATCCAGCTAGGTTTTGAATATCTCCAGAGAATAAGTCTCTACAACCTCTCTGGACAGCCTGTTCCAGGGCTCTGTCACCCTCACAGTGAGAATGTTTTTCCTTATGTTCACATTTGAGAGACCTGGGGCAGTTTAGTCTGGAGAAGAGAAGGCAGTGGTCTATAAATACCTGAGGGGTGGGTGTCAATTGAGGGTGCCAGGCTCTTTTCAGTGATGCCCAGTGATAGGTCAAGGAACAACAGGTACAAGCTGGAACACAGGAAGTTCTACCTCAGCACAAGGAGAAACTTCTTTCTTCTCTGTGGTGAGGGTGATGGAGCACTGGAACAGGCTGCTCAGAGAGGCTGTGCAATCTCCTTCTCTGGAGACTTTCAAAACCTGCCTGGGTGCGTTCCTGTGTGGCCTGCCCTAGGAGATCCTGCTTTGGCAGGAGGGTTGGGCTCAACGATCTTTTGGGGTCCCTTCCAACCCCTAACATTCTGTGATTCAAAGCTAACAAGATTTCCACTGTGACTTGAAAAGCCTGAGCCATATTTATTTTCCCTTGTATTCGTTGGTCAGTGGTGATCCATGCTGCTTAATGTCAGTTTGGTGAGAACCACTGTATTCCTGTTTCTGATGTTCCATGCCTGGCTTGTACAACCTTGCTGCTCTCAGGATAGAAACGCACTGTGTTTTGTGTTAGTCCTGAGCTAAGAAGGTAAAAAACCCAGCCAAACTCAAACAATTTGAACACTAGGGAGATGTTTCTTAACATCTCCTGCTTGGTCATGTTTCTTAATTATCTTCCATCCTGAAGGCTATATTTTCCAGTCAGACTGAATGAAAAGGCTTTATGTTGATATATAGTCCACCCAAACTGCACCCAGCAGGAAATTGCACACTACTTACATCTTTTCCACAGTTTGGCTAACTTCTAAGCTGTTTGAAACCTGCTGTGGCCTGATCTCTGCAATGGTGCTGCCAGCTGCATTTTGCATGGCTTTGACTGGCTGGACCAATACTTGCTCACCAAGAGAGATGAGGATCTCCAGGAATGTCTGGAGCATCAGGAACGTGCACATTCAGGCTATGTGTGTTGGATGTGGCCATGTGTGCAGCCTCAGTGATCAACATGTCAGTGGTGAGGGAGAAAGTGTCATTTATATGGTCTGATATTTATGTCTTAATGAAAGTTATCACAGTATCACCAAGGTTGGAAGAGACCTCAAAGATCATCGAGTCCAACCTGTCACCACAGACCTCATGACTAGACCATGGCACCAACTGCCACATCCAAACCCCTCTTGAACACCTCCAGGGACAGTGACTCAACCACCTCCCTGGGCAGCCCATTCCAATGATGAACGACTCTCTCGGTGAAGAACTTTCTCCTCACCTCGAGCCTAAACCTCCCCTGGTGCAGCTTGAGACTGTGTCCTCTTGTTCTGGTGCTGGTTGCTAGAGAGAAGAGACCAACCCCTTCCTGGCTACAACCACCTTTCAGGTAGTTGTAGGCAGCAATGAGGTCTCCCCTGAGCCTCCTCTTCTCCAGGCTAAACAATCCCAGCTCCCTCAGCCTCTCCTCATAGGGAGTTAATGTCATTTGTGCCTTTCCTGCAGCATGGGCTTTGCATGGGTTTCCTAGGGCAGTGTTTATTGTACCGGCACTCTGTCACTTCAGCAAGCCAGCTGAGACTGCTTTTGTCAGTGCTTGTCATTATTGCTTCCCCTCAGATGCTCTACCAATGTAAACATGGAAACCCTTCATTTGCTTTCTAGTGTGTGGGTGTCCTGAGTAAACCCTCACTGTGGGTGACTGAGAAAGATGTTTTCTTCCCCTACCAGCTCCATTATGCCTCTGCATGAAGGGGAATGTCTTCGCTGTGTAAATGAGGAGCCTCTGGATGTTCAGTGGACTTTGACAACTTAAATGAGAAGAGATCTTCCCTGGGTATTTCTGAGGTCATTCCCACTCAAACTTTTTAAACATGATTTTATTTTATTTTTATGATAAAAGAACATTCACTGAAGTATCACTAACTCCTGAGCCAGTTTCCTCCATCTGTCAGAAGCTGGTCCTCCTCAAACTTTTTATCCAAAATGCCTTGTCACTTTGTGAGTCAGGTAGCAAACTTGGTGTTGAAAGGAAACCAAATCTCCTATCACTCAATTTCAGCTAATTTCTATTTGGAGCAAGAAGTGTGGGAAGAGGTAATGTCTTTTCTTGTTGCATTTAGAAAGAATAGGCAAACTTCTGGGTGCATGAGTGTTTCTCAGGGGACCATGCATCACGTAGGATAGCTGTGTCTACCTGCCAAGCCGGTTTTTCTTTTCCTCTTGCACCCACTCTGAGATGGCTGTGGGTCTTGAGTATGTTTCCATGAGGGCTGCATGCAGTGACTCAAGCTTAGCAGCCATGCTGGTGTTCAAAAACGTACTTCCTCGTTTCCTTCCCTGCTTCCACCTAGGGCAGTGCAGTTCTCCTCTACTGTGCCCAGCTCTGCCTTTCATCTCTTTATCTTTACCCCCTTTGTGCTTCACAGTGTTGGGTGCAATGGAAGGTACCCAATGAAACCTTGAGAAATTACTTTCTGCTCATCGAAGATTCTGGGTTATACTGGTTTCCATGCTGTAGTGGGTTGAGGCAGCCCCCTCCCCACCACAGGCAAAATGACGACTCTGACAAACGGACTGCAGAAGTGATGGAAAAGTTTAAATAGAAAAAGGTGAAGGTGCACAAAGGAACCAGAAACAGTGACAGAAGAAACCCCAAAACACACCTGGATGAACCCCGTCCCCACCTGAGGGTGGGCCCAAGACCCCCAGGGCTCGTTCTTCCCCCCACTGCTAGGCTAGTCTCAGCTGGCCAGGCCTGAGATCGCCCATCCCCCTGGCCTTGGACCTAGCCAGGCCCAAGGCGGGGAGACGTCTCCCCCAGTTACCGGGCGCCGGCGAGGGAAGAAAGAGCAAGAGGCGGACCCCACACTAGATCTTATAGCGGTGCAGGGGATTGTGGTAGGAGGTACACGGTTTTCCTGTGTCCACCCACTGGGCTGGACTTCTGGACACAGGAAGTGTGCCATGCAGCATAAGGGCACCCAGCCCAAACCACCACACATGCCCACAATCTTGCTTCTCCCTGGTGCTGCGCAGAGCCCTGCATGCCCAGCAGCTTGCAGACTGGAGATCCTGGCTTTTCAGCAAGCCGCCAGAATATCCTGTGGTGGTGCTGTGGGATCCCTTGGGATAAGCAGGCATCTGTAAATGTGAAATATGATTCCTGCAGGATTAGTCTGAAGGTCAACCTGCCATATTTGCACAACAGGGCTGAGAGTCAGCCTCAGATTTATGGGCACCACGATTGTGTTCAAATATTAATAGGAATGATTTTACAAGGCTGGGGAAAGTGTTCTAGCTCTGCAAATATTGAACCTCATATTTACAACCCTATAATAAAAGGGAAAATTAGTAGGAAAACCAGGCACATCTTCAGTGTTACAGACTTCTTTGCTTTTAACAATTTCAAAGCAAAACCTTGTGGAGTTAGACACCTGTAGAGGTAAGGCCAGCCTGGCTTTTCTGACCATTTCTAACAGAAATAACCTAAAGACTTCAAATTCAGGCAGTTGAACTGAACCAAGAGTAAAACCATTAGAAGGGTTTGGCTTCTTCCCCTGTAGTGATAGGACTCGGGGGAATGGAATGAAGCTGGAGGTGGGGAGATTCAGACTGGATGTGAGGAAGAAGTTCTTCACTGTGAGAGTGGTGAAGCCCTGGAATGGGTTGTCCAGGGAGGTGGTTGAGGCCCCGTCCCTGGAGGTTTTTAAGACCAGGCTGGATAAGGCTCTGGCCAGCCTGATCTAGTGTGAGGTGTCCCTGCCCATGGCAGGGGGTTGGAACTAGATGATCCTTGTGGTCCCTTCCAACCCTGACTGATACTATGATACTATGATTCTTCAAATGCTAAAAGCATGCACAGTTTTCTGTTTCAATTTTTTTTTGGGGGGGGGGGGGGGGGGGGGGGAGGGTAGAGGGTAGAGGGGGCAGAGGAAAAGAATGAGGGAGAATCCTCATAGAGTCATAGAGACACCCTGGACACCAGCTGTCCAGGTCCATACAGCGAGAGAACAAAGGCTACGAGGACTGGAAGGGAAAAAGGATGCTAATGGACTGCAGAAGGCCAGGAGTGGCTGCAGAGAAAGCCTCTCGCAGGTAAATGCTGTGAGGGCTTGAGCTCTGCCTTGTTGCCACCTCTGCATGGAGGAGGTGGCTTCCCCGGGCCAGAGAGGACTAAGTGAGTATTTGTGCAGCAGACATAAATACCATTTTGTTAATTTGCCCCCTAATCAAATCCACTGCAACTCATTTGGCTCTGAGTATTCATAGACATGGTGTTCACAACTGCAAGAATGTTGCCCTTCGTGCTTACGATGACCTCTCTTTTTATTAGGACTTTATAGTTTGTTTCCTTCACTAAGCATCTCCCACAGGTACTGCAGCATATTGCAAAGTGCTCTTTTAAATAACCAGACCTGTAGCCATCCCAAGAAATGAACTAGGACTGCTTTATGGTGCAAATCCTTGCTTTCATTGTGTTTTTCCAATTACTTTGTAATTCACAAGGTTCAGTAGCTCACGATGGGTCTCCCAGCCATTACTGCAAATTTGCAGAGTTCTGCTGTAGGTAAAATTACAGGATAGAAAACTCCAGCAAGAGAAGTAGCTACTTCCCTTTCTACCAAGCCTTCCTTTCCCTTGCCTTTCTCCTGCCTCTCTGCAAGGTCTGTGCTCTTTCTTCTGCTCTTGGCCGTGAGGAATGAGTTTTTGGATACTTCAGAGAGCTTGATGGAAAATCAAAGTGAGGTGTAACTTGAAATACCTCCTTTCTGATCACTGAGAGCCCTTTCCAGCTATCAGGAGAAGCAGCCCTGCAGCTTCTTAGGGGTTTTCAAGAAGCAGCTGCCTTCAGCACTGCTGTGTCCAGTGGGAGAGGAACCTGGTATCCCTGTGTTGGTACTGTCTGTGTTTATCAGGGGGAAGCTGGGATGATATGCTTCCATCCTTTTTGGGAAACAGAACACCTAAGGGAAACAAGAAGTCTGTTAATCTTTGTTCTTCTCATGTTTGTGCACTCGCTATTGCCTCCCTCCACCGCCGCCTCCTCTCTTTCCATCTTCCTTCCCTGAGCTGTGTGCTGGGAACACGCTGTCTGAATGCCCCTCCTGCTGCTCCTGTTCTGATTGTTACAACAACAAGAAGCAGCCCTGCGGTGAGATGATCAGGAGCCACTTTATTTGCCAGAGGGAGATTACCATGGTGTAGAAATGAAGCAAAGTTTGTTTGGAGGAGCAAACAGTAAACAACAGCTTTTGCAGTGCAGCTCAGACTTATTGATTCCTGAGGTAAAAGAGACCAACTCCCACAAGACCTCTTTCTGTACCCCAAACTGAGTGGACTGTTCAGTTCAGGTCCCAAGCACAGACTTGGACTTTGCTTGCCTAGACTCTGTGTCTGCCCATCCCTCCTAACAGTTTCTGATGCTGTTAGGCTGTTTAAACAGTATTTCATAGAATCACAGAATCAATAAGGTTGGAAAAGACCTCAAAGATCCTCAAGTCCAACCTGTCACCCAAGACCTCATAACTACTAAACCATGGCACCAAGTGCCACATCCAATCACTTTTTGAACACCTCCAGGGATGGTGACTCCACCACCTCCCTGGGCAGCACATCCCAATGGCTAACAACTCTCTCTGTGAAGAACTTTCTCCTCACCTTGAGCCTAAACTCCCCCTGGCACAGTTTGGACAGACAGTTCCCGTAAGACCCACAGCAGTGGATGCACAGTGAATTCCCTTCTCCTGCCTAGAGTGAGGAGGAGATGGCACAGAGTCAGATCTCATTTGATGCTGGAAAACCCAGGTGGGCTTTGTTGGTACCCCAGGCACATGGAAGGTTTCCACTGAAGTTTATACCTCTCTGGACCTCATGGCATTTGATAGCGCTCCAGGTTTGGATGAGAGGGTTGCTTCTTGTTTCAGTTGCTATGCAGCTTTCAAACCACCCTGTGATGTCCACATGAAATCAGTGCAACTTGCTGGAAGGCTTTGCTGGTCCCTGCAGAAGATCTGTGGAAATAATGGATGGGGAGAGATTTTTGAATGGGCGGTGACAAGGGAAACTCTGGCCTATGGAAATGAGTGGGGTCAGAGTGAAAGCAGCTGAAAGCAGAGGCCCGAGGAGGAGCAAGGTATCCATCGCTTTGCAAATGAATGCTGGCAGAATGGCTAAGAAGGAAGTGGGGAGGATTTCTCAGCGTTTAGAGGTAATCAGATCCAAGGCAACAGTGTTTTAATCTGAATGAAACACCACTCCCACCCTGAGCTGGAAGGAGCAGGCCCAAAGGTGAAATGCAGGAGAGGAAAGCCCCTGCCAAGCCTCCACGTGGGCACAGCGCGTTGGATGTATCCTCCTAGAAACAACACACTGGAGGCCAAGGAGGAGGTGCCAGAAGAGAATGGGAATACTTTTTTCTCTTCCTGTTTTATCATCACATATTTCAGAAAGAGCCAGGGGAAAAGGCAATGCAGAAAATCCTCAGAAGCAGCAGGAAAAAACATTTCATGTTTCCAAAACTAAAAACAAACAAACAAACAAAGAAATATGAGATGAGAACTGACCTTTTTCACCTACTTGTGTCTTGTCGTATCTAGAGTTCACAAAATCTTATCTGAGAGAGCGATTCTTACTTGATTGTTTCTAGTCCTGCTCTCTAAAGAGAGTAAACATTTACAGGCTTGCCCTGGAAATGTGACCAGAATTTGCTGATGAACCAGAATAAAACTGGGGGAAGCTGAGCAAACATAAAGCAACTGTGTTAAGTGCCTGGCTCTGAAGGGCCATAAAAGTCTATTTTGGGAAGTTCAGCTGTAAGCTTAAGCATCAGAGTAGCTTTAAGTAACTCAGCTTCTTGTACAGGTGTTTTAAAGCTGCCTTGAAAAGAAGAGGAGGATTGATCAAACTGCTAAAAATCTCAGGGACATAATGCACTGACTGTCTCCTATGCCAACTTAGGAACATACCAGTAACTTTACAGCACTAAGCTGCCTCCAGCCTAAAGGAGAAGGTAGAGGTCCACCCATGGCTGATGGACAACACAAGAGCAAGCTGGCTGCTGGTTTCCAGAGATGTCCCTTTGAAGTGTGGGGTAAGGGCTGTGTAGCCTCTATCTTTTATATATATATTCAGGAACATGAGATCCTGAGCATAGAAGGAAGCTCACGTGATAACCCTTTCTTTTTCTCTCCTGGATTATTCTGTTCACATTCATTCTTTTCTCCTTAGAGAGGGATACATGGGTTTGCTGGAAGTTACAGCCTTTAATCAGGACAGCTCAGCTAGTGATAGTAAATGTGATAGCTGCACTCATGAGATGTTATCAGTATTTACTACAGGCTCCCTGACAATGAACTATGTGTAAAACAACAATAATAATAATAACAATTAGAGGCACTGAATCTTCTGGTTGCAGTAATGCTAACAGTTGCATGTTACAGGGCATGAACAATTGTTCACATTGCATGAAGCTGAGTTTGAATATCTTTTTTTTTTGGTGAACCATATCTATTTTAAGCTAATACAGTTTTTCACTCAGCAATTCCACTGATTATCTTAAACATATGCCACAGACTGTCATCCTGAAAGCTTAAATCCAAACTCCTACTTACTCTTCCCTCAGGGGATGTCAGCATGGAGATGCAATGTTTCATTAGAGCCCATTCCTGAACAAACTGCTTAAGTCCCTCTGCGCACTTGGAATATGTTTTGTTCCTCTGGGCTTCCAAAGGCTAGATCCTGAAATGTGAAGATGCTTTGTGAAGGTATTGCTGGGATTAGTCTTGCCTGAAAGGAGGCAGTTACCCACGCTGGATGTCAGCCCTGTCTCTACCTCACTATAACACGTTGCAAGCAGAATCTTCAGGGTTTCCTAAAGAAATTTGGCTGCCTGCTAATTAGAATTCTAATTAATTTGAACAGCTCTCCTGACAGCTTTGAGCAGTGTACAGACACCAGACAATTCCCATGCGCTTGGGTAGGGCTGTGTGTAGCAGCTGAGCAGTGCTGCTGTCCAAGAGGAGTCATGCTGTGTCCTTTGGCAGCAGAGCCCACCTCAGCGTACAGTTTGCAGGCTGGAGGCAGCACGTGGAGGTGAAGAGGCTGCCTGAATGCATCATGCCATTGCATCTGGCTGCTGGAAAGGAGCTGAAGCCTGATGGTAGTACCTGAGATGAGGGTGAAACCACTGTTGAAAAGATGGTCCAGTCAGCATCAGGGGGTTGGCTGTAGCAGTGTTTGCTTGCAAGAAAATAAACCAGTGTCATACATTGAACATTATCCTCTTTCTGCTCCTACTATAATTATTTCTGTAAATTAAGGATTTCAGTCCTGGTGCTATCTTTGTTTTCTTTCTAAATGAAGGTCTTGAGCTAAAGTTACCCTGATGTGGAAAACATATCACACTGTTCAACACACTATTCAAGCCATTCCCCACCCCACCAGTGAAAGGTAATTTACAGAACATGACATATTCTTTATGTTCTTCATTTTATCACTGACAACCAGATAAAAGAAATGTTCTGGGACAGCCATGGTGCTTCTGGAGCTGATGTATGGAAAATGAGTGAGCAGCTTGACTCTTTCTGAACAGATCTACTCTGCGGGACCAAGGGGCAGAAACAAAGTGCCTGGTGCAGGGCACCGGGCAGAAAGGTTGTTTGAAAGTATCTGCTGCTCAGTGTTAAGCATATCAGCCAAAACCCCAACCCTAAACCACCTTTAACTATGTAGGATGCCCTGGATGTTAACTTGGACTGGGCTGTGCTCACCAGCAAGAGCTGTCCAGCTATATGCAGGATCCTTCCCTTGCTGGGTCCAGCTCTGTTCTCTAGCCCTGCATGACTCCATTCAGACCCAGAAGGAGATACTGGTTGCTCAGTAACAATATCTGCAGTAGTATAAGCTAATGAAATAAAAGAAAACACTTGTACCAGGTCCCATTTGTGTTAGGAAAAGTTTTATTCTTGCAGGGCTTTGCTGGATGGATGTGCTCAGCTGCTGCTGGCAATTCCTGCAGTGCTCAGTGCCTCAGTGGTGAGTAGGTCTGGTCTCCTTTGTGATCACTAGGTGAGCCTTAGATTACCCTTGGGTCCTACTTGCAGCTGAATTTGCAGCCTTATGAAGGCAGAGCTCTGAAGGGAGCCATTCAGACGGTCTGTGATGGATGCTGCTCTGCCTGGTGGTGCTCCCCATGCAGACGTGCTTGGGGAAAGCAAGGTCAGCTGCCACCACAGAACTGCAGCTGGGTTTGAACTTTGATTCATTTATTGCCTTGTGGCTAGGTTCAGCTTGGAGTGATAACAGATCAAATGAGCACTGAGGTGCTGTCAGGCAAGGGGATGGTTGTGTTCTGTGCCTAAGAGTGTTTGCATAAGCAGGTGGGTGTACTGCAGAGGCGCTGCTTCAGACCCTGCAGGGCTGTGAGTGCAGCCTTTGCTCTTGAAGACTTCTGAGGTTTAAATCAAAATACTGCTGCTGCACATGGCATTGAGTGCTCCATCTTAATGGATGTGGCCTCACAGCTTTTCTCTGCCCAGTATGTGCATTCTTCTGTTAAATTTGATTTCTGTTTATCTTCAGCAGCATTTGCTGCTCTGACAACCTGGGTGAGTGTGTAAGGAAATGAGGCTGCATAAAGAGAATCAGGCCCTGGGTGCTTAACTGCACAGTGATGTGCTGTTTCCTTAGGTCACAAACTCTTTTGTCTTCACACATGCTGGCAAATGTTCTCAGCTGGCGTACATTGTAGTTCCTCTGAGTTCAATTGAACTAGTAGAGTTTCTACCAGTGAGGTGTCTACCCAGGTTCTTTTTCATCACAGTTTAATTCTTTTATATTAAACTGATCTTCAAAACTGCCAAAATGATTTTTCAAACCCAAGTCTGTTTGAGAGAGCTTGGAGCAAGACATCCCAGGAAGACATCTGAGGAAGAAGTTCTTCACTCTGAGAGTGGTGAAGCCCTGGAATGGGTTGTCCAGGGCAGTGGTTGAGGCCCCATCGCTGGAGGTGTTTAAGACCAGGCTGGACGAGGCTCTGGCCAGCCTGATCTAGTGCAGGGTGTCCCTGCCCATGGCAGGGGATTGGAACTAGATGATCCTTGTGGTCCCTTCCAACCCTGACTGATTCTATGATTCTATTCTATGATCCTAGCATCTTGAGGCCAGTGAGTACTGTGGTGGCTGGAGATGCAGGTAGGCAGTCAATGCAGGTCATGGTGTTCAGCAGGTGCCCTCCCTGCTTTTACAAATCCCCTGTCAGGCCTCTATGCTTTTTTCACAATTCCATAATTCTGCACATTTCACTCTAAGTCAGTTTGGGAAAATGGCTGCTGAATATTTTAAGTTGTCCTGAAAACTGTATTCAAGACAGATGGACACACTACTGAGACAGCTCCTCTGTAGAAGTGCTAGGATTAGAAGACAGATTTGCCCTGGGAAAGGACACTGGACGGTGTAAGACAGCAGTGGAAGTGGTCTGGAAAGGCTACAGTGCAGTGCTGCTACCCTGCCCAGTGGATGGTGGGAAGTGCCCACAGGCAGCTGCATCAATGCTTTTGAGCTGGTTCATCCTTGTGCAGAACCCTAGGCATGGGGTGAAACCAGGCAGCTCTGGCAACAGGTATGCACCTTGCTTACCAGGCCATGGAAGGGTTTGCTGGGCTGTGAGTATGGTCAACAGGTCATGCTGTGCTTGGAATTACTGCTACTTTTGCTGGGAAAGCAAAACTCTTGTGACTCAATTTGGGTAGTGCCTTGCAAACCTCAAACTGGACGTGAGAACTATGGTGAAAAAACAATTCAGCATTCTGGGCTTGTGTATAGACAGTGCCCTAGAAACTGCTAGACCTCTTTGATCTACAAATCTGCAGAGAAAGAAGAATTGTCAGTGTTTAGTTATAGACTACTTGATGCAAAAAGCTAAAGGTCTTCTCACAGAATTGTGGAACATTAGTGGTTGGAGGGGACCTTGCAAGATCATCCAGTCCAACCCCCTGCCAGAGCAGGATCATCTAGAGCAGGTCATGCAGGAACACATCCAGGTGGGTTTTGAATGGCTGCAGAGAAGGGGACTCCACAACCTGTCTGAGCAGCCTGTTCCAGTGCTTTGTCACCCTCACCCTTATGTGAACTGTAGAACCATGGATCTTATGTCAGCTTTTACCTAGCTGGAAAGACAAACACTCTGCAGCAACTGCAATAGTTCTGTGGTGAAGATCATGTGAGCATAACTCTTTTTATATGCTGGTCATCAAAAAGCAGTTGGTTTTCTCTATGTGTTAGCCTCCTAAAGCATGTTGGAAGGTAGGGTGCCTGGTGAAAAAAAAGGCTGGAACAGCTGTTGAATGGCATTAAAGGCAAGGGCCAAAATTCAAAAGCTCCAGCATCACAAAGTTTCCAAAAACATAAAGGCAAAACAGGTTCCCCAGTGCCAGCAAACAAAGGTGGAGGAGAAGAGAGCTTGCTGTGTAGGAGTGTAAACTGTGTGCCTCAGCAACTAGAGGCACAGGGTTGTTTCACGTACCACTCGTGCTCAAGAGAGAGAGTTGAGGAGACTTTCAGGTTTCAGTGCTAAGGAAATGTGTTTAGCTAATGCATCTCTGTTCCAAAAACAGCCCTGGTGTTGATTTCCTGAGTGGTGTCAACGAGCTGTCCACAATTATGATCTGTTAAAATAAGATTCAAACTGGGCTCTTTAATGCTTTCTGGTCTATCTTGAGCTGGCCTGCCCATCCCACCTATGCTTAGGTATGGATTTCCACACATTTGTGACTTTCTCAATGCACCCACTCTTTTGGGCCTTTACAATTTTAAAGATATTTGTAGTTCTCTGGGGAGTTCCCACTCAGCCAAGGCTATGTCAGCACCTGGGAAGGGAAAGAGAATACTTCTGTCTGCACATTTTTCACAGAGCACTTGTGACATCTGTTACCTCCCAATGGTTCCCTCAGATCTGTAAACTGGGTTAGTGAAGAGAATAGAATAGAATAAACCAGGTTGGAAGAGACCTTCAAGGTCATCGCGCCCAACCTATTACCCAACCCACCTAGTCAACTAAACCATGGCACCAAGCACCCTATCAAGTCTCCTAAACACCTCCAATGATGGTGACTCCACCACCTCCCCTGGCAGCCCATTCCAATGGGCAATCACTCTCTCTGTGTAGAATTTCTTCCTAACATCCAGCCTAAACCTCCCCTGGTGCAGCTTGAGACTGTGTCCTCTTGTTCTGGTGCTGGTTTCCTGGGAGAAGAGACCAATCTCTGCCTGTCTACAATCTCCCTTAAGGTAGTTGTAGAGAGCAATAAGGTTACCCCTGAGTCTCCTCTTCTCCAGGCTAAGCAACCCCAGCTCCCTCAGCCTCTCCTCACTGTGCTTGTGTTCCAAGCCCCTCCCCAACTTTGTTGCCCTTCTCTGGACACGTTCCAGCAAGTCAACATCCTTCCTAAACTGAGTGGCCCAGAACTGGACACAGTACTCAAGGTGTGGCCTAACCAGTGTACAGGGGCAGAATGATGTCCCTGCTCCTGCTGGCCACACTGTTCCTGATCCAGGCCAGGATGCCATTGGCCCTCTTGGCCACCTGGGCACACTGCAGGCAAGCCTACAGCACCCGGTCTTCCCAGGCGGTCTCTCATCTAAGTACTAATTGGGCTCAACCCTGCTTAGCTTCCATCCTTAGCTTAGGATCGTGCTGTACCTCCTGAGCAATTGGCCTACCTCAATACAATAGAAGTCATCCTGACTTCTTGTATTTGGTAAGATCTAAGTCTCATGCAATCTGAACTAGAATTTTCCCTTGTCATGCATGAACTTGGGGTTGGTCTCTTCTCTCTAGCAACCAGCACCAGAACAAGAGGACACAGTCTCAAGCTGCACCAGGGGAAGTTTAGGCTCGAAGTGAGGAGAAAGTTCTTCACTGAGAGAGTAATTTATCATTGGAATGGGCTGTCCAGGGAGGTGGTGGAGTCACCCTCCATGGAGAGGTTCAAGAGGGGATTGGACGTGGCACTTGGTGCCATGGTCTAGTCATGAGGTGTGTGGTGACAGGTTGGACTTGATGATCTTTGAGATCTCTTCCAACCTTGGTGATACTGTGATACTGTAACTTCCATTGCAGCAGCAGAATCCTTACAGAGAGTGCATTTAATTTTGCACACATAATGAAGCCAAGCTCTCACAACAACTCATGATGGCTCTTTGGAAAGTAAATATTTAATTTGTGCATGCATACATTTGTGCTTCGTTACGAGATGCAGAACTAATTATTCCCTGTGTAATATAGCAAAATTAAAGTGGCAGAGCCGTGGTGTACTTGTAACATTCATATGCAGCTGCAAGGAGGGAGGGGGAAAGTGGCAGCTTCACTAGAGAGGGGCAATGTTTTACATAACTCCTGTGATAGAGGAGAACCCTTGGGTAGGATGAACTCTTACAAGAATCTGGGCAGGTGAGGTCAGGTTTTGTGAGCACCCACCCCATGGCTGAGAGCAGACTTTGCAAATGCTGCAATGAGTATTTCCACTTAGACCTAAATGAATTATTAAGGGTACAGATGTAGGCTTTCATTGAGGTATTCCATGCAGTCATCAATATGTGCAGGTTTTGAAGTGTCTGGATCTGAGGATGCTATCTAAGCAGAGCACAGTGATACAGCTCACTGCCTCTTCAGAAGTGTCTCATGAAATGCAAAATGAATGGCTGAAAGAAATATTCTTACCAGAGGAAAAATGGGATGCCAGTGTGTGCCATAAATTTTCCCAACAGAATTTTAAACAGGGATGCTGGTTATAGATTTCAAGCTCCCCCTCTCTTGAACAGCAACTAAATCTTCCTTCCTTTCAGTAAAATCATGTTAAAACAACTCCATTCCAGCACTAATGCTGGCATCCTGATTCCTGCTGTTGCACTGACATGACTGGAGTATCTTCAAGGTCATTGCAGGCAGTAAAATCTCTTGGTGTTGTCAGTAAGGATTTGGGTTTTCCTTGTTCCTTCTTAGTGCTGTAAGGAATGCAGAGAGTTGGTGTAAAATTGCATGGGATTTGAGAGCTTGCATATAGATATAGAAACCTTGGGGACATTTTACTCCTTTTTTCATGAAGGCACACAGAAGATGTTACCAAGACTTCTAGGACCCATTTTTAAGGATAGGCAAAGGACTTGACAAGCTTGAAGGCTAGGATGACAGCAACCTGATGATGCTCAGTGACCACAGACACAGCAAATCCTGCTGCTGGATGCATCGGCCCCATGGGCTGACAGGCTTGGGGGAGTTCTGCAGAAAGGACTTCAGGGTCCCAGTGAACTGTAAGTTGAACATCAGCAGTGTGTCAAAGATGATGAAGTCTGATTGTTCATCAGGCTGTGCAGGTAAGGATGTAGCCAACAGATCAATCATTCCTCTCAACTCAGTGCTTGTGAGGTTGCATCTCACAACTGATGTACCCCAGTGTCAGAGAGAGGCCAATGAGCCCAGTAGAGGGTTCAGGAGACTGGAGCACATTCTTTATCAGGAGAGGCTGACTGCTGGCTTGGTTTAGCCTGGAGAAGGTGAACTGAAGGGGCATTTAATTGCTGTCTTCCGCTAATGAAAGCAGGTTGAGAGAAGATGGAGTCAGACTCTGCATCAGTGTGCTGCAGAGTGATGAGGCAGTGGCCATGCATTGCAGCAAGGGACATTCCATCCTTCAAGAGATGGAAAGGTTACATCAGAATAAGGGTTATGCAGCAAAGGAACAGATTCCCTGGAGAGGCTATGGGCTCTTCACCCTTGAAATTTGTCAGAACTGAGCTGGCCAAGGCCCTCAACAACCTCCTTTGTGTAAAGCTGTCTCTGCTTTGAGTAGGAGATTGTGCCCCAGGCTTTCAGAGGTCCTTCTTCACCTCAGTTGTTCTCTAATTTTCTGGTTTTATTTCAGGAAGTTGTTAGTACCTGTGAAATATGCTTTTACCATTAAAAAGTCTGTTAGTGTGGCACTGAATCCTTCAGTAAATATGTTCCATGTGTATATTTATAGTCCTGTCTGCTATCTTCAGTGAGAACAGAAAGTCCTTACTCCTATAAGCTCCATACAGCTGCCAGCAGAGCTGGTGAAGCCTTTCCTTCCTTCACCTACAGCATCACTGTGGATGTTCATTGGCTCCAGCTCTACAGGCCCTGTGATATCTATGGATTTGTGTAAGTGTCTGAAAGCATCTAATTTAGAAAGAGAACTGTCTCTTCCAGGCAGTGTTGGTATCTGTGGGTGAGTTTGGTTGGCTCTCAGATCATGTGTTGATTTCAGGACCAAGAATAAAAAGAGGGGAAGAAAAAAAGTTCCCCATCTGCTCATTTGGTTCCTTCTGTCCTTAGGGACACACACAGGTCTTGTGTACTGGACAACAGGGTCAGGGTGGTTCCTCAGGCTCTAACCATGGCCAGAGGTAGGGGAACTTACTCCCCTCCCTCTCAGCTGCCCCTTTCCTAAGATTCCTGCATCCAAACTGGAGCAGGCATCCTGACCTCCCAAGGCAGCCTTCATGTTGGAGTGCTGCTTCAGCCCCTCATACCCTTTGGGATAAACTAAATGGGAATTGGACTCTGAAAGCTTCCTACGGATGATCCTGCTACCTGTGAAACCTGTACCCTGGTTATGCTTCTGGGTGCAGAGCATTCCCAGGATGGTTGGATTTCAGTGGGGCTGTTTCTCTTCCCTGCCAACATTTCTCTCTCAGCTCTATTCTCTCTAATGAAATTGCCCATTTGGTGCTAGGTTTGTAATCCAAACTGAGTGCTATAGATTAACAGTTGTTGCTGCTTTATTATCGAAATGAGAGTCATGGGATCAATTTAACTGCTCTTGCTTCATTATTTGCTTAAGACAATAGAGTCATCTCTGCAGATTCTATTGTTTTGTGGGTATTTTTAGCTTAATTATCATAGATATTAGCAACCATCAACAAAGATTTCCTAGGTGCGTGCGTTTGCTCCTTGGAACATTTAGTATTTTACAGACACTGTATTTTTAACTTGTCTTCCTTTTTGTAGTCTGCTTTCAGAAATAAACAATCAAGAAGCCAAACACACACACACACACCCCCACCCCCAATTCAACTTGTTTTAGAAAAGCATTGATGCTTTCCTAGTAGCTTATTTTAAGAATTAAAGGCTTAGTGCTGATTGCACTTTCTGCTATACACCTGGCTAAATACTCTGGCAGTTGAGCCCATGCAGGTACCTTGGGGACTTCAGCTTTTTGGGGCAGGGGGAAGGATTGTTTTGAGCAGCTCCAAATGAATCTAAATCTTCCTTTGAAGTGTGATTTCAGTGAGGCCTGGCTGATCCCACATTTCTACACAGAGGGAGTGATTGCCCATTGGAATGTGCTGCCTGGGGAGGTGGTGGAGTCACCATCATTGGAGGTGTTTAGGAGGCGACTGGATGGGGTGCTTGGTGCCATGGTTTAGTTGATTAGGTGGTGTTGGATGATAGGTTGGATGTGATGATCTTGAAGGTCTCTTCCCACTTCTCCTCTCCTCTCCTCTCCTCTCCCTCTCCTCTCCTCTCCTCCTCTCCTCTCCTCTCCTCTCCTCTCCTCTCTCCTCTCCTCTCCTCTCCTCTCCCTCTCCTCTCCCTCTCCCTCTCCCTCTCCCTCTCCCCCTCCCTCCCTCTCCCTCTCCCTCTCCCTCTCCCTCTCCCTCTCCTCTCCCTCTCCCTCTCCCTCTCCCTCTCCCTCTCCTCTCCCTCTCCCTCTCCCTCTCCCCTCCCTCTCCCCCTCCCTCCCTCTCCCTCTCCCTCTCCCTCTCCCTCCATTCTATAAGCTAAAGACAGTAAAGACAGACACATTGCACAAATGTCAGTGCCCAGCTGCGGCTGCTTTGCTCTTCCATCCTGGCCAGGTAGCGATTACAGGTCCTGGTCAGAGGTGAGTTGTCTCCAATATAAGGAGTTAGAGGCAGGCTTACATGACCTGAATTGAGATAAAAACCTGGACTACAGTATTGCCAACATGGGTTTTGAAAATTACTAGACTCCTAAATCATGAATTCACCCATGGCTGATATTTGAATTAGTATCCCCTGGCTGGTTTATAGCAGGGAAGGAAGTGCTAAGAGAAAGCTCTCACTGTTCATTGAATCCACTGAATTTTTGATCCTGGCATGTGTTCATTCAAATTTTGCTGGAAAATTTTATGCAGAGTATGTAAGCAAAAGTATCTCTGATGAGGAGAAGCAGAGCCTGATATCCCAGCAGAATAAAGAAATCAATCTGCAGTTTTGTTTATACTGCTCATCCTGCATCTAAAATGCAGCAGGAAAAAAAAAAAGGTGTGATTAATATTTGTTGAGAGTGTCAGTAAAAACACTAAGCAGTTTCTTAAAATCATAGAATCATAGAATTGTTAGTGTTGGAAGGGACCTCAAGGATCATCTAGTTCCAACCCCCTTGCCATGGGCAGGGGCACCTCACACTACATCAGGCTCCTCACAGCCACATCCAGCCTGGCTTTAAAAATATCCACGGATGAGGCTTCTACCACCTCCCTGGGCAACCTGTGCCAGTGTCTCACCACCCTCATGCTGAAGAACTTCTTCCTAACATCCAATCTGAATCTACTCTTTTCTACTTTTGTTCCATTCCTCCTAGTCCTATCACTCCCTGACACCCTAAAAAGTCCCTCCCCAGCTTTCTTGCAGGCCCCCTTAAGATACTGGAAGGCCACAATAAGGTCTCCTCAGAGCCTTCTCTTCTGCCTTCTCTTCTTGCATTTGATGGACCTTAAAAGCAATTTCAATATCTAGTTTAATACAAAGGAAACGTTTACCTTCTTGCTACTGTTTTACCAACCATTTAGATTACTTCTAGATGTACTTGAAACTTAATCACTGGAAACCACTTTAACTCCTTGCAAACTGCATCCCCCATAAGACAATATTTAAGAAAACAATCAGCATTTTGAAGGTAAGCATAATTATGTCACAATCCTTCCTGAGCCTCATCCTATCTTCCTCTTTTCTGCTTTTCCCCTTCCTCCCACTATAAGTAAGACAGTAGGAAAGCAGGACTAATTGTATACCCATTTCAGCAGATGGCAAACTAGTGAAAGGGGTAGATAGAGCAATGTGGGCTCTACTCTAGCACAGCTCCTCAAATCTTGTAGGATTTACACTTCACTGTGGTGGTTTGGTGCTCTGCTGAATGCAGACTTAAGTAGAATAGAATAGGAATAGAATAGGAATAAGAATAGGAATAGAATAGGAATAGGAATAAGAATAGAATAGAATAGAATAGAATAGAATAGAATAGAATAGAATAGAATAGAATAGAATAGAATAGACCAGACCAGACCAGGTTGGAAGAGACCTTCGAGATAATTGAGTCCAACCCATCATCCAACACCATCTAATCAACTAAACCATGCAACCAAGCACCCCATCAAGTCTCCTCCTGAACACCTCCAGGGATGGTGACTCCATCACCTCCCTGGGCAGCCCATTCCAATGGGCGATCACTCTCTCTGTGAAGAATTTCATCCTAACCTCCAGCCTAAACCTCCCCTGGTGCAGCTTGAGACTGTGTCCTCTTGTTCTGGTGCTGGTTGCCTGGGAGAAGAAGCCAGCCCTGACCAGCATTTTGGCCAAGGATGCAAAGAGCCATTAAAAATGAATACCCAAACTCAGGTTCAATGCCACTTCAAGTATAATCCTAACTGCTTTAGTTCTAACTTAGTCACTCAGATGTTGGACAATTTTCTGTGAAGGTGAGCTCTGGTATATGTCTTTGTCAAACTAAGCCTTCCTGAATGAATTTTTGCTCTCCAAACAGATGTTAGCTAGATGAAGGAGGGAAATGTATGTGTTTAGGGGTTGTGGTTGTGTTTTTTTGGTGAGTTTTGTTGTTGGTTGGGGTTTTTTTTTGTTTGCTTGTGTTTTGAATTGTACTGCTTTGTTTTCTAAAGTAAGATGGAGCAACATTAGCCCATGTATAAGCATCCAGTATTGGAGTTGATGGCTAAAATACTTCAGTGCAGAGCCACTCTTATCTGTACTTGGTAGCCACCAGGTGCTCAGGATGGATGTTCCCAGGCAGGGATTCAGTGGAGCAGCCCTGGGAATGGTGGAATTCTCCTTTCACCAGCACCTCTGCACTCAGCCCCCTTCTGCAGTCCTTCACTGCTCATTTGCACATTTCTCCTTAATTGTGCCTGCAATAGAGTCTTTCTTCCTGAAAATAACAACAGCTGAGATTTAATGAGGAGATTTAGCTTCCCTTTGATACGGCTGTGGCTGTAATAGAGTTTGCCTACCTGCATAGTCCCAGTGGTGCAGACAGAAACTCCAGTATGTTTGCTTCTTCAGTGTTATTTGACCAGCTGAAAAATCAAGCCAAAGATTGCTTGTGTTGAAAGAATGCAAATGCTTTCCTTTTTAATATTAGGAGAAAAAGATATACATGTATGTCTGGAGGTGGTATGGAAATGAGCATTTGTTAGTGCAGAGCTCTGGGCAATAAATTGCTCCCAAATGATTATTTGGTTTTTTCTCTCTTTTCCCTTGCCAATTTAACATATCACAGTTCTGAGAGATGCTGAAGAGGATTTTACAAGAAGCTTCCAATGAGACAGTGCTGTCTGCAGACTAGAAAACTGGGGGGGGGGGGGAAGTGTTAGTAAATGTTGCCTCATCTAACAAGTGCCTCAGTAAGTTGGTATTTACCCTACCTGTATGGGTTGCTGGGCAATGCTCATTAGCCCCAGTCAGAATGGCTTTGGATCTCCAAAATCTTCTGCCAGTGGTATCCACAGGCTATTCACACCTCATGAAAGGCTGTTTCTCTCTGGACATGCCAGTTGCCTGTCAATATTGCTCTGGAGTGGATTAGCAGAGACACTTTGTGCATCTCCATTGTGCATCTCTCCTTTCTTCAGTCCTCTTCGTGCAGCTACGGCTCTCCTTCTGAAAGTCAATGCCCTGCAAGTTATTAACCTGTGCTCCATTGTGTGCAGACAGATTTTTAATCCAGACTCTGAGGCTTTCTAAAAGGAGTTCTGAGAACTGTGTGTGCTGGGGAGAGGGTGACCCCTTTGCACATCACAGTGTCAGAGGAGATGCATTTCGGGTGAGGACGCTACAGCAGTGAGGGTTTTGGGGACCAGTAGTAACTCATTAATACCTTGGCTGAGTTAGCATTGACTAAGGAGGTGATAAAACCCCCAAATTTCTTTCACAGTCATAATTCAAGCTATTACACTCACTGATTTGGATAAAACATTGGGTTTTTTTTTTTTTGGTAGTAAATACTCCCAGGTAAGAACCTGTCATTCAGCTAGGAAATCACTAGTTGAGAGCTCTAACTTCAAGCCATTGTCTGAGCTTAAAACAGATATTTTCTGTACTGCTAATTTGATTTCACCTGCCAGAGGTACAGACTCCTCTGAGTCCTTACTACAAATTTCTTGTCAGTTTCTGTCTTACAATGCCTGCCAGTAAAGTCAGCAGCTTCCTCATGCTGGTGCTCTGAACACCACATTTCCATACAGTACACAGGTAAGGACTGTCCAGTGCCACGTGTTGATGCCACTGTGTGACAATACTTCATCAGTAGGCATTTTTCTTTTTCCTTTTATGGGAGACCTCTGTGTGTGAGTTGTGTGAACTGAAGAAAAGCCTGCAGCAAGAACCTGGCATGCAGTTGCTGTCACACATGGCCAGAAATAACAATTAGAGGTGATTGTGATTTTTGTTTTCACCCAGCAGAAGTCAAGGTTCCAGAGGGAATACACAAGCTGGGTGTTAATGCGACTGGTTGCACTGGAGGAGAGGGCTAACAGGGAGAGAACCAGAGTTTGCCTCTTAGAGCAATGCCCTACTGCAGATCTTTCTCCATTCTTGCTTACAGTCTTCTCCAGTTTCCTGGGATGGCAGATTTTCCATTTACCTGGTTGATGGAGTAGGGGAAGATGACCCCTACTCATAATTTGTGTACAAATATAATGAGATTAATAGTGTGGGACAAATGGGGTGGAAAGCCAGGAAAAGCTATGGTCCATTAGACAAGCATCCCCTGTCCCTGATGAGAGAGGCTATATCACAGCTTCTGCCAGGACCAAGGAAAACACACCTGCCCTCTTAGTCCAGGTGGTCTGTAATGTGCTCTGGGGGTTTCTGAGGTGAGAAGAATGGTTGTCACTGCTGTTCAGCTGAGGAATGTTTAAGGAAACAATTAGCATCTACCCACTGTAACCAATAAGATCTGGTAATAATGTAATGACACAATTTCAGATCACAAGTTTTCAACCAATTCAGCTGAGGAAACCATCAGGGACTATTTTACATAGCAGTAACCCTAATTACAGCATCTTCAGTGTTCAAGTGAAGCCAATTACTGTCCTACTTTTCTCCTACAGCAGCATCTTCTCCAAGGTGATCTCTGCTCTCTCCATTTTTCTTCAGTAAGAACCTCAGTGTCCTCAGCAATTCATGGGTGGATCCATGTTCTGTGGGGCAGAAGATAGTATCATAGTATCAGTCAGGTTTGGAAGGGACCACAAGGATCATCTAGTTCCAACCCCCCTGCCACGGGCAGGGACACCCCTGTTTTGCTCTTGTGGTTTATCCATCCTAAACCATTGCCAGTTGCTACAGTCTCAAGGATCCTGCAAGGATAAATGACTTGGCCTTTGGTCTCATGAATACACTTGCTCACTGGAAATAGCAATTATCCCATAAAACCTTTCATCCCATTGATGAAGAGAGCATAAAGCATGCCATATAGACAGTAATGGTGTAAGAAAGGTGGATACTGAAGCCTGGCCTGATAGGGAATCTTCCACCCTCCGTTATTTGCAGAACTGTAATTGTTACAAATATTTATGGGTAGCTGGGATTTTCCTGCTGTTTCTGAGGCTCAGGAGTAGGTGGCTGGTACAATCCTACCCATTTGTTTTCAGATTCAGCATGGGCAGAGTGAGAGTGGGGTGGATTTCTCAAAGGGGTGTAAAACCATCACTTGCCTGGGACGGCAGAGAAAGCCAAGTAAATGAGTGTGTTTGGCTTTGTCTGACATTTGTTACTTTACAGTTCTACTGTGCTTTTACGAAGGCAAGGTGGATTTATGTGCAAAGCAGCAGAGGAGTCCACTGAGAGAAAGACAAAGAAGGAGTCTGAAGCCATTATAGGCAAGTGGAATAATTGGTGGTATGAATCTGAAGAGCAAGTGCATGTGAAACTTAATGATATCTTCTTTTTGGAGTAGTCATTTTCAATTGCCAGCGTTGGGTGAGGCTGGGAGAGGATCTCATAGTGCAGCCTGGTGCCTGTGGTTATCAGGAAAGGACTTCCAAAGGCTCAAAAATGAGGAATCCTCCAGAGGGCTCAGAATCCAGCTACTCCAGTGCTTACTGCTCTGCCTTACAGGCTATTTTTCACTTAGATCTAGTCCTTACAGGCTATTTTTCACTTAGATCTAGTCCATGGAGAAAGGCTTGGGTCTTCTCAGACATGTGTGCTCATTTGAACTTCTTCCATGTGTTGAAAAGCAAAAGCAGTGTTTCTTGACAGAGGGATAGGAAACCCTAAGTGATTCTCTCAGTTTCTGATTTAGAGCCCTGCCCCAGTACCAGCTGCCATTGTTCTCTCCTACCTACAGCTGCTTCATGCACGCTAGTGACAATTTGTGTGTGTTCCTGACTGCCACCCTTCAGCACGCTGCTCATCCAGGCTCCAGCAGCAGCAGTTTACATATTGCAGGAAGCTGTGACCATGGGATCAGACCAGATTGACGGGCTGGATGTATTAAGGTTGGTGTAGATATAGCAATTTGCTACTGCAGAAGGTCTGGTCCTCCGACCTGAGCTGTTCAGATGCTTCAAGGACAATGCCACTGATTGCACTGTAGTGGAAAAGTACAATAGCAACAATATTAGAACTATTCCAAGTGAAAAAGAGCTGTGGTTCAAAAATTTTTCTGTTGCAGATCATAAAGCACAAGTCAAGAAATGCTGTCTACAGCGTTCAATCACTTTTTGCTGCTTAGTTTTAACATTAAGAGTCTTTTTGGTCAAGCTTGATAGTGTTGAATGGTTCTGTGCAATGGGATAAGCTGCATCAGATTCAAGGACTTAGTATGAGCTGACAAATGAAGGCAAAGAACTGAACCAACTGGTACTCTGCAGAGCTACCTTGTGATAATTAATACCTGGCTCTCTTCTCAGAGGATTCGGTCCAATGTTTCCATCCTGAGGGACAAAGAAAACTCCAATCCAATTGCCTCTTTAGTGGGGATTGGCCAGAAGAGCAAGGAGCGAAAAAATGTCTTAGTGTCCATGAGAGAGCAAGAGCAGCTCTCATTCTGCATCTTAATGGCTGCATAAAATGACCAGCACTTCTGCAGCAGATTACAGGGTCACATCTCCCATTACCATCAGTATGCAGAAGGCTGAATACATAACAGCAGATACCACAGTGCTGCCTTCTCTGCTTCTCAAAATGCTTCTCCTGTGGTTAAATAAAACTCTGAGGTGCTTTGGATGTGCTATTCCCATCTGCTTTCATTGCCTTTTCTTTTTTTTTCTGTAATAGCAATGGAATATGCTGAGCTGCAAATGCTGTTACTTGCTGCATTCTTCCTCATCCCTGGAGTTATGCATTTTCAGCTCGTAAAAATAACCTGTTTATTCCATTTCTAAGTCCTGCATGAGCCTGGTCTTATTTTCCCTGTGCTGGCTCCCTGTGGTTTTGCCCTCTCTGGCTGCCCACCTGTATGCTCTGTCTCAGCCATGGAGTTTTCCTTCTCCAGAAAATTGCAGAGTGATTTTCTCCAGCAGCAGAGAAATGAGGGGCATTGCACAAGCTTTTTTGCTGGATTAATTGCGACCCCTCACTAGCAATTTCAGAGAAACCAGCGTAGTGTTCTTCAGTTATCCTGCAGAATTTGGAGATAAATTTCTTTCTCTGGTTGTCTCTAGTCAGTTGAGTCTTCTTTGGGGGTTTGTGGTAAATGCCCCCTCCCTGGAGGTGTTAAAAGCCAGGCTGGATGAGACCTTCAGCAGCCTGGCCTAGTGGAAGGTGTTCCTGCCAATGGCATAGGGGTTAGAACTGAATGATCATTAAGGTCCCTTCCAACACAAACCATTCTATGAGTTTGCAAAGAGACTGAATGAGAGAATAACCAGCAGAGAGGATTTATTTGACCTATTTTATGACCCTTTTTTTTTTTTCACTTACACACTGCTAAAAAATTGCACACTTGGCACTGACACCTTGTATGTGACACAAAGTTTCCTGTCTAGTTTATACCAAAGCCTCTCAGCCACTGGGCTGTCAAACACCATGCTCATTCTGGTTATTTGCCATTCATAGCTCAGGACTGGCCCACAAAGGCCTTTCTGTGTTAAAGAACAGTCTCATAGACCTGTTAGGAACCTCTTCATTAATCCCACCAGGAGCTGCACAAAAGGACAGCAGTCATCCTACCCAGCAGTGACAGCACAGCAACCTTGATTTAGACAGCTAGAGGCACCACAGGTTTACAAACCCCCCAGCCCAGACAAAGTCAGGAAATGCAGACATGGGACTCTTCACAGAATCACAGATTCACCAAGGTTGGAAGAGATCTCAAAGATCATCAAGTCCAACCTGTCACCACAGACCTCATGACTAAACCATTGCACCAAGTGCCACATCCAATCCCCTCTTGAACACCTCCAGGGATGGTGACTCCACCACCTCCCCAGGCAGCCCATTCCAATGGGCAGTCACTCTCTCTGTGAAGAATTTCTTCCTAACATCCAGCCTAAACCTCCCCTGGCGCAGCTTGAGACTATGTCCTCTTGTGCTGGTTGCCTGGGAGAAGAGACCAGCTCCCTCCTGTCTGCAACCCCCCTTCAGGTAGTTGTAGACAGCAGTATCTGGGGAAATATTATGCAGAACAAGTGTTATGGAAATCTTACCTCATTTATGCATTTGTCTTTAAATTTTAGTAAAACAAATCATCCAAACCACAAACTGCCCAAGTATTTGAAACAACAAAATGAAACACATTCTAGAGATGATTCTATTCAAGGGAAGCAAAATGTGTAGGAAATGTATGACCTCTCTTCAAAAGTAAGCCTGCTTTTCAAGAGAGCCACATTTCATGAAGTCATTGACTCTTTAGAACTTCTCAGCTGAATCTGGAGTAAAAGCGATGCCTCTCAGTGGGGTCTGCTGCTATTTTTGCCTCCGTCAAAGCGAAAGCTCCCATTGTAAGCGGTAAAACCCCAGAGGGTATGTGCCAGAGAGGAGAGATTAAACATTCTTTGTGATGTATAACAAAAAGCATTTTAACGCTGATTACAGTGAAAGCTTTCCAAAGTGGAGGCATTGGATTCCTTCTCCTCTTTCCCACCTTCCCCCCTCCTCGACATAGTGGTAAAAGGTCAGCCGGCACTCGGCAGCTGGATCAAGAGTACATCCATTTTCCACGGGTAGGGAGCGTACCGTGTCGGTCCCTGGCTGAGAGCTGCAGAGCCGAATCTCTCACAGAAGGCTGTCCTGCTGGACAGCAAACGGGCAAAATTATCTTTAAAAGACCTTGATATTGTGTTGAGATTGGTCGTGTTTCTGTCAAACTCCCCGGTCTCTCCAGAAGGCAGTTTCATGAATGTCACAGCAATTCGACGGGGGTGACAGGGTTGTGAATAGTGTCTATTTGAATTTTTGCAGTATGCTTAGTTTAAAGTCACAACGCTGGGAAACTGCCCAGCTGCAGTCCCAAATTTACTCCCAGCAGTTTGAATCGTTTTCAAATATCTCGCAGCAGGCAGAGTTAGCCAACCCCCTGCCGGGATCTTGGAAATCCTTCTGTCCAAGCAGACGGTCTGTCAGTGCATAGCACCTTGTTTTCCTGGGGTAGACTGGTGAGATTGGGTCCCATTCTAACCTTAGAACGTTTAGCATGGTGGAAAAGTGTGGAGATGAGTGGCACCGATCACTCATTCTTTTTCTGTTGATTTTACTTCAAGAAATTCAATGAGCTTTGCTTTTGGTTATCCGCAGAATTCAAAGGAAGAATCGGAGTCGCTGCTATATCAGTGCAGGGGCAATGTATGGAGATGGAAATTAAGGCATTGCTCTGTTGTAGCTGTACAAATCCACTACCCTTTATTACTGTTCCAAAGAGTTTTTTCAGTGGGAAAGCAGATTAAGCTCCTTGTTGTGCTTAATGTATACCTGTAGGTACCCAATGGGCTGAAGGAGTGTGTCAGGGGCTGTGCAGCACCCAGCATTGCCAACAGCTGCAGGACCTGCTGTCGGTTCCCAGTGTCACATTAGCTGGGCTTTGTCCCCTGAGGCCGTGTGAGAGGTAAGTGTATTATCCTGTAAGCAATTAAAATGAGGTTGAAAGTATTTAAGTATGGATCATAATGAGGGGAAAAAAAGGCAGAAAGAAAAAAATACATTAAATACCTAAGGTGTGGTTGGTATTTTCTTCAAGTATTATAAGGATATTAGGTGATGCCTTTGGTTTTCATGAGACTGGAAAACTTGGGGATCCTTCAGAGAGCAGCTAGGTGTTGGAAATAACTTCTTCCTTATGGTGCAAGCATTGATAGCAAGACTTTAAGATGGCAGTGGTTCCTCAGGAGCTCAGGATCTTAAAATAAGACTACAGATGAACTTTACCAATAAAGTGTGAGTGTGTGTCTAGGAAGAGCTTTGGATAGAAGAGTTCTTTGCTCCGCGTCTCAGATCTACATTGAGTCTGGCTTCAGCTCATATATGTGCTCAGTACAATGATTAAGTTAAAATAAGCTAAATGATTGTGTGCACAGAATGTACAAAACTTACTGCTGTATGTAAAGCAGGGTGAGATTAATACTGTGCTGAGATAGAGACTTTGGAATGTGGATGCCATATCCACAAATATGTATGAGAAAAAAATGTAAGATAGTAAGGAGGTTGTAGCCAGGTGGGGGTTGGTCTCTTCTCCCAGGCAAGCAGCACCAGAACAAGAGGACACAGTCTTAAGCTGCACCAGGGAAGGTTTGGGCTGGATATTAGGAAGAAGTTCTTCATAGAAAGAGTGATTGGCCATTGGAATGGGCTGCCTAGGGAGGTGGTGGAGTCACCATCACTGGAGGTGTTTAGGAAGAGACTTGATGGGGTGCTTGGTGCCATGGTTTAGTTGATTAGATGGTGTTGGGTGATAGGTTGGACTCGATCTCAAAGGTCTCTTCCAACCTGGTCTATTCCATTCCATTCCATTCCATTCCATTCCATTCCATTCCATTCCATTCCATTCCATTCCATTCCATTCCATTCCATTGGCAGGATGCTACAGCTTATCTCTGAGTTCTCATGTTACTAAACATGTTTCAGACAAATCAGTTCTCTCTCTTTCTTATTTTACTTCTTTCTTTTTTTCCCCCAATACAGATAATATCTATTACTAATTTTCTCAAGTTATTCAGTTGATGTGAACATCCAAAATAATCTCAACACATACAAATCATGTAGTGAGAACTTCTCTGACTTGGACTACTTCAGCAAAATGTTTTCTGGTACCAAATCCATTATTTGCCCATTTTTCTTAGTGGTTTTGACTCCTATAAGTTTTTCTGTAAGGGCACCTGTGTCTGCAGCCTCAGTCCATACTGATGGAAAAGCCTAAAGAATTCAGAGAAGTTGATCTTGTATGAGGATTTGAGGCACAATAGAATGAGAAGGATTTATGGCATACAGATCCATCATGTGTCCTGCTGAATTCAGAGTTCACTGTTGTGAATCTGGCTAGGAGATGTAAATGAATTCCAACCTTGAGATGCAATATATCCAAGCAGTGCCAGGGCTTCATCTCCCCTGAGTGGCCTACTGCAGGTGCTTTTGAGAGAGATCACTTGTAAGAGAAACCATTGCCACCTGCCCTGCAGTGCCACCTGAGCCTTCCTACTGGAGTCCTGTGGCTCGGAAAGGGCGAGAGAATAAGCTGGAAAAAAAAATCCTTTAGTTCATAGAATCATAGAATTACTAGGGTTGGAAGGGACCTCAAGGATCTTCTAGTTCCAATACCCCTGCCATGGGCTGGGACTCCTCACACTACATCAGGTTGCTCCCAGCCACATCCAGCCTGGCCTTAAAAACCTCCAGGGGATGAGGCTTCTACCAACTCTTTGAGCAATCTGTTCCAGTGTCTCACCACCGTCATGGGGAAGAATTTCTTCTTAGCATCCAATCTGAATCTACTCTTTTCTATTTTTTCCCATTCCCCTTACTTCCTTTTACCTTAAACATAAAATCCTATTTTAATCTTCAGGTAACAATTATCAAGCTGTTGTTTCCATTCTAGCATTCTTAGTAAAGGAAATAAGGTGGAGAGTGTGGTGTTAGTAAGCAGAACTCCCCCTGCTTCGGTCATACCTAAAGACTGAGCTCTTCTGAAAGAAGAACTCTGAAATCATTGCAGTCCTTATCATTATCATTTGGAGGTGTTCAGGAGGAGACCTGATGGGGTGCTTGGTGCCATGGGGTGCTTGGTGCCATGGTTTAGTTGTTTAGGTGGGTTGTTTTGGTTGATAGGTTGGACGTGATGATCTCGAAGGTCTCTTTCAACCTGGTGTATTGTATTGTATTGTATTGTATTGTATCCTAGTTGAAGGCTCTCTGAGCTAGCAATGGCAAAATATGCTACATGCTATGAGAACGTGCCTGTTGAGTTTCCAGTGTAAAAAGCAGACAGCATTGATTTTTTTGAACCTCTTCCACCAGCTGTGCATATTGCTGAGTGGGGAGAGGGGAGGATATTTGATTTTTAGTTCCTATTCCGTGCCCTGTTTAGTCCTGGGGGTTTCTCCCCCAGTTTGTCTGTAGTAAAAACAAGCCAGCTGCATAAAAACATAATCTCTCTTACAACGCAGGGCAGAAGCAGCACAGGTACTGCACTTCTGACCACACGTGCAGGTGAATTCACAGGAGCCTCAGGGTCATCACTATCAAGTTAGAATTAGCATTCTGGTTAACTGCGAGCCAAGCGAAGTCATTGCAGCAATGAACCCATACACCTGTGGGTGGCATTCTTGGCCTGCTTTTCACTACACTGTGCAGGGCAAGAAAGCAATTACCAAACTGCAGAAGCAAGTACTGGTACAAATGGAAATGAATCAGGCACAGAAGTTCAGTTTCTGACAAATTTCTTTCTTTGCAAAACGAGGATTTTGCAGAGAAAAAGACTGGTTATGACTACTCTCTCCTGGTTATTAAAAGCTGCATGAGCAATTACAGCAGTGTGGAGTGTGCTCATGAAAGCTCTTTACACAGGGAGAAAGGAGTGAAGTACCTATGTTAATAAAGACTGTGTGTCTTTGAAGCCTGTCTATGTCTATAATGGATAGAATAAACTTTGGGATCTAAGCTGCATTTCTATGATCGAATACATCTAAGCCACAGACCTCCCCCTCGGGGCTCCTTTAATTGCCTCATATTTTGAGTGACCTGCTAGCAGGACCTCTCGGTGCCTCCTTCCACCACTGTAAGGGAGTTCCCCCAGGACTGTTTCCCACATATTCTTCTCTTTGACAGACCTTGCACCTAGACCCAACATTTGCAGGCATAAATTCTGCTCCATCTCTTAGCTGATGTTTCCTGCTACCTGACCTATGTTCAGGAAAACATCTAAGTTTCTCTGACACCTTCTCAAAGCTATCTGCTGCCAGCTCTAGCTCCATGTAGCTACAGATTAGTCTTTACTCCTACCCTGCTGCTGCTTTGCTAGACCAGTAGGGATGAAATCCTTTGTTACAGTGTGCGTTGTTCCTGACTGAGAGTTTTTGGCAGAAGCTTTTACTTGACCAATGCCTACATCTTACTAATTCCTACTGCAGCTTTATTTTTGTCCCAATTCAATCACTGTACAAACTGCTTTACTCTTCCTGGCAACTGCTTTTCTTCCTTATAGCTGTTGGGAAGCCTCTAGAAAGGTTGCTTCCTCATCCTGGCCCCCTGACTGTGTCACCAACTCTCTGTGCTATTCCACTGCTTCTCTCTTTGCAGTCACATAAGGAATAAGCAGGCAATTGCCATCTGCAGAATTGCTCATGGCCTCTCTGTTCTCCTTCCTGCTATTCTTTTATTTTTTTACTCTTGCCTTACCAGCTCTCACCTGGCACCTACTAAAACCCTTAATAGTGCAGCTATTAAATGCAGAGAGAGATACCCTGAAGGTTTTTCTGTGCTCAGCAGGAGCTCTCTGCAACCAAATCCACCTCCTCACCTTTCCTCCAGCTCCTCCGGAGCAGTTTTTTTTACAGCACTCAGCAGTGGGCGGCCAGCTGCTGTGCTGAGGGTTCCCTGTCCCACCGACCTGCACGGGTGTCACACCCCCAGCTGTGCTGGCCGTGGCCTCTCTTGGTTCCACAGCAGGCTTTAGTCTTTGTCTCCCTGTGATATTTTTATGTTCTCTACTGATTTGTCATTTTGAAAAGCAGGGTTCTGGTTCAGCTCTAAGCTTTCCAGGTGTTGCAGCAATACAGATGGAATGGAATGGAATGGAATGGAATGGAATGGAATGGAATGGAATGGAATGGAATGGAATACAATTAACCAGGTTGGAAGAGACCTTCAAGATCATCATGTCCAACCCATCATCCAATACCATCTGATCAACTAACCCATGGCACCAAGCATCCCATCAAGTCTCCTCCTAAAACCCTCCAACGATGGTGACTCCACCACCTCCCCAGGCAGCACATTCCAATGGACAATCACTCTCTCTATGAAGAATTTCTTCCTAACATCCAGTCTAAACCCCCCTGGCACAGCTTGAGACTGTGTCCTCTTGTTCTGGTGCTGGTTGCCTGGGAGAAGAGGCCAGCCCCCGCCTGTCTACAACCTCCCTTCAGATAGTTGAAGAGAGCAATAAGGTCTCCTCTGAGCCTCCTCCTCTCCAGGCTAAGCAACCCCAGCTCCCTCAGCCTCTCCTTATAGGGCTTGTGTTCCAAACCCCTCTCCAGCTTTGTTGCCCTTCTCTGGACACGTTCCAGCGAGTCAATGTAGCACACCTGTCTGGTAGCATGTGGAGATGGTAGCTTTCATTTTGCTGGTGTATTCCTGCTGTGGCCAAAGGCTGCTCTTGGCTTTGTGGACGTGACCTACCCACTCCAGTAACAGCAGGGGATTGTTAGCAAGAATATTGCAGTCTTGTTGCTGTTATTTCACTATCAAGGCAATTTATGGTGTGGTGAGATGATAAGAGCAGACAGGTTTTAGCTCTGTTTACAGTGACTGTGTTTAAGAGAAACTCAAAGAGTTTGGCACTGCTGACAAAAGGCATAAAAAAGAAATAAGCGTGTTTGATTGTTTGTGAAGGGGAATGTGATCTCATCTCTTTTGCTGACATTAAACCTGGGGGAAAGAAATGTTCAGGTTTTCTTGCCAGTGATTAAAACTGCTGCTTAATTTTTAATTTTCTTTGGCAGACTTCTTTTTTTTTTTTTTTTTTTTTTTTTTTTTTTGGTGAAGTTGATCTTCAGTTCTGGGGTTGATATTTAAGAGGGAAAAGAGAGAATTCTGAAAACAGCATTATAAGCTGTACCAGGGGATATCACAAGCTTTCACTTGATAAAGTGAAAGAGATAGCAATCTCAGCAAAAAATTTCTCAGCTGTGTAATGAATTCCATCTTTTTTTCCCCCTCCTTAAATGCTTAAGGCTACATTCGACTTTTTTATTACCAAAACAGGATGAAGTTAAATCCTGACCCAGAGCCCATTGAACTCTACGATTTCCAGAAGCCACAAGGGTCTTTGAAAGGCTCTTACTTGAGGGGTTGTTCCATCCAGCTTTAGATGCTTAACAGAGATGCTTGAACTTGGAGTACACTTAACCTGCGCTCCCCCGTAGATAATGACAATTGCTTTAGAAGGCAATTGACGTCCTGTGCGGGCAGAATTGCCCTCTGGAGATACCTATCTCTGTTCATTGATTAACTTTCTGCCGTGATGATGCTCATTAGGTCCCCGAAGTTAGGTGGGGTGAATGTGAAACTGGTGTGAAATACCCAGACTGATTATTGTAGATATCAATGGGGTACTGCTTCTGAGCAATGATACATCTAATCCGTAATGGTTTTTAAAGCAATGAAAACTCCCCTGATGTGGACAATGAAAGGAGGTTTGTTGTGGGTAAAGGTGTTGCAGGCTACCTTATATATTGATGCTATACAGATTTGGTTCAACATTTGAAATGCAGCTATTGGAAAGTCCCTCCACCCACTTGCAGCTCACAGTTCAGAACCTTTCTTTTAATACCCACATCCCCAACAGTCAGCACAAGCTTTGTGATTGTCTTGAGGGGAGGAAAAAAACCCCAAACCAGGTTGTCCTAATATGTTAACTCCTCCTTTACTCTTTTTGGTACCTGAACTGTTTTGAGTTCCTGTGTGTAGGCTTTTTGATACTGTACCATTACTTTTCTCTGCTGCTCAGCAAAGGGCAGTGTCTCACACACACCCAAAAGCACTGGATATCAGTGACTGGGGAAATTCAGTCTTGAACATCTCCTATTTGTACTGCCTTCTGAGCCTGAAGTACTTTCAGCTTTGGGGGAGGCAAGCAGGGGCTGTATTACAGATTCCCTGCAGTTGCTTTGAAAAACCTTTTCATTTTTTTCCCCCCATATGTTTCAAGGTTGGAAAAAATTAGCTCCTAAGTATAAATCAAAGTCTTAAGCTCCCAGCCTTAGGAAAGAAAGATGCTATAATAAACAAAGCTGTATGAAATGAAGGATTGTAAGAGGCTCAGAGGTCTGTCTTTCCCACTATAAAACCTTCTTTACTCCTGCAACTCCTACATGGACTCTCTACTCCTCCATTTTTCCTCCTTGCTTCAATGCTTCATATGTTTCCTTAAGTCTCTCCCCCTCAGGCTTGGGCTCAATTTGTCATTGTCCTTGAGTTGTCTTCAAAGCAATGATTTCTCATTTTGATTTATTTAGTACTTTGTGAACCTTTGCATTAGCACAAAATAAGGAAGCCACTGCAAGGTGGTGATAAATTGGGTTATTTTTCTTCAGGGATCTGATCATCATCTCTGGAAACTGACATTGCTTCATGGCAATGAATGCTGTCATTGCCATCTTCCATTATCCACGTCTGCAAGCAACAGCACTTGAGGGATGCTAGATGAAGTAATTCCACCAGCGAACAAGCTCAGGTCTCTTATAGCCCTGGTTCCAGAAGACAGGAATCTTTACCAAGGGTACTCCAAGTGCCTTTTCTGGAACTTACATCTGGGGCATAGATTCTCCTAAGATGAAACTGCAACAGAGCCAGTGGTGCCAGGATCAAAATAATAATGTGATTTCATGTTTTAGATAAAACCTGTGGCAAGTCCTGGTGATCGCTGGCACACCACCAGGGGGGTGGTGGAGTTGCCATCCCTGGAGGTCTTCAAAAAGGGATTGGATGTGATACTTGAATCCATGGCTTAGTTGTCATGAGGTGTTAGGTATTAGGTAATAGGCTGGACTTGATGATCTCTGAGGTCTTTTCCAACGTGTTTGATCCTATGATTCTATGATCCGTCAAGCCCCCAAGACAGAACCCATGAGGCTCTTGGGTCTCTGCGCATGTCCAGGGAGCACTCCCTGTAAAGGCTCTGCTGCCCTGTTTGTAGGTGAGATTTAATGGCTGAGTGTCTGGGGTGTTAATGACTGAATCATTTCTGCTCCAGCACTTTGTTTGATGTTATTTTATGACTTTCCATTTGGATAGCTCCAGTACCGGTGGGGTGCAATATATCAAGCACATCAGCAATGTCCTACATTACTGCTTCAGACCCACTGAAGCCATATATCTCCAAGTTTATTGAACTTCTGTGTTGAGACCTCAGAGGTAAAAGTCTTAGACTGCTAAGATATTGTGGCATGTAAATAGCTCAATAAGCTGCAGAAGACGCAAGCCTTAAATTCCTAATGAAAGAGCAATGCTACTCTCCCTTTACCACATTGAGGCAGCTCCGTTCTTGAGCCTACAATGTGTCATTAGTGGAATGCATTGGGCGTAGACCCTGCAGCTTCTGGCAGTCTGGCACCTTACAGTCTCAGTTTCAGGAAGGGCTTATTCTGCCAAAGATGCAGATTTTTAACTAGTCTTGCTTTCTCTTCTTATGAAAGTGACTAATGTCTTTGGAACTACAGCAAAAACACATGGGCTGTGTTTTCTTCTGATCCCACTGGGACTTCTCATGGCATAAGGCACTAGGAAACATGGGCAAGGTGAGAAGGCTAAAACCTCTAGTTGAGCCTGAAGCAGTCCCTGAGTGTCTGAAATAAACTCATTGTAAAAAGTTCATTTTCATTAAAGCATGTAATTAAACAAATTAAGAGCACTCATCCTCTGTGCATAAAATTGGGCAAGCAACAGGCATTTTAAATAAGCATTCCAACAATTTTCTCTTGTGATTTACATTCTAAGAGGACATAGAATGAAACTTTAGACCTATATGTGTGGAAAAAAAAAACCCCAAACCAAACATAAAAATCAGCAGTCCTGCAGTGATGGGGGCATGAATTTCACACAAGGTTGCCTGATTCCTGGTCATGGCTTTGTCACATGGTTTGTTGCATAATTCTCACTAATTCTTTCCCTTCTGTATTTTCCTCTCTGCCTTATCTATAGGGCAAAGACTAGAGCTAGCTATGCTTGAAACTGGATGACTCTCTCCTCTAGGGACTCCAGAGGCTGGTTAAAGAAATAAAAGTGCCAGTTAGAAGAGGAAATGAATTCTTTACAGGATCCTGTCATAGGAAAAAGAGATTGAGGAGGGGAAAAGATTTCCCTAAATGATCCACAAGGGTGAGATTTGTCTTCGTGCTGATGTTAAGCAACGGACACTGTTTAAGGTTTCAGTGTGGATTTTAGAAGAAAATTGAGACTACAAGCAGAGGTCCAACCTGGTCCATTGGTCCAGTCTTTCAAAGCCACCAAGTGGCATAGCCAAACGTGGCCTTTGACAAACAGGTTGAGTGCCAATACGGGGCACACATAACCAATACAATACAATACAATACACCAGGTTGGAAGAGACCTTCAAGATCACCATGTCCAACCCATCAACCAATCCAACCCACCTAAACAACTAGACCATGGCACCAAGCACCCCTTCAAGTCTCCTTCTGAACACCTCCAATGAAGGTGACTCCAATACACTGCCCTTTGCTTTTGAGTTGTGATTATTTTGGATACCATGTTCTCTTACACCTTCTCAAGACATTGATCATAGTAGTCATGAGCCTTTAGTAGTCCCTTGGGCCTTCCTGTTCATGCACATTGAGTCCATGGCAATATGGTTACCTTTTTCAGCTTCAGGAGCAGACAATATGGCACATAGCTGCTACGTGCATTTGTGGTCACTGGTGCTGCCTTAGGCTTTTAACTCCTCATGGCTACTTAACATTTTGTGATGTGCCAAACTTAGGGGAAATGTGTTTGCAGTACTAATATTTATTGACTTGGTTTTGGCATCAAGGGGCTAGGTGACAACAATTCTCTTGTGATTTCCACTTGAGAGAACCACCGACAGGGACTCTTTATCTTTATTCAGCTTTCCACTGAAAGCAAAACCTGAGTTTGCACGATTTTACAAATCAGTGTGTGCCCAGGTGGCCAAGAGGGCCAATGGCATCCTGGTCTATATCAGGAACAGTGTGGCCAGCAGGAGTAAGGAGGTTATTCTGCCCCTGTACTCAGCACTGGTTAGGCCACACCATGAGTCCTGTGTCCAGTTTGGGCCCCTCAGTTTAGGAAACATGTTGAGTTGCTGGAACATGTCCAGAGAAGGGCAACAAAGCTGGGGAGGGGTTTGGAGCACAAGCCCTATGAGGAGAGGCTGAGGGAGCTGGGGTTGCTTAGCCTGGAGAGGAGGAGGCTCAGAAGAGACCATATTGCTCTCTACAACTATCTGAAGGGAGGCTGTAGCCAGATGGGGGTTGGTCTCTTCTCCCAGGCAACCAGCATCACAACAGAAGAACACAGTCTCCAGCTGCACCAGGGAAGGTTTAGGCTGGATGTTAGGAAGAAGTTCTTCATAGAAAGCGTGATTGGCCATTGGAATGTGCTGCCCAGGGAGGTGGTGGAGTCACCATCACTGGAGATGTTTAGGAAGAGACTGGATGGGATGCTTGGTGCCATGGTTTAGTTGATGGTGTTGGATGATAGGTTGGACTTGATGATCTCAAAGGCCTTTTTCAACCTGGTTAATTCTATCCTATTCTACTCTTTGGGAACATTTCTTTAGCAGTTTCTTTGCCAGGACATTTCCTAGAAGGAATGATTTCTTTCTTTCGTCAAATGTCATTCTCAGCTGGTAAAGCCCAGGCTGTGAATTCTTAGGTACTACTTTACACCAGGTGAAAATCTGGTGTCTAACTGGAATGTCAAGAACATACCTGGAATAGACACAGCCTCTTCAGAATGAAGTACTTTCAAAAATCCCTTCTGAAAACAGTGAGGCTGCAGAGGTTGCACACATATTTTAACAGAGAAAGGAGCAATCCCGTCTGGCAGGAGGCTGAGTACATCCTGCTCATCAGAACATTTTATCTAGTCCAAGAGACTCGAGTTGCACATTCTCAGGCGTCTCACATCTTAAGGTCAAAAGAAGAGGAATGCAATTTTTATTTTTCATAAGGTTCTGTTGTTTTATGATCTAACCTTTTTCCTAGCCTGCTGCACTGATGCTAGACATCATCTCAGTGGAGGATTCCCTCATTGCATGTGAACCTGACTTTTACTTCTTTCTTCCTTACTGCTAACTGCTGACTTTACAGCACCAGCTGCAATTTATGCAGGCATTATGAATGTCTTGATGACTCCAGTGGCACAGATATTCAGCTCAGTTTACAGAGGTGTGCAAGAGGACACAGTCTCAAGCTGTGCCAGGGAAGTTTAGGCTCAAGGTGAGGAGAAAGTTCTTCACAGAGAGATTTGTTAGCCATTGGAATGTGCTGCCCAGGGAGGTGGTGTAGTCACCATCACTGGAGGTGTTCAAGAGGGGATTGGATGTGGCACTTGGTGCCATGGTTTAGTAGTCATGAGCTGTTGGGTGATGGGTTGGACTTGATGATCTTTAAGGTCTCTTCCAACCTTGTTAATTCTATGATTCTGTGAAAGCACATCTCAAACCCAAAACAAACCTGTAAGGTAACAAACTGAACAGTGGACCATAAGAATTCTGGCTAATTTCTCTATGGTGTGGCAAAGTAGCAAATGGAAATCTAATGTTTGTACTAAAAGCAGAGCCTGAGAATTGGAAAAGAAGAAGTTAAAAATTAAAAATTGAAGGGGGAAGCAATCTCTGCAAGTCCTGTCCCAAGGAGAGCTTGGGAAAATAAATCATAAATGAAGACCTAACTTGTAACAAATAGTCTGTGAATGTTCAGTGCCCTGACTGTCAGAGGTCTGGGAAACTGGGCAGGGCTACATACACTGCAGGTACTGACTGAGTGGCTTATTCCTGCTAAAGATTTCTGCTTTCCCAAAATCCTGATGGGTTTGTGAGTGCTTCTGTTATGTCAGAGCACTTAGACAAGCCTCTCTCAGCTGCTGTTTTCATACACACTGTAATTAAACATCTCTTCTGTTTGTGAAATGACTGTGCTAAGGAAGAAACAAGAATGTCTGTCATAAGATCTTCATTTGATGTTGCCTGTTAATCTGTCCCATAAAAATATTAGCCTTTCCATCTAGTGTTGGAGGTATAGCAGATGCTGTAAATGAAGAGCCCTCCTTGCTCCCTGAAGGGGAACAGTCCAAGGCTCATGCTGGAGGGCAATCACTCCCAAATAGTCCTCAGTGATGCCAGAGCCTACTACTACAGAATGAAACTTAAATGTATGATCAGGGGGTTGAAATCCAGCTCCTTGCTGTGCATTTGAAGAGTGAAGTGCCATTAAGGGGTAATTTGTATGAAGAGTAAGGCTATAAACTAAATCATAAATACTGGCTTTTAAATCTTCTGTAAGCAAGAAGCCAATCTAATTCCAATAAGAACAGGAATATTCACATTTTCTTGATGGATATATAGAAGCCAATCTGCTTTATCTGTACCAAACAGACTACACCAGGATCCAAGCGCTTAGTGGATGTGGTACCAAGTTAGCTTACAAGTTACCTTCAACCTTTGGCAGGCTGGTTTTGTAGACATTGTTCAGTTAAATCCTGTCTCAGACAGGTCTCAGTAGAGTCAGTGTACTGCTGAAATCCATAAATCTGATTTCCCTCAATAAACCCCAACACCAGCAATCACTAAGGCAAGAGCTGACCAGGACTATAAAAGCTGATGAAGCACCAGGCTGCTGTAGGGTCAAGGCTGAAATATCCAGCTTTGGAACTGCTCCTCTCTGCCTCTGTTGGTGTTGCATCCTCCAGAATTTCAAGGTTAATGGAATCTTGTGCTGGCCTCCTGAAAGCTTGTAATTGAGGCAACTTAATTAACACCAGATTTTCATCACAGATGTGAGAACACAGATGTCCTTCATCTAAAGGAGCTGTTTGTAGTATCCCAACCAGGATCATTTGGGTGCCTTGAGATAGCCAAATATTGGTGAGAAGAACACAAAATTAGTTGCATAGTTCATCTAAAGGAGCTATTTGTAGTATCCCAACCAGGATCACTTGGGCCCCTTGAGATATCCACAAAATTAGTTGCATAGTTCATCTAAAGGAGCTATTTGTAGTATCCCAACCAGGATCATTTGGGTGCCTTGAGATAGCCAAATATTGGTGAGAAGAACACAAAATTAGTTGCATAGTTCATCTAAAGGAGCTATTTGTAGTATCCCAACCAGGATCATTTGTGTGCCTTGAGATATCCAACTACTGGGGAGAAGAACACAAAACTAGTTGCATAGCTCATCTAAAGGAGCTATTTGTAGCATCCCAACTAGGATCATTTGTGTGCCTTGAGATAGCCAAATATTGGTGAGAAGAACACAAAATTAGCTGCATAGTGTTGCAGGTAAATATCTATGCTAAACTGGAAACATCTACAGCCTGTATTTAATCCTGCTCTCTTCTTAAAACTGTTGATTTTAAACCCAGTCACATCTAGTGTTGACACTTCATTCGTGTGGATGTGCACTCAAGTTTGGTGCAGAAGGTCCAGAGCAGGCTGTAGGGATGGTACTGATAAATGATTCACATTGTGGTAAAGGCACTGCTGAAGCAGCCACTCAGGGACAAAGACATGAGGTTTAGCATGCTAGAAATGATAGGTGAAATGCCTTTAATCCCAGGAGGAATTAAATTTAGCTTGGAAAGAAAAACATAACGTTTGCAAAATATTCAGTGGAGCTAGGGCAGATCTATCCATGCATTAATAATCAAGCACAGCAGGATTCTGTGCAACTTTTCCACTCAGAGGTATTTAAGGAAAGAAGTGTTGGGAGTAGTCATAAGCAGCAACACTCAATACTTTGAGACCTTTACCAGTGAGCTATGAAGGGAGAATAGGAACTGGGAAGTTCTTTGGAACTGAGCATCTTGGTGCCATGGTTTAGTTGATTAGATTATGTTGGGTGATAGGTTGGACTTGATGATCTTGAAGGGCTTTTCCAGCCTAGTTAATTCTATTCTATTCTATTCTATTCTATTCTATTCTATTCTATTCTATTCTATTCTATTCTATTCTATTCTATTCTATTCTATTCTATTCTATCCTATCCTATCCTATCCTATCCTATCCTATCCTATCCTATCCTATCCTATTCTAATAGTGTGGCCGGGGAAGTCATTCTGCCCCTGTACTCAGCACTGGGCAGGCCACACCTTGAGTCCTGTGTCCAGTTCTGGGCCCCTCAGTTTAGGAAAGATGTTGACTTGCTGGAACATGTCCAGAGAAGGGCAACAAAGCTGGGGAGGGGTTTGGAACACAAGCCCTATGAGGAGGGGCTGAGGGAGCTGGGGTTGCTTAGCCTGGAGAAGAGGAGGCTCAGGGGAGACCTTATTGCTCTCTACAACTACCTGAAGGGAGGTTGTAGCCAGGTGGGGGTTGGTCTCTTCTCCCAGGCAACCAACACCAGAACAAGAGGACACAGTCTCAAGCTGTGCCAGGGGAGGTTTAGCCTGGATGTGAGGAAGAAGTTCTTCACAGAAAGAGAGATTGGCCATTGGAATGGGCTGCCCATGGAGGTGGTGGAGTCACCATCACTGGAAGTGTTTAGGAAGAGCCTGGATGGGGTGCTTGGTGCCATGGTTTAGTTGATCAGATGGTGTTTAGTGATAGGTTGGACTTGATCTCAAAGGTCTTTTCCAACCTATTCTATTCTATTCTATTCTATTCTATTCTATTCTATTCTATTCTATTCTACTCTACTCTACTCTACTCTACTCTACTCTACTCTACTCTACTCTACTCTACTCTACTCTACTCCATTCCATTCCATTCCATTCCATTCCATTCCATTCCATTCCATTCCATTCCATTCCATTCCATTCCATTCCATATGCTGCTCCTCAGTGGGTGTTGTTTCAGTTTTGGCTAGTTAACTACACAAACCGTAACTAACCCTATCCTTGGGCAGTAGGGAGGCTGGTAATGCCAGGGGACAGTTGATGGCACCACTGCTGAGAAAACTGTGCACTGCAGGATACACCACATTGGAAAATCTGTCAAAACTGTGACTTCACAGGAGACTGATACACAGCAAATAGAAGAGAGTTTCTTTTAATTTTGGTTTTTGGGTGTTTTTTTTTTTGTCACCTATCTTCCTCTTGGAAAGCCTGGGAACTCCAAAACTCCATTTTGCTCAGGATCAAGAGACAGCCTTGCACTACTCTGTGTGCTGCAAGAAGCTCAAAGGATTCCTCTTGTGCACTGCTCTTCACATAGACTAGTAAATGGATGCTTTGTTTTTATCTGTCTTTTATAAGTGAACCCAGAGAAAATAGGGAACCTTCCCAACAGTGAGGGCAGCCCTGCTACTGCTTGAGAAGTGCTGTTTAGAATTATCTCACTGGATTTTAATCATGCCTTGTTTTGTTTTAGTATTGCCAGGGGTGAAGAGAGAAATGTTATATTTGGCCAGGGTCAAGTTTTCTTACAGTATCACCTCATCAGCTATGCCGTGTTTTCCTAGGCAGTCACCATCTAGACAGGGGTAATATCTGTAGAGCTTTCCTGAGCAGGATGAGAACTTTGTGGTAATGAGGCACTTTCAAAGCCCTAGTGAAGTGGTCTGTAAATTCTGCATGCCCCAGCTCCACTTAATTTTCCACTGCATTAACACTGGCAGGATAGTATCTGCTTTCAGTGATTGGAGGTTAACACTCTAAGTAGAGCAATTTTTTCCTCTTGCTTAGAAATTTTATCCAGGTTACCATTTTTGCTGTATTCCACCAATGGGGGAGGGAGGGGGGGAAGTGAAATCTACTTCCTCCAGTCACACTTGAGGAGACTCTTCTGAATTTTTGGGAGGCTGGAGCAGAAGAGCAGAGAGGTCTTTCCTTTCTGTAACATCTTTTCTCTAAAGCAAAGCATGCACACTTCTACTCAAAAGAAAACCAACTAAAAATTGGATCAGGTTGCTGAGGGCCTTGTGGCCTTTCAGTAGGTTCTCTCCAGTCTGCCAGTGACTTATTCTAGGGGCCCCAAACCTGGATACAGTTTTGCAGATGTGACCTCATGGGTACCATGTAGAGCAAAGTAGTCACTCCCCTTGACCTTCTGTCTATGTTCTTGCTGATGCTGCCCAGATTGTAGCTGATCATCATTCACACGTCCACAGGCCTGCTGCTGACTCTTATTCAAACTATTCAACCAGTTTGTTGCTGAAGTATGCTCTGATCAGGGATTTGAAACCAAGTTTCATGCATTTCTCTTTTATTTCACTGTACCTGCGACATTTCTGCAAGCTGCTGGGTGGAAATTTGAGATAGGTACTTGGGTACCTAGCTAGACTCTTCATTAGTGAGCTCCAGCAGAGGACCTCACTTGCTCTGCTTCTTCCCTTTCTTCTTCCAGAGCAGCTGAAAAAGCTTCACTCCCCTCCACTTCATCTGTGTCTTTCAGGGATTTAAAATGCTGGAGTCCAAAATGGATGAAAGTGAAGAGGCTCTGTACTCCTAGTGATGTGCTTCACTGTGGAATGTTTTTTGATACCTCATGAATTTCACCCCCAAGAAACACAGACAGATATGTTGGCTTTAATGTGCAACTCTTTTCTCTTCCTCTGAAGTTGTTACTTTGGGAAATGATAATGATGAAACAGCCCTTTATCTAAACTGCTTAGGTGCCTCTTGTGCAATTTGGAGAACGGGGGCTGCGTGGGCAGATACTTTTATCATAAGAGTGAAGAATGCTTGCTGCACTCTCTGTTGTTTGGATGGTTTGTTTATTTTGCTTTTAAAATGGAAATACCCCCAGCTGTCCACTCTCCTGTCACACTGCAACACAGGCAGCAGAATGACATTTCTGGGCTTCATGCAACATTGGGAGATGCAATGCATTAATGTAATCTTGTAAGGCTGAATCTCTTAAGTTTTCCTTTATCGGTGTCCTGGCACCTTCAGTTTTGGAGTCTTACATTCTTTGGAAGGTGAATTTTATCAGGCAGAGGCAGTCCACAAAATACAGTGTGGTCCTCCTAATTCCCAAAGATACAAGTTATAACTGGAAAGTCAGCAGCTTGTTGGAACAGCTCAGTTCATAATCAAGCAAGGAGAAGAAAGGGCATGGCCCAAAACCTCCAAGGTTGCCTTTACTTGTGCAAATATTACAAGCTAAGCAGTACTACTTCAAAGGAAGAGTGGCTCCCCTTTTGTGAAGGAAATATTGAGTACAATTTAAGGACAAGGAGAATGAAGAGAGACTGAGAGCCCTGGGGCTATTTAGTCTTGAGAAGATAAAAGAATCACAGAATCACAGAATTAACCAGGCTGGAAAAGACCTTTGAGATCATCCAGTACAACTTATCACCCAACACCATCTAATCAACTAAACCATGGCACCAAGTGCCTCATCCGGTCTTATTTTAAACACTTCCATGGATGGTGACTCCACCACCTCCCATTCCAATGGCCAATCTCTCTGTCTGGGAAGAATTTCTTCCTCACATCCAACCTAGACTGCAAAATTGGTTTAGAATCACAGAATTGTCAGGGTTGGAGGGGACCTCAAGGATCATCTTGTGCCAACCCCCCTGCCATGGGCAGGGACACCTCACACTACATCAGGTTGCTCACAGCCTCATCCAGCCTGGCCTTAAAAACCTCCAGGGATGAGGCTTCCACCACCTCCCTGTTCCAGTGTCTCACCACCCTCATGGGGAAGAACTTCTTCCTAGCACCCAATCTGAATCTACCCATTTCTATTTCTTTTTTCTATTCCCCTTAGTCCTATCACTCCCTGACACCCTAAAAGTCCCTCACCTGCCCCATTTGCCCCCTTTCCCCCTCAAAACGCAGAGCACCTGGGCTCTGTTGGAGTCTCCTCCCACCCCAGGTGTGGCCACTTGGCCCTCCCCACCCACTCCCCTTTTTAATCCCCTCCAGGAAAGGCAGAAGCCCTAAACTGAGCCCATCTGGGCTGAAGATCCTCCTCTCATCTCTGGTGAGTGCCTCTGGTGCACACTGGGTGATGGTGGTGGTGACAACAAAGGCCGGGGGCCTGGTGGCCCCCGGTTGTTAGGGCAATGATTGATGACTCCTCCAATATCATCCACAGGTGCTGGTTGGGGCTCCTTGAAGCATGGGAGGGGATCTGATCAATGTCTATAAATATCTGAGGGGTGGAAATCAAGTGGATGGGGCCAATCTCTTTTGGGTGCTGCACAGCAATAAAACAAGGAACAGTGGCTACAAACCTGAACATAGAAAGTTTCACCTCAACATGAGGAGAAATTTCTTTACAGCGAGGGTGACAGAGCACTGGAGGAGACTGCCCAGAGAGGTTGTGGAGTCTCCTCCTCTGGAGGCTTTCAAAAGCCACCTGGATGCATTCCTGTGAGGACTACCCTAAGTGATCCTGCTTTGGCAGGGGAGTTGGACTCGAGTTCTGGAGGTCCCTTCCAACCACTAACATTCTGTGAAAAGTGAACATTAGGCCACTCCAGAGGTAACCAAGAAATGTATTATTTCATTCAAAAAGAATACATGCATTTTCCAGCTGGCAGAATTCACTCTCTCTAAGGAGGGAGGGGAGGGGGAAGGAAGTTGCTTGCTCTGCCAGCTGTCCCAGCTAGCTTGCATTCAGCAATAATTCAAATCAAACGAAAATGTAAGGCAACATGCAGATGGACAACAGAGTGTGGAAGATAAGATTCATATCTACTAGCTCAGTTATCTTGTCTTCTGCAGCTATTCTTTGTGCAAATATGTATTCCAGGTCTCTGTATTAGCAAAGATGTGAAGACTAGTTCTGATGAACTTTTTGAGCAACTGTGGTCTTGACTTTTACTAAACAAGTGTCTGCTCTGTGCATTGTTTGGTCTAGTAGGTGTGAGGTCTTGGGTGACAGGTTGAACTTGATGATCTTTGAGGTCTTTCCCAATCTTGTTGATTCTATGATCATGTAACCCTTCCTCAAAATCTGCTGCATGTCTAATCTTCCTTTACATTAGGAAAACAAAGGTCATTTATTTGAGTTTCCTAAGAAGTATGTGATGGACCTAATGGAGCAGGTCCAGAGGAGGGCCATGAAAATGATCAGGGGGCTGGAGCACCTCTCTTATGAGGACAGGCTGAGGGAGCTGTGGAGGAGAAGGCTCCAGGGAGACTTAACAGCAGCCTTCCAGTACCTGAAAAGGGCCTACAAGAAGGCTGCAGGGACTGTTTTCAAAGGCCTGTAGTGATAGGGTGAGGGACAATGGTCTGAAATTAGAGAAGAGCAGATTTATACTGGATGTTAGGAACAAGTTCCTCACCATGAGGGTGGTGGAACACTGCAACTGGTTGCACAGGGAGGGAGCTGAAGCCCCATCCCTGGAGATAATCAAGGTCAGGCTTGACAGGTCTCTAGGCAACCTGATTTAATGGAAGATGTCCCTGCTCACTGCAGTGGAGATTGGACTATATGACCTCTGGTGGTCCCTTCCAACCCACACTGCTCTGTAATGAGGAGATGTGGCTGTAGTGACAATACTTTGATCTTTCTGAAGAAGAATGGCTCACATGGAGCCAGTGTATTCTTCAGTGTCTTCTTTAAATAATAAGCCTAGGTGGCTTCAGGAAAAGAACAGAATGCCACATTTATCTTTTATTTCCAGGTTAGAGTGGAGTCAGTTCTCAAGTGAAGGATTCAACCTGCCCATGAAAACTGGTTTATAGCACAGATCAGTAAATTTGGCACATGGTGGCAGAGATAACCACCAAAGCTGCTATGCTCAGATGTTAAATGGCCATCTCATTTCAGTGCCTGTGGCCAGACTGGCAGCACACCAACAGCCATGGGCTGACTGTGCACATTTCCCCCTGATTTTTCTAGCATGGAAGTGAGTATTATCACGGCAGTGTTTTATAAATGGTCCTGTTTACACTCTGTTGCTGTCTGTAAAGGTGATCTCACTGCTGCTCAGTAATTAATGTTAGCTTCTCCTAGAGACAGTTAAAAACACCGAGGGAAGGAACTTTCTCCCTTCAGGAAGTAAACACAAAACTCTTTTCAGCTTGTTTAATGCTTTCAAGAAAGGCTCCAAAGTTGCCATGACATTTTGCTGGTCCTAGGTTTTCACCTTAAGGAAATAAAATGATTTAATCTTCTATTTATTTTCAAGGATTCTTCCTTGAAAATGATGAGTAAGAGTAAATCCCAATTTGTCCTTCCCTAAAATGAGGACAGGAGGAAGAAAAATTCCAAAGACTTGGCTATGAGGAATTTTAGCTAACAGATGCACTAACTGTTCAGATATTTGAGTGCTCTATCTGTTATCTAGGGCATTGAGTCCATCATCAGTAAATTTGTGGATGACACCAAGCTGGGGGCAGGAGTTGATCTGCTGGGGGGAAGAGAGGCTTTGCAGAGGGACCTTGACAGGATGGACAGATGGGCAGAGTCGGATGGCATGAGATTGAACACATCCAAGTGCCGGGTTCTGCACATTGGCCACAACAACCCCATGCAGTGCTACAGGCTGGGGTCAGAGTGGCTGGAGAGTGGCCAGGCAGAAAGGCACCTGGGGGTACTGGTTGTAGGCTGAACATGAGCCTGAAGTGTGCCCAGGTAGCCAAGAAGGCCAATGGCATCCTGGCCTGCATCAGGAACAGTGTGGCCAGCAGGAGCAGGGAGGTCATTGTGCCCCTGTACACTGTACTGGTTAGGCCACACCTCAAGTCCTGTGTGCAGTTCTGGGCCCCTCAGTTTAGGAAGGATGTTGTCTTGCCAAAGAAGGGTAATGAAGTTGGTGAGGGGTTTGGAACACAAGCCCTATGAGGAGAGGCTGAGGGAGCTGGGGTTGCTTAGCCTGGAGAAGAGGAGGCTCAGGGGTGACCTTATTGCTCTCTACAACTACCTGAAGGGAGGTTGTAGCCAGGCAGAGGTTGGTATCTTCTCCCAGGCAACCAGTACCAGAACAAGAGGACACAGTCTCAGGCTGCATCAGGGGAGGTTTAGGATGGATGTTAGGAAGAAGTTCTACACAGAGAGAGTGATTGCCCATTGGAATGGACTGCCCGTGGAGGTGGTGGAGTCACCTTCATTGGAAGTGTTCAGGAAGAGACTTGATGGGGTGCTTGGTGCCATGGTTTAGTTGTTTAGGTGGGTTGGATTGGTTGATGGGTTGCACGAGATGATCTTGAAGGTCTCTTTCAACCTGGTGTATTGTATTGTAAACTCTGTCTGCATTATTACACCATTACACTTGCTGCTGCTCTTGGAGTTGGGACAGGCTGTCTGCACAAACATTTGTCATACCTTTCACTCAATCTTCTAGAGGCTTTCTAACACAAGTCAAATTATTTAATCTGAAGGCAGCAGCTCTGTCTCCTACAGAAACAAAAAAATTCTGGGATTGACAGAGTTGCTTATGGCAGTTGTTTTCAGAAGCAGTGGAGAAAATCATAAAGCTAATTTTATGATCCTCCTTCTCAAGAATTCTTATAATAAATAAAATGTACACAGCACTTAGTCAAGCCAGGATCTTCCAAAGCCCACTGGAAGCAGTTACTGCTCAAAACGTCCATCCAAACCAAAACCAACTCTTACAAAAATCAATGGGATTAATCCATACTTTATTGCTGTTATTTTTTCACACCTCTCATTTCTAAAGCATTGGGCTTTTGCCTGACTTTCTGTGATAAGGCCTGTCAGGATCCTCATTTTTAACAGGAATGGAAAGGATATATCTAGATAAAAATCCAAGAATGTGGTTTGTATTTCATACTTCATTTACAGCATTAGGTGGTTAGTGTCATTTATCCATCTGCAAAAGCAGATGGAATTGCTATGAGGCATTTGGTGTATCTATCAACACATTTAATTTGATGGTATACCTCAGGGTAAGAATTCAAATGATGAACTCTTCAGTTCAAATAATCACAGAATTGTCAGGGTTGGAAGGGACCTCAAAGACCAGCCAGTTCCAACCCCTGCCATGGGATCATGCTAAGCCATCGTGTGGCCAGCCACAGATCTTGGAATATTTCACAGAATCACCAAGATTGGAAGAGACCTCAAAGATCATCAAGTCCAACCTGTCACCACAGACCTCACGACTAAACCACAGCACCAAGTGCCACGTCCAATCCCCTCTTGAACATGTCCAGGGACAGTAACTCCACGACCTCCCTGGGCAGCACATTCCAATGGTGAATGATTCTCTCAGTGAAGAACTTTCTCCTCACCTTGAGCCTAAACTTCCCCTGGTACAGCTTGAGACTGTGTCCTCTTGTTCTGGTGCTGGTTGCTAAAGAGAAGAGACCAACCCCTTCCTGGCCACAAGCCCCCTTCAGGTAGTTGTAGAGAGCAATGAGGTCTCCCCTGAGCCTCCTCTTCTCCAGGCTAAACAACCCCAGCTCCCTCAGCCTCTCCTCATAGGGCTTGTGCTCAAGGCCTCTCCCCAGCCTCATTGCCCTTCTCTGGACACATTCAAGTGTCTCAATGTCCTTCCTAAACTGAGGGGCCCAGAGCTGGACACAGGACTCAAGGTGTGGCCTAACCAGTGCAGAGTACAGGGGCACAATGACTTCCCTGCTCCTGCTGGCCACACTATTCCTGATGCATGCCAGGATGCCATTGGCCTTCTTGGCCACCTGGGCACACTGCTGGCTCATGTTTAGGCAGCTGTCAATCAGCACTCCCCAGTCCCTTTTCAAAGAAGTCAAAAGCTGCCACACTTATCTGGAAGTTGAAAAAGTAATGGGAGCTCTGCTCCTAAAGGCTTCTGATCTTTTTTTTTTTCACTAGCAACTTAATCCTCATGTCAAACAAAGCCTTTGCTCCACTTTTTTTTTTTTTTTTCCCCCCCCCCAAATTAGGAATTCAAAAGTCAACATTATTCACATTTATCTTCATAAGTGAAGGCTTAATCTTCCCACCACATAAAGCACAGCTGAACTCAGTCAGAGAAGCGAATGGAAAGCTGTATTTTACAAGCAGAATGAAATGCAATGAATGTACAGTATTTACAGTGTATACAAAAATATGCAGGGAAGAACGTAACACAGAAACACCCTCCCAGGTTCCCTCAAAACCCCTTCTACCCCTTCTTCCCCTTCCTCACCTTTCCCCTAGTAGTTAACTGGGTGAAAAAAGGAGAGAGAAATGGATATTAAGGGAAGAATCGCTAGTTCAAAGCAGTTATTAAGTTACTTCGTTTTCTTGTTTCATATGTTTCAGTCCAAGGTCAGTTGCATGCACTCTGGCCAAGTACAGAAGAAAAGTAGAACTGAAGACAGTCTGTAAGTTCTTAAAGCTACATTCTACTGATCTACCAATGAAACTTGTTTAGAATGACTTTTGTTTGCCTTTTTACACCTAAACAGTTAGCTAGAGAAGTCTGTAGCTGTCCCTTTCTTAAAGGCACAGCCAGCCTAAACCAGTCACAATAAGGAAAACCTATGGCAAAGACTACCCAGACCTGCCAGCTGAAAATGATGGCAACAGCCAAGGTGGGGCAGAAAGTTGATTTCTGGGTGTTAGCTCACTGCAAAAGATGCAGATCTTCAGGTGCTTCAAGCAGGGTTTGAGGAAGAGTAATATTTCAGTCTTGTGGTGGGTTCAGGCTCATTGCATTCTGCTTGCCCTATGCTTTATTTGTCTGTGTACTTCAGTAGGTGACAATCTCTACAGCAAGGCTTCCAACTGACTGATACTCACAAACTAAGTACTGTAAGATATGCAGCAGTGTTAGATGTGGCACACCTGATACTTGTTGTTGATTAGGTTTTCTAACTTGCAATAATGGGGAGAGAGTGGAGGGAAAAAAAAACCCACTTTCAGTTTTAATTGACTAAAATGTCCAACACATAATGAAGTTCTGAGATCCTTTCATTGTGTCACTCTTTTCTTTTGACAGAGGTGATGCAAGCTATTTGCTATAGCTTTCTGCTCCAAGCTTAGGAGGGGTGTAGTTTGCCTGTTACAATGCAGTTAAGTGCACCAGGCAACATGCAGGTGCTGCTTTAAGAACCTGTTTTCTGTTCTCAGGTCATATGCATGCTGAGTTGTGAAAACCAAATCCAGACTTCAGTTTCACAGCATAACATGTCCCATGTCAATGACCTTGACAGCAGAGCTGTCACAGGTGTCTAGGTGTTGTGGAGTCTCTCATGAAAATCCAGATTACTGTGAAATCTCAGCACAGGCCCATATGAAGTGGGTTAAGAGTGTTTTAAATTAAACCTACAGTCCTCTAATTGAAGTGAACCATTGCTGACTTCATTTGGAAGGCTGTACAGGGCTTGGTGTTGAATTGCTTTAGTTTGCTCATGTTCCTGTGCTCTGCTTCTGTTGAGAAGCTGAGCTGTGTGTGGGCACTCCCGCCACCCCCATGGGCAGAGCAAAGGCAGTGACCTGGGAGAGGACAACTGTATGAAGTGTAAGGATGGAAAAAGCTCTCTAAAAATTGTGTTATTAAAAGAAAGTAAAGCACTGAGGAGGTGTTGCAGGGAAGGGCAATGGGAATAACATTTTCCAGGGTTGATGGGGCATCCTGCAATTAGAAGAGCAATGAGGCTGGCTCTTAAAATCAGTGTTTTACTTTTAATATTTGCTGGTATCTAAGGCTATTGAGAGTTGTTCACAAGCTTTACAGGGTAGTATAGTTGATCTGAAGAACACATGTAGGTGTTTGCTGGTTTATGACTTCCTTTTCCATATGATGCCAGTGTACAAACACTGCTGCCTCTTCGTCACTCTCTCTGGGCTGCAGGGTGGTCAGAGGCAGTGGGACAGCTTCCAGGAATGGGGAAGAAAGAAGTCTCTCTTTTACAGTTTGAACTTTCAGAAAGTGCTTGTTCAGACGAAAAAGCCTATAGGTGTTTGCCAAGAAAAGAAGATGATTTTTGCAAAGATTCCTGTGATGTGGAAAGCAGCGCCAGGAGAGCTGGCTAAGCATCAGCAAATCATGCACAGCACTGGGCTGGATGCAGCACAGAGGTGCTGAGGTGATGGCTGCTTTGCAGGCTGGCTGCACTAAGCTGTTTTGGAACAGGTATGTGCAAATACAAAGTGAATCTGAACCTCGGATAAGCCGAAGCTTACAGAAATATCTCTGGCAGTGTGGATGAACAGTACTCAAGAAACAGGGGTCATGTTTATGGATGTGTACAAACTGTGGAAAAACACAGAGCTCCAGTTTATATTTGCTTGCACTGACCCCTCTGTACCTCATTTTTTTCTGCTCCTTACACATCCTCTGCTCGCAGCTGAACGTTGCCAGCCAGGTGAGCTAGTGGCTGTGATGTGGAGTAATTGTTGTGAGCACCATGAGGCTTCAGCTGCTGCGTATATTGTCATTATAAATCTTTAAACAGTAAATCACTGTGATGATAAAGACTCTGTAAAAAGCCCTATAATAGGCACAGCTTTCAATTATTTATCATGCTACTGAAAAAAAATCTTTTAAAATGTCACTGGAACAAGCTATAAAATTTTGTGGTACTAATTTAACGAGGTGATAAAACCTGTAATATGTATTTTGGGTTGTAGGGGAAGAATTGACTGTAGAAGGATTCTCTGCAGGGTACTTCTTTTAACATCTGCTAGTCTCCAGTCTGGACAGTAAAAGCTACTGCAGAAATCTGATATTTGTGTGCTTTGACAAAAGCCTAAAGAAATGAAACCTCCTTCAAATTTGCCACCAGCAGCCTAAACCTCAAAGATGCAAAGATTAATCTGTAGCAGAAATAAATCTGACCCATCATTTTGGGAGTCTCTTCCAACAAGAAGCCTGTAGGAAATATTGCAAATGAAAGCATTAACAGAAAAAAAAAAAAAAAAAACCCAAACAATCACTTGTAGCTGTATACTTTGAAGTCCTTGAAGAGCCTTAGGTTTCTGAATGAAGATGGCTTTTGGTCATTTTGTGTCCAGAGAAGGGCAATGAGAGGCCTCGAGCACAAGCCCTACAAGGAGAGGCTGAGGGAGCTGGGGTTGTTTAGCCTGGAGAAGAGGAGGCTCAGGGGAGACCTTATTGCTCTCTACAACTACCTGAAGCCTGAAGCGAGGTTGTAGCCAGGAGTTAGTCTCTTCTCCCAGGCAATCAACACCAGAACAAGAGGACACAGTCTCCAGCTGTGCCAGGGGAAGTTTAGGCTCGAGGTGAGGAAAAAGTTTTTTCACAGAGTTGTTAGCCATTGGAATGTGCTGCCCAGGGAGGTGGTGGAGTTCCCATCCCTGGAGGTGTTTAGGAAGAGACTTGCTGGTGTGCTTGGTGCCATGGTTTAGTAGTCATGAGGTGTTGGGTGACAGGTTGGACTTGATGATCTCTGAGGTCTTTTCCAACCTTATTGATTCTATGATTCTAGTTCTGGACCTGTAAATCTTGTGCTGAATTATGGAAACCAGGATTTCAGCACACTGTTAACTGTGATACTTGTGTGTGGCAAAGGCTATCCAGTAGATACTGCATCATTCTGCATATGGAGTTACACTATCACTGCAAAAATGAGCTGCTGCATCTGAAGCAGAAAAGCAAAACCTTGACAGTTAGGACTGGTTTCTGGATTTGAGTATCTCTACTTACACTAGAGAGAGGTGGCTGCTGTGGAGGTGGGGCAAATCTCCTTTTGTCCAAAGGCTTGGTAATGACATTGGGCTTTCATTCAAAGACTCGGGACTGAGCAAACATCATGGTGCCTACAGATGGTCTCCTGTCTTCTAGACTCCGTAATGACTTTCTAAGGAAGGCTGGCACTAGGTTGTATGTTCTAAAAAGATAGCTAAGGGTTCCAGGATCTCTTCCTAGCAGTGAGCCCTTAGCTAGAACATAAGTATTGTGCTCCGCAGCCTTTCTCTTGGGGGCCCGTGTGTGGGCTTTGAGGGAGCCACAAGGTACACAGTGGTCAGAGACGTCTTGTTGGGCTGCTTCTGTCATGTACAAGGATGAGAAGGACTGGACAGTTCACACCGCAGCTCTGTCCACAGTCCTGAACTACAGTGGCTTTCCCAGCAGTTGGAGTTAGAGCTGATCTGCAGCGTGTCTGCAGTGCAAGGGAGTCTCTGAGATTCCTTCCTGCATGTAGAATTTTGTAATTGCATAATCACATAAAAATCTCTTCTGGAGTATGTTTAGTAGTGTCCAAGGATTTATGTCCTGAACGCTTCACAGGACAACGGAGTAAAGAAATATCTTTTGGATTACAAAATTGTTATGTAACAGGAAGATCCAGGATTTCTTCATTTGCATCCAGCTGGTCTACAGCTTGGACAGCATCTTGTAATATACAGTCACAGTACAGCTCTGGAAAGAATTCATATGGGCTGGGGCTCTGGGATAATTAGGGCTAAAATTTCAGTGAAAGATGAATGTTGCAATAATGTCACCTCACCCTTGCAGAGCAGCTTTCATCTTGGAGGCTTCCAGCTTGCTTACAGAACAATGTTCACAAATAAATACAGCCCCTGTTCTGCTGGGAACAGGCAGTCGGGGCTGCAGTTGCAAAACTGCCTCTTCTTTCTGTAGATGAAAGACTTCATGCTGCTGCTGAATAGCCTAATGGCCTCTCATGTAAATGTTTTGTTTAATGCATTATGATACTTAAAGCAGATGTAATTATTAACCTGCTTGGCAAAATATCTATGTATGTATTTTCTGTCACACTGATACTTCCTTTTTTTTTCTTTCTGTTGGGGAAAAAAATAATAAAATTAATCAAGTAATTAGTGAGTGACAGCGTGGTCTGTTGACTCTTGATGAATCTTGTGCTCCAAGTCGGCTGGAAAGGGTTTTGTCTCAACTAATGTTGTCTAATCTAGATGCCCTTTGTAACTAAGGAAGCAGTAGGCAGTTCTAGGGTTCATCCAGCCTAAACCTCCCCTGGTGAAGCTTGAGACTGTGTCCTCTTGTTCTGGTGCTGGTTGCCTGGGAGAAGAGACCAATCCCCTCCTGGCCACAACCTCCCTTCAGGGAGTTGTAGACAGCAATAAGGTCTCCCCTGAGCCTCCTCTTCTCCAGGCTAAACAGCCCCAGCTCCCTCAGCCTCTCCTCATAGCGCTTATGCTCTAGACCTCTCCTCAGCTTTGTTGCCCTTCTCTGGACAAGTTCCAGCAACTCAACATCTTTCCTAGCAGATACTTCAATATGTCAGTATACATAGATCTATGTTTTGAGGATGAATGGTCTGCTACTGGCAGTACAAATTCTGTGACTGCATTAAATGCTTTGAACTTTACTCAATGTGAGCTGAATATGCTTCCTTACCACCTTATTTACTTGCCATTTGTACACACAGGATTCTACACATGACTGGTTCCAAGTCAATGTTTCATGTGGCTCAGGGCAGAAGGCAGAAGCATTTTACAGCACAGAGAAACATTCATGTGTTGAGAATAGGAACAAGCACTCAAGCTATAGCCCACTTGTGTGTTTGGTAACAGAAAGCCTCTCATTTTCATATACAGTGACTTAACCTAAGACTGTACAGTTCCCAGGTCACAGAATCATGGAACTGTTTCTGTCAGAATAGATCTCCAAGGCCATTGAGTCCAGCAATTGTCCTAATGTTAAAGGATATAATACTTCATAGAATCAACAAGGTTGGAAAAGACCTTGGGTGACAGGTTGGACTTGATGATCTTTAAGATCTCATGACTACTAGACCATGGCACCCATTGCCATGTCCAATCCCCTCTTGAACACCTCCAGGGATGGTGACTCCACCACCTCCCTGGGCAGCCCATTCCAAAGGCTAACAACTCTCTCTGTGAAGAACTTTCTCCTCACCTCCAGCCCAAACTTCCCCTGATGCAGCTTGAGACTGTGTCCTTTTGTTCTGGTGCTGGTTGCCTGGGAGAAGAGACCAACCCCTCCTGTCTACAACCACCCATCCAGTAGTTGTAGAGAGCAATAAGGTCTCCCCTGAGCCTCCTCTTCTCCAGGCTAGTTCCACCCAAGTTGGGGGGAAGTGCTGCTGGTGCATATTAGAGGCTTTGGGGTGCTTTCATCTGCCAGGCACAGCTGCTTGCCAGCAGGAAGGCCACACAATCATCGATGCTGGTCTGGCTTCAGCTGACAGCAGGCTGTTAACAATGCTATCATGATGGGCACTTGCTTTGTCCTGGGTGAATTGAGGCACAGCAAAATCCTGGTTGCAAGGAGAAGCAGGCTTGGCTGTGACTCCTAAGCTTGTGGTTTCTCTCATAGCTTGTTCTGTGTATGCTTGTGGCTTTATCCCAGGTCCTGGGTCTGGGCAACTTGAGGCTGGGCAATTTGGGGCAACTCCAAGGCAGACATGGTCTAAGCAGGCAAGGCTTGAACAAGGGTTGAGCAAGGCACAGGTAACTAGAAATCAGCCTGTATATAAATCTTGCCCAGGATTTGGTTGGGCCAATAGGGCAACTGAAACCAGCATACAGTTACCCAATGCCAGGCTGTGGCCAGAACACATGCCCTTACCCCAGACACAGGTTGTTTACCACGCACGCATGGTCCTGCCCCCTTTGTTCCTCTTCCTGTGTTACCCTAGCTTTCTGCAGGAAGGAGGGGGAAGAGGGGGACTGTGTCTAGACACCTTAGAGTCTGTCTGGTTTTGTGCTGGGGCCGTTTGGCCCTGCCATGACACTTAACAATACCATGGCCATTAAGCCATGTCCTGGACAGCCGTGTCCACATGTGTTTTGAACACTCCACAGATGGTGACTTCACCACCTCCCTGGGCAGCCTGTTCCAATGCCTGACCAACCTTGCAGGAAAGAAATTCTCCCTAATATCCAACCAAAACCTCCCCTGGCACAATTTTAGGCCATTTCCTCTGTCATTTGCTACTAGGCAGAAGAGTCTGATAGATACTTGTTTATACTTAGCTGTTTTTCCTTACACCACATTCGTCTTTGTGTGTCAAGGTCAGCCTTTTGGGACACACAAGTGTAATTTTAATCTCATCCAATTCCCAGATAGAAAATGACAGAAGCTGCTGGTTGCACTTTATCATGTCATTGTAGAATGGTAGAAAGCATACAGGTAAATCTGATGGATTTTGAGTTATAACTGGGGTCTGAACACTGCACACAAGCTGAGAGCTGGAGGTAGGATTTTATTCCTGACTGTTTGACAGATAGAGCTGATTGTCCTCCACAGGTACTGCTTGTCACTTTGTGCCTGGCTCTTGGAAATGGTCCTGTTCAGAGTTGCTCTGAGTGACTGAAGAGATGGACTGCAAAGCAGACTTTTATTTCAGACTTTTGAAGTGTTTACCTCTGGTCACATTTCAGAGCAGACAAGTGTAATGGAATCTCAAGAGTGTGATGCCAATAAAATAGGCAACAGGGCAGAAGATGAGAGCAAAGCTTTAGGTTGCATGTGGCTCTTTGAGTTGTTGTTTCCCAACAATTGGCAGTAAGGGAGCCCTCCCTGCCCCTTGGCAGTCAGCCATTTCATTAGTGGTATTTAAAGGTGAGCTAAGTGCTGTGCAAGACACTGCTTTGAATGCCCTGCTTCCTACCTGATGAATTCTGCAATTAATTTGTAGTGTATTTACTGGTTAACTTGCTTGCCTGCCCTGAAATGGGGAAAATACTGCTGAAATCTTGTGTGTTTCTCACTGGAGCAAGAGACACTGCTTCTTGCTAACATTATTTTTGGTGACAGTTTGACCTTTTAAGGTGGTGGAATGCTCAAAGTACAAGACATTTATTTTGAGTGTCCACTTATATATCTACAAAGCAGGAAGAAAGTTTTCTAGGGTAGGCTAGAGATACTGGAGGCTTCTAGACCCTGGAGATTCCATACAGCATTAACTGAGGTTAACAATTCCCCCCCCCCCCCGCTTCTGTGGCACTATCTGAGATACACTTGACAGTATAACTCCACTGCAATCAGTGAAAGTCTGTTGCTTTTCACCAAGAACTCCAAGTTGCTGCAGCAAGCAAGTTATCCTGATTTCAGTGTAGCCAAGAAGTGAAAGTGCAACACATGCAAAGCTTGGATTGATGTTAGATGTCAAAAGAATCTTCTTTCTAGAAGAATTATTCTGGTGTTGCTAATGTTTCCCACTTCAGCTAAAGCAATTGTTTTTCAGTAACCCTTTGTCCTGTTTTGAAATAACCCCAGCTTTGCCAGAATGCTTTGGAGGGATTTTGCTCAGAAAAATTAAACCAAGAAACATCACACAGACTGAAAGAGTTTGGGCCATTCAGTCTGGAGAGAAGGTGGCTCTGAGAAGACCTAATTGTGGCCTTCCAGTATCTTAAGGGGTCCTGCAAGAAAGCTGGGGAGGGACTTTGTAGGGTGTTAGGGAGTGATAAAGAATGGAGCAAAACTAGAAGTGTGTAGGTACAAATTGGATGTTGGGAAGAAATTCTTCCCCATGGGGGGGGGGGGTGGTGAGACACTGGAACAGGTTGCCCAGGGAGGTGGTGGAAGCCTCATCCTTGGAGGTTTTTAAGGCCAGGCTGGATGTGGCTGTGAGCAACCTGATCTAGTGTGAGGTGTCCCTGCCCATGGCAGGGGGTTGGAACTAGAAGATCCTTAAGGTCCTTTCCAACCCTAACAATTCTATGATTCACTCTGAGGTGAGCTAAGTATTGACAAGTGCAACCAAACAATGGTTTAGTTCACTTTTAATAGTAGCTTTTTCAGGAAAGTCCTAAATGGGCTTAAAGGAGGCCTAGTCTTTTTAAAGACTGCAAATATGTCTAAACACAGTGTTGGAAGGATATAGACACTCTTCATTGTCTCCCTTTTTCCTACACTGTGGCTGTAGCTTTTCCTTTCCATTTATCCAATAATATGCTTGCACAAAGCTGGGCAACATTGTTATCATGTAGGACCAGTCCCAGAGCAAAGCATGCTCTGCACAGTGCTGGAGTCAGAGTGGCTGGAGAGAGGCCAGGCAGAAAAGCACCTGGTTGATAGTAGGCTGAACATGAGCCAGCAGTGTGCCCAGGCAGCCAAGAAGGCCAATGGCATCCTGGCCTTTATCAGGAACAGTGTGCCAGCAGAGGGAGGGAGGTCATTCTGCCCTGTACTCAGCGCTGGTCAGGCCACACCATGAGTCCTGTGTCCAGTTCTGGGCCCCTCAGTTCAGGGAAGATGTTGAGTTGCTGGAAGGTGTCCAGAGAAGGGCAACAAAGCTGGGGAGGGGTTTGGAGCACAGCCCTGTGAAGAGAGACTGAGGGAGCTGGGGTTGCTTAGCCTGGAGAAGAGGAGGCTCAGAGGAGACCTTATTGCTGTCTACAACTACCTGAAGGGAGGTTGTAGCCAGGGGGTGTTGGTCTCTTTTCCCAGGCAACCAGCACCAGAACAAGAGGACACAGTCTCAGGCTGCACCAGGGGAGGTTTAGGCTGGATGTTAGGAAGAAGTTCTTCATAGAAAGAGTGATTGGCCATTGGAATGTGCTGCCCGTGGAGGTGGTGGAGTCACCATCACTGGGGGTGTTTAGGAAGAGCCTGGATGGGATGCTTGGTGCCATGGTTTAGCTGATTAGATAGTGTTGAATGATAGGTTGGACTCAATCTCAAAGGTCTCTTCCAACCTGGTTAATTCTATTCTAATAACAGCAGCAGGATGACCACTGGGGTGCTTGATTGGGTCCCAAGCAAAGAGATGCACTTGCTGTGGGAAGAGCCTTATGGGGGGGTCCCATCTGCTGCACTGCAGAGGGTGCCTGGGACAGGGCATTATTCTTGGAGACCTCATTGCTGGATTTGTTGGTTCTGTTTGTTGTTTTTTGGTTGGTGTTGTTTCTCTAGTGGTCTACTCTCAGTATGTAATTTAACTCCTTGCACACTTAACTCTGATAGAGTTAGGGCTGTGCAAGTAAATCTTTGTGCATATCAGCTTGTGCCAACATCCTTCATGCAAAACATATTGCTGCATAGATTACAGCTCACATCATCCAAAACTAGTGTGTGAGGCTTTAGACACAGAAATAAAAGTCAGCTGTAGATTTCAATTCTCTTTCTTCAGCTCTGTGACAATCTTACTTGTCAAGAGTTAGAGAATGAGCTCTTATTATTCAATAAGCTCCAATTTAAACCAGGCCTTTGATCATCTGCTGTGAGTTTCTGTAAGCCAGAGAAAACCTCAGCTGGGGTATGGAATAAGACTCCAGGGAAACAACTGCCAAACAGGAGAGAGAGTCTGCCCCTGGAATTTGAAGAGGTTTTCATGCTGGAAACTCTGTGGTGCAATTGTCATTTGCAATAAGTTACAATAATCCCCCATCATTTGTCATAAGCAAAAAGAGATTTGCTCTTGGCCACAAGGAAGTCCTGGTTCAGGAAATGACCTCCTTAATTCATCATGAAGTATGCAGTATAGGTACCGTGTGAGATAGAATAGAATAGAATGAACCAGGTTGGAAGATACCTTCAAGACCATCGCGTCCAACCCACCTGAACAACTAGACCATGCAACCAGGCACCCCATCATGCCTCTTCCTGAACACCTCCAATGAAGGTGACTCCACCACCTCCACGGGCAGGTGGAATGGGCAATGCATTGGAATGGGCAATCACTCTCTCTGTACAGAACTTCTTCCTAACATCCAGCCTAAACCTCCCCTGGCAACATATTTGCATGTGATGCCGTGGTGCAGAAAAACTACACATCCCAGAAATAACAGATGTGCAGCTTTAGAGTCTGGATGGCTTATAAAGAACTTTAAAGTGCTCAATTAGCTGAGTTTACTGTTGAAATGTCAGAGAGGGCAACACCAGCATTACAGACACTTCTCCTCGCTTTCATTTCTCTGTTAACTATACAGTGGATGAAATGGAGTAGCTATTACAGATAACAAAGCCTGACTTTGATAACAAGAATGCAGCAAGCACTTTGTGATGCGGTGGGGAACTACAGCAAATCAGGCATGCAAAAAAGGCCTCCAAAGGTGAGAATACAATGAAGTTGTTTTCACTTTTCATCCTTAACCGTGGCAGGAGCTGTTGGCTTTGGAATTGTTTGAAGCACTGTGGGACAGTCCTCATTAATTCTAGCCCCTAAACTTTCAGAATAATGGGGAACTAGAAGGAAAAAGGGAAACGAGCACAAAAGAACCCTAAAAGGGATTACAAAGAGATCACAGGTCAATTCCATCTTTGGAAGAGCACCTCTAATAATGTGTCTGAACTTGAAGCTGAATAAATTGATTAATGAATGTAGAACCATTTCTCACTAAATCTGTGTCTAGATGAGCGTTTATTTGAAATGCTCTGGGCTTAATTCTTACTTACATAAAGCCAATCTAGGACACTTTCATCCTACTTCAGGTCATTTAAGTCCAATTTAAGTCTTTAGAGCAAGCCTAAGAGAAAAGTCTTTCAACAGAGAATAAAGAGAAGGCTATTTAAAATGTTTAAATGGCTGTGTTTTCTGGTGTGCTCTCTGTCAAAGTGAAATTGCACGTGTGCCAGAAGCTGCTCTGTGATTTAAAGGGTGCTAATAGAAAAAGCAAAAACTTAGGAAAACTTGTTCATCCTCATGAAAGGAAGTAGTTTGGAAAGAGATCCATTCATGTGCTTTCCCTGTCTGTCTCTACCCTGGTTTGTGCTCTGTTTAGGTGATACTGTGTTTCAGAATTTAGCCTGGTGTGTAACTAGAACTAGCTTGGTAATGGATGGCCCAGCATGCATAGTGTTGAGAAATTGCTCAGTCAGAAATGATACAAATCAGATGAGGACCACTTCTTCTCAGAAGATTATTCTTATTTGGGGCTGGAATGTCCCCAACTCTGAACTTTTCAGTGCTGATCTGAGTGAAGAGAGCAGGAGGAAACAAGTGAAAAGGAGGGCAGACATGTAGCTGTATCATAGGACACAGCGGTACTTGGAACAGTATTGATTTTATTCAAGAGGGAGAAGGGTTAATATTCCCTTAGCTCTTTCTGTGTAGACTGGAAGTATCTGAAGTGAGCCTTTTCCAGGCAGATAAAGGATGGATAATAAAGTTCAAATGCAGTGTTTTACTGTGAATATGAAAATATTTCCACTTTGAGCACACTACTTGGTTGTTCCTAAGTGCTGTATTAATCTCAAGCAAATACAACCACATATAAATATAACTCTCTCTTTTATGACAAATCATGCAAAACTGGCTCATGCCATCTGGTTCAACATGGCCAGAAGATAGAGGCTTTGATTTACTCTTATCATGATGATACACTACTGACTTTCACTCTTCAAATTGTCCTGAAGGTCAAGGATGTGAAATCTGAGCACATGTGAATAACTGAGTTGCTGTTGGTAGTAATGTTAAACATATTCTGAAGTAGGACATGTGCTGTCTATTTTTAGTTGTAATCTTGGCTGAGTGGCAGAGTTAATGCACTGGTTAGAATTTGAATAATACATGAGTCTTGTACTATGAGAACAATAATTTAGCTATAATCTGATGCATGAAGTAATGAGTGGTAATTTTCTCTTGAGATGCAGCAAATCACTGTGTACCTTAGTAAACAAGTGTAAATGTCTTGGCAAGCACATGGTAGGCATAATGGACTCATTTAGCCTCTTGTTGAAATCACAAGAGCGATGGCAGGGGTATGCTTGAACCAGTGTCTTGCAGAAGATTTACAGCTGGGGAGAAGAATGAAGCATCAACCAGTAAATAAAATGAGTTTATTTCAGAAAAGTAATTGAGAATATTTATTGCAGTACTTTATGGAAAAGTAGTTCTCCAGAGACACAAACTATTGTGCTTGCAACAGATTAAGGTTTTAGTAAAACCTGCATGATTGCATAAATTTTGTCTGTTTTCCCTGGCTTTCCCCTCAGTGAAAGTGATGCCTTGCCCAGATTCACTCCTGGTGGGTTGTCCTGACAAAAGAAAACGGAAATAAAAAGTAGTCTTACAATTGTAACCCTGCAAGAATGGCAGTGAAAAAACCACTAAGAAACATCCCCTGTATCACTGGCTAAACTCCAGTTGTGGACTACGGGAGCTGTGGCATCCCAAATCCCCAATCTGCTCATTTTCTTTGCTGTTGACATCACAGAATCACAGTATTGCTAAGGTTGGAAGAGACCTCGAAGATCATCGAGTCCGACCTGTCACCACAGCCCTCCATGACTAGACCATGGCACCAAGTGCCACGTCCAAACCCCTCTTGAACACCTCCAGGGACGGTGACTCCACCACCTCCCTGGGCAGCACACTCCAATGACGAACGACTCTCTCTGTGAAGATCTTTCTCCTCACCTCCAGCCTAAACTTCCCCTGTTGCAGCTTGAGACTGTGTCCCCTTGTTCTGGTGCTGGTTGCTAGAGATAAGAGACCAATCCCTTCCTGGCTACAACCACCTTTCAGGTAGTTGTAGACAGTAATGAGACGCCCCTGAGCCTCCTCTTCTCCAGGCTAAATAACCCCAGCTCCCTCAGCCTCTCCTCATAGGGCTTGTGCTCAAGGCCTCTCACCAGCCTTGTTGCCCTTGTTGACATCTGTAAGGTGTGAATGGGGTTGGTGTACCTCAAGTGTCCTCTGATCTTCCAGTACCATAACACTTCTCATGTTTAGTGAAGCAGTTAACAGACAGAATTTTGGGGATGATGTAGAATACCTCTACATAGAATCATAGGCAGTAACACACAAATCCTGCAACTCGCAGCATCTGTGTGGTAGTTGCTTTGTATACCTTTGGCATAAGCCTCTCTCTAAACCAGAATTACAAAGAAATTTTTTGATGAGGTTAAAGTGTAATCTGAGCCCTTTGCAAACTCTAACCTCAAATTCTTCATTACTGCCAGATTCCTGGTACACTTGGAGGTCTTGGCTTCCTGTTTACCGTGCTTCAGGCATTGGTGTGCAGCCACTTGTGGAAAGCTCAGCTAGCTCTAAATCATCCCAAAGAGAGAGAGAAAGGAGAGCCTAAAGATTTGTGGAGAAATAAACCTATACAGCTAGGTCAATACATGCAGTTGTTGCTGAAATCCTCCTGAGGTGTAAGCATTGAGCTCAGCTTTTTTCATGGCTCATTTAATGTTACAATGATTAAGTAAAGGTGAAGTGAAAGCATCCCTTGCTGTGAGTGGGGGAAAAAAGAAGATACCACTCCACTTTCGGATGAGAGAGCCTAGATTTCTCCCTAATCATAAAAAAAGAAGAATGGAAGTACAACTGCAGTGCTCAGTTGAGTCAGGTCTGTTTCTTCTGTTGCTATACCACTGACTGACTTTACACTTACCCACCTCTTCTTTATGGCAGATTGTCAAATATTTTTATTATATGCACATTGTTGCTCTCAAACCTGTTATAAGATGATGTAAATGTGACTATTAAACCTGAGCTTGACTTCAAAAATCTTTTGAGCAAATTAAATAAATGGGAAAATGCTGTTTGAGTAACATTTTCAGTTGATCTCAGAACAAAAACCACACCTGATTTTCTATTGCTCTTTAATGGAAGAGTAGAAAAGAGGGATGGCTCTAAACCTGTAGTATAACACAGCCACAGGAGAAGTTAGAAGTTAATTGCTTTCAGCATTCTTTAGTGGACAGCCTTTTGTCAAAGGCAAAGGGATAGTGTCATAGGTGATAAAGAATAGTCAATATTGAATTTGATTAGCCAGGCTGGTTAAACAGATCTTGGGGTCCATGGTGTACCTGAAGTTGTAATTGTGGCTTTCCTTGCTTCTTTTACCTATTTTCCTTATACAATAATACAATCATACAATAATACAATACACCAGGTTGGAAGAGACCTTCAAGACCATCGCGTCCCACCCATCAACCAATGCAATCCACCTAAACAACTAAACCATGCAGCCAAGCACCCCATCAAGTCTCCTCCTGAACACCTCCAATAAAGGTGACTCCACCACCTCCACAGGTAGCCGATTCCAATGGGCAATTACTCTCTCTGTGTAGAACTTCTTCCTAACATCCAGCCTAAACCTGCCCTGGCACAGCCTGAGACTGTGTCCTCTTGTTCTGGTGCTGGCTGCCTGGGAGAAGAGGCCAACCTCTGCCTGGCTACAACCTCCCTTCAGGTAGTTGTAGAGAGCAATAAGGTCACCCCTCGGTCTCCTCTTCTCCAGGCTAAGCAACCCCAGCTCCCTCAGCCTTTCCTCATAGGGCTTGTGTTCCAAACCCCTCACCAGCTTTGTTGCCCTCCTCTGGACACGCTCCAGCAAGACAACATCCTTCCTAAACTGAGGGGCCCAGAACTGGACTCAGGACTCAAGGTGTGGCCTAACCAGTGCAGTGTACAGGGGCAGAATGACCTCCCTGCTCCTGCTGGCCACACTGTTCCTGATGCAGGCCAGGATGCCATTGGCCTTCTTGGCTACCTGGGCACACTGCTGGCTCATGTTCAGCCTACAATCAACCAGTACCCCCAGGTCCCTCTCTGCCTGGCTGCTCTCCAGTCACTCTGACCCCAGCTTGTAGCACTGCCTGGGGTTGTTGTCCAAACTTCTACCATGTTTCTCTATGGCAGTGCCATAAGGGCACCAGGAAGAATTACCCATCATAGAAGGCAAGCATGAAATTCAGGCAATAAAGTGAACAGTCAGCTGAGTTGTAGTCTAAACAGACTTAGACTGAAGTTTGGTGAGGGCAGGTTTATTTGGACACCTAACTCTTCTCCCTTGTACAGTAAAAGTGCTGAGATGATTGAGATGGTGAAAAACAAGATGGTTCCTTTGAAGTCAACAGAATGGTTGAGAAGTTATCCCTGCAGATATGTACCTGTATAATGAGTTCACTCAGGCATGGCTTTCTGAGACATTGCTGAGCTTGCATTTGGAGCCCAGATTAGTGACCCTGGGATTTTCAGCAAAGGTGCTTGTTTCATCTCATGCAGTCCATTGCCATCTCCAAGATAGGTGACACTGGGGAAGTCCACTTCTAGGACTGCCATGGGCTGAGGATGTCCTTCAGATTGATTTTGGTATTCTGCTAGATACTTAAGCCATTGCTCATTCCACTTCAGTGTGGGCTTGGGTCCATACATCTATCAGGACTGAAGCCAAATGACTTTATTATGAGTTAAGGGAAGTATGAACCTCATGGATTTAAGTAGTCTCATTAATTAAGTAGTGCAAGTCTGATCTTGGCTAGAGAGCGGAGCACTGCCATGATATGCATTACTCCATATTTAGCCCCTGGGGTGTGGGGCAAAGTCCACAAAAGCTGGAAAACAGGAAGGGCCATTTCCTACCTGGCTTAAAACCTGAACTTAGCAATGTCCTTGGTAAAGCAAGCATCTGTCCAAATCTCGAATTTGGAATGAGGCATGAAAACAAAATAAAGCTCACTGCTGGCTTGGTCTGCATCCAATGATAGTTACAAAGCCCTAATTATAGTGGGGTTTTATTCCTTTGAGGTTGCCTTTACCTTCTTTCTTCAGTGCCAAGCATTAAGAACTGTTCCTCTGACCTCTCAGATGTCTCATTTCCCTGAATACAGCTTCTTATCTTTGACAACTCCACCATGTTCATTTCATAGAAATGGAACAAAAGAAAACAAGTGTATCAGCTTTAAGATATGTGTATGGGAGCAACAACATCTCCTTATCTGTAAGACTTCTGTGGGTTTTTTTTTGCTTGTAGTTTTAAATCTTTTCTTTATTAAAGAGTTTTCTTTCACATAGTGCCGTAACAAAACTGCAGTCAAGGAATTACCAAAGTGGAAAAAAAGATGTGGATGAGGGAATAACAGGATCATGTCACAAGAGGAGTTGCCTCTACTGTGGCTTTTTGCCTAACTTAAAAATTCAAGGTAGTGCTAAGTCAGAACATGCATCTTGGCAAACTCCAGCTGTGCTTCTCCCAGAACAGTTGGACAGAGCTGCCTCTCTGCCAGATTTGACAGTAGCTGCAAGAAAAAAATCCTGCAGCTGAAGCACCTTGGAGATGATAAGAGTATAGCCCTGCTCCTGGCTGAGTGCAGTTCAGTCCTGTTGGGTGCAGGACATTAGAGGAACAGCATCTGGTTGGTCTGCAGCTTGAGGACACAAGAGGAAAAGTTGTGAAGGAATAGCTGGACCAAAAGAAAAAAATATAATAGTCTGGAAATAGTGAGAGATAGAAAGGGGCTGGTGAGGTAGAGAGAAGGAAACATTTTAAGAAGGAAGCATTAAGGAAAGTCTTTCAATTAGGAAGTCCCAGAAATAGACATCAGAGAAAGGAGAATAATGAAGCCAGAAAACTTTAAGACTTTCTTGTTCAACCTACAGAGCAGCACAGATCCCATGCTGAGCTGCTCAGTGAAAGCACAATGTGAAAGGACATAAAATAACTGAAGGAAACTGTTTATGGTCTAAGTTTGTGATTAAAAAAAACCACCACCAAAACCAAACCAACCAACCCCTCCAAACAAACAAACCCAACCAAACCCAAACCCCTAAAACCATAGAGAACCTTGACCTTAACTCTAATCCTTTACTTTGCTCTTCTGAATAATTGAGTCAAGCAAGTGACACAGTGTAAAGTACAGCTAATGTATTTGCCTGAAAATCATTGAAGTAGCTGATTTTAATTTAAAACAGAACTTCAGAAATTCTCAGGTCAGTATTTTTGAAGTTAGAAGATTGAACAAATTTGTAAGTGGACTAAGACCAGAAAAACCATGGACATCCAGTCAGAGGTTTGAGTTCAAGCCCACTTCTGAGTAGACACTGTTCTGTGTGAGGTCCTCTGTATTACATGATTAAAGAATAATCCCACAGAAGAGCTATCAGTGAACACAAGTCTTTATTGAAGAGAAGGCTCAGGGGAGACCTTATTGCTCTCTGCAACTACCCAAAGGGTGGTTGTAGCCAGGAGGGGGTTGGTCTCTTCTCCCAGGTAACCAGCACCAGAACAAGAGGACACAGTCTCAAACTGTGCCAGGGAAGTTTAGGCTTGAGGTGAGGAGAAAGTTCATCACAGAGAGAGTTGTTAGCCATTGGAATGGGCTTCCCAGGGAGGTGGTGAAACCACCATCCCTGGAGGTGTTCAAGAGGGGATGGGATGTGGCACTTGGTGCCATGGTTTAGTAGTCATGAGGTGTTGGGTGACAGGTTGTACTTGATGATCTTTGAGGTCTTTTCCTACCTTATTGATTCTATGATTCTATACCATTGTCCATAGCCTTCTGTTTATCTAGGGACAAGCTTTTACTTCCATTAAATCTATTTCCCCTCTCTCTTAACTCATCAACATTTGATCAAACACCATGATTTTTCTCAGGTGAACCTTCAGGAACCCATTTCTTTGTCACTATTCCAGAAGCTTGAAGAAATCCATTAAGGTCTTGGAGTCAATGTAAGTCACTTTATTTTCCTGAATAATGAGGAGAAAGCCTGTGAGGGAGAGAAACTAATACATTCAATTTTATTTCTTTTTTTAAGTGCATGCACATCGGATGAGTTTCAACATGATCAAAACCTGCTGAACTGTGTATGATGATCTTGGAGAATCTTCTCTTTCATCCTTCTTTGAAATCTTCCCTGGAGTGCCATGTGTCTAATTCCTGTGTAAATCTAATTTTGAACTTGACCCAGCTTAAAGCATAGGATTGGGCTACCTGACCTCCAAAGGCCCCAGCCTAAATTATTTAATGATCCCAGTGCTGGGGTTGAAACATTCTACAGCATGTTGCTGCAAAATATTTTCATGCCCATCAAAGGCCTCTTGATACTGAAAATGTTGCTGCCTTGGCAGCTGATCAGCTCTGAGATTTCAGAGCATCTTTTGGATTAAGTCATTATGCTTGACATCTGCATCACCTCAGGCTAACATGAATGAACAAACACTAAAAAAACCAATGATTTACTTTCTTGTTCAAATCAACAGTTCATGGAATTATCCCAGAGAGAGAGACACTGTATACGTGAGAGAAAATGGGCTGGTGTGTGTCAGAGCCGTGATTACTCTGGAAACTTCAGTACTAGTGCTTCATTATCTCAGCTCATTTCCAGTACAAGCAAGGGAGAGTTCCACAGCTGTATTCCTTTCTTCAAAGACCAGATATGAGTTCAAGGGAACATTCAATGCAGTTGTATGAAGCTGTGAGTGTGCAGAGACTGCAGAGGTCAAAGCATCCTCTGCAGTCATCTCTGCTTCACCATGGGAATGTTTTCTCCCTGTCATTGATGTGCACATCAGAATGGTTTGCCTTTTTCTCCACTGCCTTCTCTCACCTCTTCTCTCCCCTTCTCACTTACTCCAAAGTATTTTTCCTTTTGTACTCATTGTTTTACTTTGTTATATCTAGGAAGTGTAAGTGTGGGAATGTGGATTCATATACTTGATTTCTGTAACCTCCTTGGAAAGGAATGAATGATCATGTGTATAAAAATGAGCATTTTCATTGCTTCTAGAGAATGATTACTGCTATGGGACTCATGATTGTTTCCAAGCACTACCTTGGACCATTTCAGTCTTACAGTATCTGCTATAGTTCATCCCTATGTACATCTTTGAGCAAGATGCTCTGTGTGTGTGTGATGTCTTTTTGCAACGGACAGTGCTCCAAACCTCCTCATGCTCAGTCCAAAAGTTTTTGGAGTTAATTTTCTTCTGCAGTCTAAAAGACAACTGAATAAATATATTAACTGTTTTCACTAATTTTGAATGAAAGATTTTGATATAATTTTATTAGGAGGAGTAGAAACTTTATAGTTAGGAGTTATTCTTAATGGAGAAACCATTTAACAATGTTATCCACCTGCTGGTGGACCAGACAGTGAGATGGTGCTGTCACATCAGATTAAACAGAGACAATTAACTGAGGTTTGAAAAGGAAACCTGCAAGTAGAGGACTGAGGATTTCAAAGAGCAGTTAGTGCTTTACTGACTTCAGAAGACAGAATTCACTCTAAACACGTAAGTGGCTCATCTTTATTTTCTGGCTGTGTTTTCTCCTGTGAATATTTCTTCTCCAAGAAATTCTGTTTTCCAAAGGTCCACTTCCTTCTTTCAAAGGTCCAGCACAATTTTCCATTGGTCTAGATCCTCTCTCCAGAGGATCCTTTAGTCAGGCCTTGACATAGCTCCAAAAGGTTATGTTATTCTTTTCTGTTTCTTTCCAGAGACATATTCTTTTCCCAGACCACCTTGTTCTTGTCTTGGAAGGCTGTGATCATATCCCTATTTGCTGTTTTGTTTTTCCCTCATAATGACTTGTTATTTTCTCTCCTGAGCTCTTCCCATTTTCTAAGCCTCTGGTTTTCTTCCAAGAATGTTACCACTTTCTCTCACAAATCTGTGGTTAGTTGTCTTGTCATATGCTTGAAAGAAACCATTGGCTTGTAACTATAGAAGAGAGATGATCTGGCAAATTGGGAAACTCCAAAGCACCACCTTGAAAGTGACATGACCACGGGCCAGTCTGCGATGCAAAGCAAGATCCTATAATGGCAATCAGAAAATTGAGTGGAAAGGCAAAAGCATAATCCCATCAATGAGTTTGCAGCATAGGAGATGATTAAGTAAGTCTATTATCAAATTTATTTCACTGCAACCTCTCTATAAATTCACAAGAAATACAGTGCTACATTTTAATTGTTGGAATCTAATAAGGACTACTGAAAAAGTACAAAGTTTGCCAAAGTAATAGCTGGAGTTGTGTATCCCTTCCATGTCCTTTCTGTAAACACCTAATATGAATTTAAAGCTCAATTTTCCTAAGGGTAGGAAAGAAGAGACCTTTGATGGACAGCTTTGATGAAAGTTTTCCATGATGCCTTACTATTAGACCTCCATCAAACCTGAAAAAGCCAGAGTAAAATGTAATGATAGTTCTCTTTAGTGACAGAAAATAGTCTGCTCTTTCAGTTGCTTTGTTGTGATGGTTGCCTCCATGATGTGAAACATAAAATTTATAAAGGGAATCAGAAGTACTTTGGGCAGAGTGTCAGTACTGATTTATCAACTTATATCTAAAGAATACACATCTGCTTATGCAGGATTTAGGGTCTGAGATAAGAATTGCTAGATGGAATTTTTATGGCTCATCATAAATGAGGTGGATTAGAGGATAATGGTGTTTCTGCCCTTCAGGTGTGTGGGTACCCATAGCTGGTGTGGTATCTCAGGAAAATGAAACCCATTTACAACAAGCAAATAGTGTTCCCAGGATGCTTCAGATATTTCTGCTCAGTAAGACGTCAATAAAAAGCCTGAGAAAGTGTCCTTTGATATGCATAAACTTTGCATGCACTGTGAGCTAGAGCTGGGTGTGTAAACAAGTTTGGAAGCAGAAAGGAAAGGAAACCCAGCCAGACCTTCGGGAAGTGCAGGCTGCAGGCATTAGAAAATAGACATTCCCCTTCAAGGAGAATTACATATTTCCTACCAGAAGTACACTTTGTCTTGCCTCTTTGTTTTCAGGCATTGCTCTCCTGATTTGTATTCCTTTTTCTCTGTGAGTCACTTTTTTGCCTGTCATAACAGTAGCTTCTTCCCCAAGAATACTAGCAGTTCCTGTTACACAAAGGTCAATAACAGAGAAAATGTCTCCTGTTTGTTTTGCTTTTAACATATCTTAGATCCCCTAAAAGTCAGAGGAACACATCAGTACCACTCCAGTGTGTGGAAAAGGGACTGGCCACTTGGGAGAAATATAGGAACATTGCCAGAGCGAGCAGGGATGAAACAAGGAAACCCAAGGCCTTCTTGGAATTAGGTCTGTGTGGAAAAATAACAAGAAGAACTTCTTCAAGTACATCAACAGGAAAAGGAACACCAGGCAAAATGTGGAGCCACTGCTGAGTGAGGTGGGTGACTTGGTGACAGAGGATACAGAGAAGGCAGAGGTAATGAATGCCTTCTTTGCTTCAGACTTTACTACTAAGGCCAGACCTGAGTCCCTTGGAGGTAGGAAAGAAAGTCTGGAGGAAGGAGGACTCTTCCTTAGTCAAGGAGGACTGAGTTAGAGATCACCTAGACAAATTGGACACCATGGGCCCTGATGGGATGCACCCACAAGTGCTGCAGGAGCTGGCTAAGGTTATTATTAAGCCACTGCCCATAATTTCTGAAAGGTTCTGGGGAGCAGGGAAGGTGCCTGATGGTTGGATGAAAGCCAGTGTCACTCCACTCTTTGAAAACAGCAAGAAAGAGGACCTAGGAAACTACAGGTCTGTCAGCCTCACCTCCATCCCTGTAAAGGTGATGAAACTACTAACCCTGGAGGTTGTCTCTAGGCATGTGGAGTGAAAGAAGATTGTCAGGAATACTCAGCATGGATTCATGAAGGGGAAACCATGCTTGACCAAGCAGATAGCCTTCTATGACAGTGTGACCACCTGGGTAGATGAGGGGAGAGCAGGAGATGTAGACTACCTCCAGTTTAGCGAGGCTTTTAACACTGCCTCCTGTAACATCCTCATAGGTAATCTTAGGAAGTGCAGGTTAAATAAGTGGACAGTTGGGATGATCAGTCTTTGCCACTTGTTCTGTTACTGTAGGCAGTGCTGGGGGCAGCCCATATGGCCTGGCTGGTTTAGGTTGGATATATGCAGAATTTTGTCCCTTATGGATATAGGCCTTGAAGTCCTGGTGTGAATTTTCCAGAGGATTGGGGTAGCTGGAAATCGGTTTCTTTGCAATAACCTCCAGCTTGGTCAGATCTCACAAGTGACCTTAGTCAGCTGTCCTCTGCTGTACCTTATTTTGGGATGCTGAGAAGGGGAAATTTCCCAATACAATGTGGCAATGCTAAAGAAGTGATGCACAATCTGTAAACTGTGAAATGATTGTACTTCTCAGGACCTGCAGGTAAGAGCACACAGTGTCAAGGATGCGTTTAGAGGAAGAAAGATAAGAAGGTATTGTAATAATAAAATAGATGTAGGCAAGCTTAGTACAATTCATGAGGGATATGCTAAGGAAGCAAAAGTTTTTTTGGACAGAAACAGCTTGTGAGACAGAGAGAGAGCAGGAGCTGCAAACAGTGGAGCTAACACTGCCCTCCATGTGCGGCTATGCCCCCTCCTTCTCCAACACTGTGTCATAGAGGCATTGTCTTTTGGCCCTGCCTTTCAGAACACAGGCTTCAGGTCTTTGCTTTCCCTGGCTGACTCAGCTTCTGACCTCAGGGTAAAGGAGACTCGTTCATTCAACTCGACTTGTTTTCCTGAGTTCAACTTCAGTTTCCTGACACCTTTTGAATGCTCTGGAGGTGGTGAAGCTTGCTGTGCTCCCTCCATCAGCAGCCCCCAAGGATGGGTATTCATTTTGCTTAGGAATCTTTGCTTTAGTGTTGTGACAGGGAAATGGAGGTAATTACAGGCTTGTTATGTAGTTTGTAAAGATGATAAATTAGTCAGAGGTATCTTTGATATATGAGCTTGGTTTGGCCATCAGGATTTGGATTTTATCCTGATTTAAGTGCTTTCTAGTGCAGCATACTAATCCAGTGCTATGCCACTCTAAGGGACAGCAGCTCCAGTCACTGAATGAAACAAATCACTCTCTATAGACATTTCAAATTGCCCTGTAAAAATGGCATTACTTGCTCTCCAGGTATTTCTGTAAGTCACCATCTATTTCGCTATTTTCCCCACAGGGTCATTATTGCCTTTCTTACAATACATAAAAGCCATCAGGAAAACACAGCCTTTGATCACATGAAGGCCTTCAGAGGAACAGATACTTTTGTTCAGTATCCTTCAAAAAAAGAATGAATTAAAATGCCTCCTTACATAAGATGATCTGCACTTCTCCCTGTGCTGATGGGTGGTTCCCATGCAGGTTCTGCTTGCTCAGATGTTGGGACATCTCCCCCTTGCCCTGTGTAGTTATTTACAGCCATGCAAATAAGTACATAAGTATAATGCAGGTTCCAAAGCTTTGTATAAGGAATTAAGGACAATTATCAAGGTAGATTTTGTCATGTAAGTATTGAAGAAGCTATTGTCACAGGCTAGCTGTATTTCATATCTAACAACAAAGACCTCTCAACAGATTTTTCTTTGCTTTGCTCCCTATATTTTCTTTCATGGTGCAAGGGTGTGCAGAAAGGGCTTTTCACTGCTGGTCAGCAAAGCCTTTGATGGTCAAAGGCTATTCTAGTCCTCTGAATCAAGTTTAGAGCAGATTTAAGCAGAGAGACTGATTTCTCAGGGTTGTGTTTAAGCCCTGGGGCTACCCAGCAGTCTTCAATTCTTTGCTATTGAAGATCTTCTCTTTCTCTTTTCCTCCCTTTATGCCTCCTCTGCTTAGATTGTTCTTTACTGTCACAGCCTTCCTTTATTAAATCCCATCCTTGTACCTGGTTACCAGTCCAGGCTCCCAGGTACCTCAGGAGCAATGGTCCATGTTTGGTCCTCATGTTACCTGTGCTTGTGAGAAGGTTCTCTAGCAAAAAAAGAGATGTAAGACGTTCAGCTGGGAAATGGAAATGCTGTTCTGGAATGAGTGTGGGAGACTGCATCTCTGTGGGTGTGCTCCAGGTATTGCTTTTACAGTATCTGTCCCAAATACCTAGCTGTCAGACAGTACTTCAACAGCTGCAGTAAAATCTATGAGAAGTCATTAAAATTCCTGACATGATCTTGACAGGTAAATTAAAATGTGTGGGCTGACGTGTACCCCCAAACTAATCCTTAAACTCTGGTAAACTTGAACACTTCACATACTTTTCTACTCCTTCTTAACACTTCTCCTCAGTGAGGCCACAATTAAGATATAAAAGGTGAACACATTGAGCTCTGACCAAGTCACTAATGTTTTGAGTTGTTAGAAACAAAAATAGACAACGCAGAAATTATACAAACCCTTAAGACTCTACTCCATGCACCACCTACACAACATAATGTCACCTGCAACAAGAAAGTGCATCAGCTGCCTTTACAGGCAGGCAATATCTTTGGAAATGGCCTGGCTGCTTATGTAGGCAATGACTAGCTCACTGATGCTCTTCACACTGTCTCCCTCATTTACATGCCCTCTTGGCTGGATAGCCTCAGCACTTTGTTTTGCTCTTTGGGCTCTTCCTCCCTAGAGCTGTGCTTCTGCCACAGTCTGTGGCTGTCCAGTGATGTTTAGGCAGTCAGACACCTCATTTGACTACTGCAAGTCCCTGTGCTGCTCCAATCCCCCTCCAATCCATTACAGGTTCAGCCCAGAGCTCCATACCCTCTCTATCCTTCCTTTTTACTCCTTTCCCCCTTATAGCATAATTTCTATCCCTCTTTTGCCAACTCTGTCCTGTTGAGAGTAAGAATTTTTTGGGTTGTCATTTCTTCCATCTTCCAGCAAGATCCCTGATTGTAAAGTGATGTATATCAGCTAGATGATCATTGGGCTCTCTCTGTAGCACAGGCCAGCTCCTTCTGCATATTGGGTGAGCTGCATAGGCAGAAGGACCCGCTGGTGTAGTGATTCCTACAGGAAAAAAATATAGCATCATTCAGAATTTATGGGCTTTATACATAGATCCTTCAAGTGACTCACACATGTAAGCTGCCTGAAACCAAAGATGTGCTTTGAAAGCTCCTTTCATTTTTTGCTACCAGTGACTCTGTTTTATCAAGGCACTGATGCAGTGTTTAACTAAGATCTGTGACACCGGCTGCTGTGCTGATTCCACTGCTATGTTTTCCATCTCAGAGCAGCAAAAACACTCCCTCAGAGCCCCGTGGTCTACCACAAACATTTCATGAAAAATACTTCATCTAGGACTCCTCAGCATAGCAACACAATGTTCCCAAAGTCTTGGTCATAGTCATGTTTTATCAGGCAGAGTTATACAATGCTATGTTTAATATTTCAGAAGAAATTATAAGTTAATTCAGTGACACTGATCCTCTCCTTGTACTGGTGTGTGATTAAAGAAGTGCTGTCAAAGTGGGGAGGCCAGAAATGAACTTAGTTTGACAAGTGTCTCATTTAGTAGCTCTTGAATATTCTACTCCAGCTTCCTGGACTTCTAATTCAATGCTGAGCCAAAACACAAAAGCAACTGACAACAACTTTCTTGGTCTTGTTTCAAACATACCTTCAGAAAGATGCAAGCTGTGTGATGGTGATGCATCAGGAACCAAGTGTGCAGGTAGTTGTTTGCCTCTTGATTTTCCTTGACTGTTATGTAGACTGCTGCCAATTCTCCTCAACCAGAGGTTGATGGCAGCAGGGCTAGCTTGGAAGGCTGCTTTTGCATTCAGCTCACAGAGCCAAACCCTTTGCAGGGACATCCTTTCAGGTCTTGTCTCAGCTGGCAGCAAGAGACTCCTGTTGCAGAGGCTGGCCCAGCACACAGAAACAGAGTGGGTGAAAATCCAGTGAGTGGCACTAGGGCTAGATATTACATCTGCTTCTTTCAGTTCCTCAGTGTTCCCACTTTTGGAGAAAAGTGAACAATTGCATCCTTGCTGCATGCAGTGTGACTCAGGCTAACATTCACAGAAGCTGCACTGTCCGGGGCAAGAAATTGCTCTACTTGTAATAAAAGCTACTGAAACATACTGGCCTTTTCCTAGTGTCTCCTAAAATACAGCCATCACAGTCCATAGTGTGAGGGGATGAGAAAGGAAAGGTGGCTGAACTGGAAGACGCTGAAAGGTCAAAATAAGGTGTTCATATGGAGGGTACATGACACGTTCAGGCACCTGAAGCGTACACTCATTGGAGGAAGGACATAAAAGCCAAGTGGTATTTGTTATTCCCTCTCATGCTGGCAGTAATTGTGATGGGAATCATCAGTGACACTGAGCAAAAACTCTTCCTGCAGTCTCACTGTAGATTGCAGACTTGCCCTCTGCTTTGAGTGTTGTAAGGAGGCGATGCACACACAGGAGCAGGGTGAGGAAGAAATCCTGGCTCTGAGAGGGAAACTCTGAGCGCCAAAGCCAGCACTGTCAGTGCAGACTTCATTTGCACTTGCAGATGCAGTAAAGGTTTGCTTGGAGCTTCTCATGATAAGCTGTCTGAACTGCAGTTACGTAATAAAGCAAACACAAGTTGTGGTAATCACACAAGCTCACTGATGGACATCCTTCTAGAAACAGGCACTAATAGCAGCTCAGGTGTGGTCACGGCTGAGCCTTTGTCCCCTCTCTACACTGTCAATAATGTCTTTTTGCTTCCTATTATTTTCTCACTGGCAGTGATTACTGCATAGCCAGCTAGCATCCCCTAAGTATAAGAGCTACTTGTTTTCCAAAGATGATAACCTTGAGAGGTGTCCTATAGAGAGAAATTAACACTTTGTTACCTGTGCAGTTGATGTGCACAACTAGGCTGGCATTTTCAGTGTCAAGCTAGTTATTGAATGGTATTAAATAGGGGCAGGGAGGATGAGAACTTCTCTTTTGGGCTGGTAATAAATGTTTTGCATCTCTTGTACTGTGTTTAAAATGAGAACCACGAAATCCACTTAGCATTATATTATGTGTTATTGCAGATTTGTGCTGTGGCTTATTTGCCTATAAAAATGATCTTGCTTCTTGCAGCACACCATGTTGCTGAAGAGCAAGGACAAAGTGCTTGCTTCTCCTGTCCCTTATGGATATTGCTGCGTGGATGAATTTCTTAGTGAGTTTGCTGGGAAATTTTGTTGGAATCACAATCACACACAATCATTCAGGTTGGAAAAGTCGCCTGGGATCACCAAGTCCAACCATGGATCCTACTCTACAAATTCCACCCCTGAAACATTAGAAGTCACAAAAAAAGGTCCAGACTCCCAAGAAGATCCCAGCTCATGCAAGCTGTGATGAATAAACTACAAAGATTAAAAAACAAAGAAGACAACTGCTTGAACTGATTAGTCTACCTGGAAGCAAACAAGAATGTGTCTCATTGCAGCCAGTCTGGCCATTGTCAGAAAAGTGCTTTTTGGAATACAGCATTCTGCCCTAGGAAGCAGCAGATGTTCAAATGAAATGCAGAGGATGAAATCATAGAATTGTTTTGCTTGAAAGAGACCTCTAAGATCATAGAGTTGTTGTGGGTGTGCTGTTTGATTGCTTTTTCTAAATGGGACAAGGCATCTTGTGATGATCAGAGGGCTGGAGCACCTCTCCTATGAGGACAGACTGAAGGAGTTGGGGCTGTTCAGTCTGGAGAAGAGAAGGCTCCCAGGTGACCTCATTGTGGCCTTCCAGTATCTGAAGGGGGCCTACAGGAAGGCTGGGGAGGGACTTCTCAGGGTATCAGGTAGTGATAGGACTAGGGGGAACGGAATGAAGCTGGAAATGGGGAGATTCAGGCTGGATGCGAGGAAGAAGTTCTTCCCCATGAGAGTGGTGAAGCCCTGGAATAGGTTATCCAGGGAGGTGGTTGAGGCCCCCTCCCTGGAGGTGTTTAAGACCAGGCTGGACGAGGCTCTGGCCAGCGTGATCTAGTGTAGGGTGTCCCTGCTCATGGCAGGGGGTTGGAACTCGATGATCCTTGTGGTCCCTTCCAACCCTGACTGATTCTATGATTCTATGATCTCCCGGGGGTGAGAGCTGGATTCCAGGGGTTCAGTGTGTACCCTCATGTTCCTCTAGCTGTTTCTCTGTGCTTCCCCAACTCCCATCTGTTTCTCATCCATGTATATTGTTTTCCAATTATGCTCAACATAAAGACAAGAATGTAACTGAGTTTGTTTGGGACTGGACAATTATGTATTTATATGTCTTGGCTATGAAACAGGCATAGTAACATTCAGTTTCTCAACTCCTTTGAAAGTTTGCTATCCATGGGCCCTTTACAACTAAAATAGGCTAGGGTAGCACTTGCTGTTTTTAAGGTTACTTGGTACATCCTGTCTCCCTGTTTTTTTTTTTTTTCTCCAGCCATGAACTTTCTCCTCCATTTTTCTCCCACTGTCCTGCTGGGTAGGGGGAGTCCATTTGAGTTGGTTACTTCACATCACTACCACACGGCAGGTTCAAAGCCATGTCAAACATTCATCAAAAATAGCCTGAAAATGTCAAGAGCTACAGATCAATCAGAGCAAGAAGATTTAAATAATTACACCCTAGACTGGAAAGCAATATTAGCATGGGCTGTGTGAAGATGGGAATGTGTGATTAGGGAAAAGAATTAAACCACAAAGAATCTGTTGGGCTTTGTTTGCTGTGCTTTCCACTTGTCGTGCATGTTACTGGTAAGAAATAGGATCAAGCTATCTGCTAGGATATCATTTGAGATGCATTCTGCTGTTTTCAAGATCAGCAACTCTTTTTGCCCATGTCTTTGCAAAATGATATACAGAATGTTGAGACAGATAAGTAAGTCATCACTGCCTTCTGGTCAGTAATGGGGAGCCACTGGGAGCAGCTGAGCCAGGCTTCTGTCAGCCTGCACCCTGTGCTGTGCAGCAACTTCGCCATTGGGATGTGCTGCCCAGGGAGGTGGTGGAGTCCCCATCCCTGGAGGAGTTCAAGAGGGGATTGGATGTGGCACTTTGGTGCCATGGTCTAGTCATGAGGTCTGTAGTGACAGGTTGGACTAGATGATCTTTGAGGTCTCTTCCAACCTTGGTGATACTGTGAAATTGTTAATGTCAAGATTAATAAAGGCTAAAGTATCTTCAGTGGAGAGTCATTGGAATGGGCTGCCCAGGGAGGTGGTGGAGTCACCATCCCTGGAGGGGTTCAAGAGGGGACTGGACGTGGCACTTGGTGCCATGGTCTAGTCATGAGGTGTGTGGTGACAGGTTGGACTCGATGATCTTTGAGGTCTCTTCCAGCCTTGGTGATACTCTGTGTGTGTGATTTGCTAGGCTGGACACTATACTACTGTAGTGCTTAGGTCAGTGAGTTCCCACCAGAAGCTGCCACTTGGGGAAAAGAAGGCTGTGCAGTTGTCTTGCTTGTATGCTCCAAACCCCTGATGAAGGCACGGTTATTGTACTCTCTGGAAAAACTTTGAGGTGAAAAACTCTAGTTTTCTATTCTTCACTTTATTGCTACTACTGCAATTTTGCCTCACTTATAAATTATGCACTGTTTGCCCTCTTGAAATTGTCTGATTTCTGAGTGTTATGCTTTCCAAATGTTGTTGTTTGGTTTTACTTTGTTTTTTTTTTCTTCTTTCTGCACTGCTTTAGGTCACTTTGTATGGCATGTGACTCTGAGTGCTATTTATGGGGCTATGATTTATTGCCTTATTCTCTCAAATCTACCAGTCTATTTATGTATTTTGCTTTGCTCAGAACCATATTTCTCCCCCTAAAAAAGATTAGTCTGACTTGATTTTGAAAAGAAGTCTCTTCTGAAAAAGATTTTCCTCATATAGAGTCTTCAGTACTTTTTCAAAAGAGTAAAACAATTCAGCCAAATGGATCTTTCACAGAATCACCAATTGGAAGAGACCTCAAAGTTCATCAAGTCCAACCTGTCACCACGGACCTCATGACTAAGCCATGTTACCAATTGCCACGTCCAATCCCCTCTTAAACACCTCCAGGGATGGTCATTGGAGGTGTTCAGGAGGAGACTTGAAGGGGTGCTTGGTGCCATGGTTTAGTTGTTTGGGTGGGTTGGATTGGTTGATGGGTTGGACACGATGATCTTGAAGGTCTCTTCCAACCTGGTGTATTGTATTGTATTAAGTAGTTGTAGACAGCAATAAGGTCTCCCCTGAGCCTCCTCTTCTCCAGGCTAAACAATCCCAGCTCCCTCAGTCTCTCTCATAGGGCTTGTGCTTGAGGCCTCTCACCAGCCTCGTTGCCCTTCTCTGAACATGTTAAAGTGTCTCAATGTCCTTCTTAAACTGAGGGGCCCAGAACTGGACACAGGACTCGAGGTGTGGCCTAACCAGTGCTGAGTACAGGGGTAGAATGACTTCCCTGCTCCTGCTGGCCGCACTATTCTCGATGCATGCCAGGATGCCATTGGCCTTCTTGGCCACCTGGGCACACTGCTGGTCTTACAGAATTTTTCTTTTTTTCTCTCTTTCAAATATCCTTAGAAGACTTCACCACTCTGGTTTCAAGATTTATTTTCTCATGTTCTAAAATGTATGTTGTACAGCAATAGAGCCACTCAATTTTTGTACAACAGATGGCTGACCACGTAGATGGGAAAGACTGTCACAACTGGACAAGAAATGTGGGATTTAGCTGCCTACAGGAAGATGTCAAATGAGGCTGGCTGATGCCACATAGCACTTGTTAGAAACTGAACCCCTGTTATTTGAAACAGGTCCTTATGTTTAAGCAACAGAATAGTCTCCTGTACAGGTTATATGCAGTTACCTGTATTTCTTGAAGGCAAGTGAGTGAGACTTTTTTGTGAAAGGGTAGATTTAGGCTTGGTCTTAGAAAAAAAAGCTCTTCACAGAAAGAGTGATTGCCCATTGGAATGGGCTGCCCAGGGAGGTGGTGGGGTCAATGTCCCTGGAGGTGTTTAAAACTTGATGAGGCACTTAGTGCCATGGTTTAGTTGATTAGATAGGGTTGGGTGATCTGTTGGACTTGATGATCTTGGAGGTCTCTTCCAACCTGGTTGATTCTGTGATTCTGTGATTCTGCAATATCCCAGCTTCATTGTGTCAGTCTGTGGCTGTTTAGGCTGGATGCCTCCAAAAGAAGCTGCAGAGTTGAGAGCTCCAGTGTCAACAGTGTCCAGCCCAGTGGGTGAACAGAGGAGACAGTGTATTTCTGCCCATAAATCCTGTACCCTTATAAATCTGGCTGCAACGTTATTGCCTTTCTCTTTCTTCCCTCTCTGCTCCTGTGAGAGAGACACTCTCTTACCTGGCAATGATCCTTCTCTCCTTGACCCAAATGCACTTCAAAGCTGGTGTGGTGGGTTGAAGTTGCCCCCAAAATGATATTGCCAGACCAGCTCAGTTGGAAGCAAATGAAGCTATATTTACCAGCAAGACTACTATCTAGACATATGAAATGCAATGAGTATGTACAAAATATACATGCATTTACATGCATTTACAATTTATGAACAACACAAGCACCCTCCTGGACAAAACCTGGGGGCTACCAATAGCTTCCATCTCTCTGCCCACTTTCCCCCTTGCATCAGGGACAAGAGGAAAGAGAAGAGAAAAGCAAAGAGTAGCTTCTTACTACTTAGCCACACCAGGAATGCAGCCAAAGTCAGGAACAGCCAAGCAAAAGCTACCAGCTAGTATCATCTAGAGGTAGGAGCCAAGAAAGAGAAAAAGTTAATTTATGCAACTAACTTTGTTATCAGACGAATGGGATTATACAAACCTTATCATTATTTTCTCTTTACATCCAGTGGTCATTTACTTACATTCTATCACTTTCTACTCAAGATCTGTGGAAAATTTCCTAGGCATCAGCCTAAAACCACCACAGCTGAGCACAGCATCACCCATACCTTGAATGGACACAATTATGCTGATTTCAAGAGAGTTGTTTTCAATCAAAACAGATTTGAATTTAACCCAGAGAAAATACAACCCATTGGAGGCAAAACTACTGGTTGTTTTGAAAACTACCCACTGCACTCTTCCTATGCCTGCGTTAGAATTAACACCAAGCATCTGCTTTTACAGTCTAAGATTAAAGTGGAAGGAGTTATGAGCACTGTGTAAGATAATGAACCTCTGTATAAACTACCTGCCTGAGAGAATACGTGTCTGTCTCCGAGTTAATAAGGGCAATATGCAGGGACAAACCGTCTTGAGTACTTCGGTTGTTTCCCCCCACCCCCTGCCGCCGCCTCTTTTAGGGCTCTGTGAAATCTCTGATGAGATCTTACCTACATCCTGGCTGTGTAGGAGTCGATTCTACCTCCAAATTGTCTGCTGTTATCCTGGCAGGAGGTTTGCCCAGAAGGTTGATGTAAATTAATGATTAGACGAGGATTTAGTGTATTTTCTCCTTTGGCTCGTAGCTACGAGGTTTCGCAGCTCTCTGAGATTGTCTTTGTACCAGTTTACATCAAATTTGGAGAAATTGTTCTTGATTTACGGTGAAAAGAAGTGGAGAAACAAGACATTTATAAGTCCTTTGTCATTTAAATGAGCTGTAGAAACACTGCATTTCCATTTTAATGTAACTTCCTCTAGACACAATAAGCGGTGCGCTTGCCCTGCCTGCCTTGGTGTTAACGGTGGCGAGCAGCAGGATGCTGCAGAAAGGGCAGGGGCCAAAGCACAGCTGACCTGCACTCCAAGTGCTGCTGTCGAGGGCAACTTACTCTCTGCTGTATCTGTGTTGCTCTTGTCTTGTGTTCAGATGATAAACGTCAAGCCTATTGCTATCTAAAAGCAAAGTTTGGAGCTCGGAGGGAGCCTTGACGAAGTGTGAAACGGGTTGTGTCGTACTACAGATCACAGTCATGGTACAAACACTGCTGGCTTTCTCCTTCTGGCATTGCTTGCTTTGAAGGTTGCCGTCTTCCAAGTGTGTGGAGGGAGTATCTGTACAACATGAGATGCTCTTTTAGAGTGTGGGTTATGCCTGGGTATCACTGACTTTTTTGTGCCTGGCAAAGCGTTTGTTGTTCTGCGAGCAGTTGTTCATGCGGCAGTTTCATTATCCAGCAGCGGAAACAGCCTATTGAGCACAGAATTTGTTTGCGAGGGAATTGTTTCCTGGCCTCTAATCAAGTGGATGTGTTTTTAATGCTATAATATCAGATTATTCAGTGTTGTCATATGGGTACTCTGCAACGGCTTTCAATTGTTACAACATCAACATTTCATTAAGCTGAAAGTTATTATGCAGTTTCAATTATCTGAGTCTTGTTTCTGCAGACATTCCTAGCACCTCCGTGTTAAAGCTAAATGTTTAATTTATATATTTATCTGCTTTGCATGAAAGGGAAGGAAGTTTCTAGTTCTAGCCAGGCAGTGGAGAAATATCCCCAAAATATGCCAGGAAGGTTACTGCAAACTATGCAGATAAATCCCTTAGTAGAACTGCTGCTTTATCAGAGCTTTGCATGTGAAGAAGTGAGTGAAAATTTAAGTAAAACTAGCAGTAAACAGGAAGTTGAAAAAGCAATACAGCCTGATGACTCATGGAATACCTCTGGGTAAAGCAACCTGCTTAAGACAGGCAAGTTTGAGTAATTTTATTCTTTTTTAAAATGATGTAGCAATTACTGGCCGGAGTTTAGATTGGATGAGTTCTTACTGCTATCAGACACAACTACCACAGACACTGCAGCAATTAGGGAAAGGAAGAAGGCAGCAAAGACTATCCACTGTCACATATTTCTGTGTGCTAGCTTCAGTCCTGTTTCACTGGGACAGTGGCTGTGTTTCAAGTTAAGCCATACCTAAATGCTAGATCAGGATAGGGATCAGGGGGAGGAACATATGGATTTGCTAGATACCTTATCACCCTCTACGAGTGAGAAGGCAGGAGCATAGCAAGTGGAAAAAGTAGATAAAAATCATGACTAGTCCTGGCAGTGTCCTCCATGCACAGCAGTGGAAAGGCTGCTGAAGTCTTGGCTGTGTGGGCTGAGCACCAGGCAGGTAAATATCTCAGTTGACCACTGCCTTTTGTGACAGAATTCGTACCACCCACAGGGCAACTTGGCCTTGCTTTTTCCAAGAGAAAACCAAGGAAGAACCTGAGGCTTTGGGGCCCTGGAGAAGAGGGAGAAACAGTCTGATAGATATGTGAGGTCAGAGAGGGGCTTTATTTCTGTCCATTTCCAACACCTAGAAGAACATTTGTATGAAAAATCCAAAATAATTTTATAACTCATTTTCATAGAAACATAGAATAGAGATTAACTCTGAATTTCCCTTCAGCAGCTAATAACTGATTTAGGCTTTCTCCTGTTTTCTGCCTGGTGTTCAGACATGTATTTCCTGGTCCACTGTGTACCCTTAAAAAGCTCACTCAGGTGCAACTTTTGCCTTCTGGCCAATGATATCTCCAAGTCTTCCTTGAACTGGTATCCTGTGCAACCTGACTGTCTGCAACGAGTGAGTGTTTCTTACTGGTTGCATGGTTTAGTTGATTAGGTGGTGTTGGATGATAGGTTGGACGTGATGACCTTGAAGGTCTCTTCCAACCTGGCTTGGTCTATTCTATTCTATTCTATTCTATTCTATTCTATTCTATTCTATTCTATTCTATTCTATTCTATTCTATTCTATTCTGAGATGGCCTTGATTTTCATTGCAATTTATATTTGGGTAGTGTGGGGCATTGTGCTGGGTACCAAGATCTTTAGATGTTTGGAATGTTTTGCAAAATACCATATCAATTTATACTGCTTTGAAATAATGCCTGCAACATTAAGCAACCACTGTGAACTCTGCCAAAATTTCAGATGGTTTTCTTGACACGTGAAGACAGAGATTTCAGTGGTGCTCAGGAGATTTAGGCACACTGGTTCCACCTTTTATTTTTTGTTTTTGTAATTAGGGTGCATCAATAGAAGTGTGGCCAGCAGGTCAAGGGAGGTGCCTCTAGCCCTCTATTCCGCTCTGGTGAGAGCTCACCTTGAGTTCTGGAGGCCCTATTGCAAGAAAGGTCTGGAGGTGTCAGAATGTGTCTAGAGAAGGGCCACAAGAATGATTTAGAGGGCTGTAGCTCCTCTGCTATGAGGACAGACTGAGGGAATTGGGGCTGTTCAGTCTGGAGAGGAGCAGGCTCCGAGGAGACCTTATTGTGGCCTTCCAGTATCTGAAGGGGGCCTACAAGAAAGCTGGGGAGGGACTTTTTAGGGTGTCAGGTAGTGATAGGACTAGGGAGAAAGGAACAAAACTAGAAATGGGTAGGTGCAGAATGGATGTTAAGAAGAAGTTCTTCAGCATGAGGGTGGCGAGACAGTGGAACAGGTTGCCCAGGGAGGTGGTAGAAGCCTCATCCTTGGAGGTTTTTAAGGCCAGGCTGGATGAGCAACCTGATCTAGTGTGAGGTGTCCCTGCCCATGGCAGGGGGGTTGGAACAAGGTGATCCTTGAGGTCCCTTCCAACCCTAACAATTCTATGATTCAAACTATTTAGCTGGCATTAAAAAAATTAAGCACTGATTGTATATGTTTTATACCAAGTACTATCATTTTCACTACAATAAACATTTATGGCTATAGTTAGCCTCATCTCCTATGCACCCCTATTGACTTCAGCTGTGTTTTCAGCTGCCATAACACTGTGATCTATGTAGGTTTTTATTCTGAAACCAGTACATTAAACTTTCACAATAAGGAAGTTAAATCTCAAACAGATCCTGACAGCTCTATTAATCAAATAAAAGCCATGATTTTTATTATGCATCTTCACAGAGAATTTTATACATAAAGAATTGCTTGTTTTAATCTGAAAAGTCTTCACAGGGGAAAAAGAGCTTTCTGAGAATAACAGCCTTGAAAATGCAGTGAAGCTGTGCTGATGGACTGGGGCAGCCAGGCCATGACAATCAAGGAAGCAGCAGCAGGTGATCAGAATATTCCTAGGTAATTTGCTACATCACAGGCATTGTAATGGGCTCTTCAGTGGAAATGGGATGAGCTGCTAAACTAGCACACCACTAAAAATGCAAACCCGGTTCTGAAGTCAAGTAGACATTGTCAGGTAAGAAGAAATCTGCTTCTTATCTCTGCACAGATTTCAAAGTGAAAGACAAAAAAAGAAAAGGGAAAGGAAAGGATGTGGTGCAATGTTTCTTTGACCTGTGTCTTAAAGGGAGAACAAGGCCTGCACCCTGTTCCCAGGTTGCTAAAAAGATATTTGTAAGGTGAAGAGCAGCTGTCATCTGCTGTCATGGCAGGATCCCCTCTCATTTCTCACTAAATACATCTTCTGTAGCTGACAGTGCATAACCTGCAGGAACAGTCCATGAGATTAAGGACAAAGTGAGCCACTCAGAGATGCATACTGAAATTAGCATTATGTGAAGACTGTGAAGCTTGGCTCAAGCTTTGTTAAAATTGTGTTGATGGTGCTGAAACCCCCATGTATTTAAATGAATATTTTTTGCTAGTGTCCCAGGAACTGTGAAATTAGTTGCAGCCAGGTATAAGTAGTGCTTTAACTAGTTTCCAGGTTTTGCCTAAGTGCACCAAAAATACAAGAGCTCTCCTCAGTTGCAGTGAATGTTTTGACCAGCCTATGAACTTTCCTTATTGTAGTCTCTGGAAGATTAGAATGCTTTCCACTCAAATGGCTCTAGAAAATGGAGTGTGCATGCAGTCCTCTGATTTACACAACAGGGCAGAACTTCAGTGAACTCAGTATCCGAGGTATATTTTCCTCTGATATACACAAGGCAGAACTTCCAGTGAACTCAGTATCCGAGGTACATTTTCCTTGCCATAAAGATGATTAGGATCTTCCACAGAAAAAATCCTCCAGTATTGTCTCTGTAAAACACTTGTGTACTAAATGCACAGAACTATGTGATGGCATATTTCATATCATGTTGTTTAATAATTCCATCAGAGAAAGTCTTCCAGGCATATTGTAGTAGGACTGCAGTAATGTTCTGTTAGGCTCAGTGTTATACAAAGCTAGAGAAAGAACTCCGGGGGTTTACAGTGAGCAAAGCAAGGTAAGAAATGATAGATGAAACAGAGTCAGGGGTAGGCTCATATTTAGGGTCAGGGTCAGCATCAGCATCAAGAAGAGGAGAGTTTTCCAGAGTTGTCTTTGGTCTGGACTGTGTTATCTCCCTAATCAGAGTACCTTCCCCTGAACTCTGCTTATTCCTCCTGTAAGAATCACAGAATCGTTTCGATTGCCAAAGAAGACTAAGAAAAAGGTGGGAGATTTTAAAAAAAATAGGTGTGAGAGTGATTTGAAGTCTTGAGGACACATCTCATAGTAGCAGTGTGAAGGATTGGCTTTGACCACAATCAGCCTGTTTGCTGTGTTCAGAAGAAAGCAAGAATTTACTTGTCATCTACAAGAACTCTGATGGGGACGACATGTCTGAGAGCTGAAGATTCTTTAACAGAAGATAAAAGACATGTAAACTGGTTAGAATCTGGAGCTAGACAAATTCACACTAGGAAGAAAATGTACCTTCTGCAGCCAGGGAATTAGGTGCCAGAACACTCTGCCTTGGGAATGGAGAAAGTCTGTAAGTACTTAAAACTGAATATTAGATGTGTTGTAAATGATGCATTACACCTCAGTCGGTAGATAGGGAATGAGGCAGAACTTGTTGGGTAGGATATTGTGGCAGCACCAGTTATACAAGTAGAGAGGCTACATGTTTTTAATGTCCCTCCTAGCCTTGAAGTGGATAGAATAAGTCTGCATTTGTTAAAACTCACAACAATGTTGATGAGGTAGACAAAGGAGGAGACCACTTATGCTGAATTCTTTTAAAGGAATGTTGTTTGTGTTTGTGCTGCTGACAATAAAAGAGAGAAAGGGAAAGTCCCTGCTTCTCTACATTGGTTTAACAACTTGATTGTAAGAAATATGATTTGCATTAGATGAGAGGAGAAGCTGGAAAGATCTGCAGAGGTGAGAAGGGTCTTTGCAACAGGAATGAACAAGTTGACTTCTGGCATAGGGCTCTTAAATGCAGAGTGGGACAGAGAACAGAATTCAACATTTTGATCAGTTTTAATACCTAAAGTTATACTCTAATGGCAATTCTGCTCTGTAGTTGTACTGGATTTTGGGTGGCTTGTCTTCCAGGATATGCTACAGATACTATGATATTTATTCAGGAGGAAAAGAAATATTTGGAGGCTTTCAGTCTAAAGGTGATCAAAAGAAACTTTGCCATTACCATTTGCAGCCTTGTGTGGGTAAAGCATTTTGTGTGGTTCATTGATTGGGAAGAGTCTCCATTCCTTTTAACTCAACCACTTGTATTGTTTAAGTAGAAGTCACATTCTGTTGGGAAATGAAACACTGTTGCCTGTATGTTATAGCTCCTGGTCTTTGAGTACAATTGCAATTATGCTCTGTAGTTCTAACAAATAGTCTGAATCTGTTATAAGAAGGCAGGAGGGAAGGAAAAACCTGCTGCATTGCAGTCCAGAGCCTATTTTCAATTCCTAATATAATTTACTGACAATGAATTCTGCAAATTATCCATAAAACAGCAGTGGGCCTCATTTAACAACGTGACAGGGCTGCTTGTAATTAGAAGTAGTTTAAAATGTTTTTTCCCCCTATAGTTCAATTGTTCCTGCTATAAACGATGCTAAAACAACACATACAGTCTTTTACCGGGAAGCGCAGTGCAGCCATCTGAAGCACCTGGCTCTTAGCCTGGGAGTACCTGGTGAATGCTCTAGGTGATTTGGTCTTCATTGGCCTGCTCTGAACATAGCTTATCCACTTCTTCTCAAGAGTTAGCAAATGGATACAGCTTTGCAGAGACTCACCTGCAGACATGCTATACCCAAATTTAATCTAAGCAGAACCATTGCAGGTCTCACGTCTCATCCAAAGGAGAACCAACAAAACCAAAATGTTATTTATTTTTCTCACTATGATGGGAATTGTAATTTCACCAAATTGGCCTGTTTCTCTGATGTGCCCCAGTACCTTTCTGCTGGGAAATTCTGGGCCCCTCAGTTTAGGAAAGATGTTGACTTGCTGGAACGTGTCCAGAGAAGGGCAACAAAGTCGGTGAGGGGTTTGGAACACAAGCCCTTAAGGGGAGAGACTGAGGGAGCTGGGGTTGCTTAGCCTGAAGAAGAGGAGGCTCAGGGGAAACCTTATTGCTCTCTACAACTACCTGAAGGGAGGTTGTAGCCAGTTGGGGGCTGGTCTCTTCTCCCAGGCAAGCATCACCAGAACAAGAGGACACAGTCTCAAGGGGAGGTTTAGACTGCATGTTAGGAAGAAATTCTTCATAGAGAGAGTGATTGCCCATTGGAATGGGCTGCCTGGGGAGGTGGTGGAGTCACCATCATTGGAGGTGTTTAGGAGGAGACTTGATGGGATGCTTGGTTGCATGGTTTAGTTAATTAGATGGTGTTGGGTGATGGGTTGGATGCAATGATCTTGAAGGTCTCTTCCAACCTGGTCTGGTCTGGTCTGGTCTATTCTGTTCTATTCTATTCTCTGTGCTATCACTTTAATTACAACACTTTGGATTTTGTGATAGTTCTCCAAGGTGTTGGAAGTCAGTGCCACTGAGATGATAGTCATGTGCAGTTTAATTTATCTGATGCAACTGGTGAACACCAGTTGCCTTTCTGAAGGCAACTACTTCGACTACTTTGTTGACTCCGCTTTAAGCTCCTTGATACAATGAATAGATGAAGGAATCTTGTCGTTGAAGACTCTCTCTCTCCAGATAAGTACTACCACAGTCCCAGAGTTGGACAATGCTGATGGAGGCTGAGGAAAGAGGTGATAGGGAAGAAGAGCTGCTACTTCATAGGCTGAAGTTTCCTGAGTTTCAGTGTGAAATCCTAAATCACCCCTGCCTCAACACTCCAGTATTGCTATTCCTAATCTTAAAAAACTTAATTAAAAGCTCATTGAAGTCAAGGGGGTTCTTCCCAATAACTTCAGTGGGTTTTAGTTCAAGCTGTGAATGTTTAATGAGTGGCTGTTTTGTTCCATTTAGATAATGATCTCTTTTTTTCTCCCTTTTCAGACTCAAGTTTGCTTTGCCCACAGCATTATTGTGCACATCATTTGCTTCTCTTGACTGTTTCTGCACCGGTGGCCTAACTATAAAAGAAATTTTACAACTACATTTTCTGAGTATATGCTGAATATTAATTCATATTTACAAACCACAAAGCCAGCATACATGCATTTAAGTCAGATAATGCCATACAGACTTCAAAGGTCAACCTTGTATCAAAGAAATGATAGGTGAAAAGACATTACTCATCTCTTATGTCCAGTTCAGCATTTACCTTTCTCAATTCCCACCTTGTCAAGCCTTTGTAAATGTTAACTGTTCAGCCATAAGATCTTTCAGGTTATGGAGTGCAAGAGTGTATGAGATGGGAGGAGTGTATCTAGTCATTAGCATGGTAGATGCTGAGAAACAAATTCTCAGGTGAGCCTAAACCTGTAGTGTACCATAAACTTCTGCAGGCTGTGATGGTTATCTACCCTGGTGACTAGATCCAAACAGTCTCCAAACAGAAAGGACAATTGATATAAAAAAGGGATGAGACTGCCAAGTGATTGGTTCTGTTTCACAATTTACACACAAATATACTGTTCCACTGTACATTTAAAATAATAACTCCTGGGCCATACAAGACTCAATTTCCATCCTTAAGATATTGTAAGGAATAAATCACATGATGAAGTTTTTAAAAATTCACCTTCTGACACAGTTTTCTCATAAATGAATCATAATGTAAGGAGAAGAAAAATCAGCATTTTCCATCAGCAGTGCAAGTGTTCTCAGTTCACAAAGTCCTTAGACTAATGCCTACAGGTTGAAGTAGCCTCTAGTGTTTCCTTGGGATCTCAACAGGTGCTTCTGAAGCCCATCTGGAACTTTATGAGATTCCTGGGAACCGACAGATTAGGACAAAGAGACATTTATGGGGGTTGGATTCTGTCCTGCACCTTAGTTCAGCACTCCGTGCTCCTAGTCGTGGCACTTAAACGCATGCTTTAATAGCCTTGTGCTTTAACAGCCTGCTTTGTTGAGATGGTGCAGATGGGAGGAGAGGGAGTGGAAGATTGGAAATTGCAACACAGGTAGTAAAAGGGAAGCAGATTAATGGAAATATGCTTGTTTGTAGGAAGAGACAACGAGGAAGAGGTGGTGCTATATAAGGAGGATTTGTTAATTTCTTAACATCCAATTCCAAAGCAGGAGAGGCTTTAACCAGGCAGCTTTTCCCAGGGTGGTGGAATCTTTATGAGAGGGGCAGGGAGCTCCCCTGGAGTCATTTCTCTTGAATGATAACGTGCACTGGAATAAGGAAATTTGACTTTCTCTCAAGCTGAGAGTCTAATTTTAGGACTGCCAAAAATTTTATGAGATATTTTTTTTTTGGGTGAAGGTTGAGTATATCCCAAAAAACAGAAAACAAGGATTTGAAAGTAAATTTTCAGTCTGTGAGAATGATACTTGTCTAGAACGTCCAAATCCGGTAATGGGAAGTGAAAGCAAACCTTCACAAACCAGCCACCAGTTGGCAAACTCTGGCTTGGCCTGCTAATACCTTGGCTCACACAAAGATCCTTGATTTGGGTTTAAAAGTGCTTGTGACAGATGGGTACCCTGAATACCAGGCCTAGGTTGGCCACCGTTGCTGGCCTAATGAGCATTTAAACCAGAAGAGCTCAACAAGAGAAACTGAAGCTGCAAGCCAGGCAAGGGCAGTTGCATGAGATTCCTGCTTATTTTTAAGCAGGTGTGCCTGGCTTTTTTTCCCCTTATCATGATCAAAAGATCTACTCAGGACCATAAGAAATGCTTGCACAAAAATGTAAGAATTTCTATCTCACATTCCACAGGAAAAAAAAGAGAAAAATCCACGAGTAATTTTTTTCCCCTGTCCATTTATATGCATATCTAGTTCCTCACTTAGTAGTCCATTAACAAACATGCAGTGGCAGAAAGACTTGGTAAAGTAACTCATTAAAAAACCCAATCCACATATCTTTCTCTCTCCAGCCCTGGCATTAGGTTATGTGCTGCATTCAGCTGTTGTATTTTTCTATAGAAGCTCTTTCAAACTGTTGAAAGGGAAACAGAGACAGTAAATGCTAACAAAGAACTATCCAACAGCTTCCTATGCTGATGAGGAAATCCAGCTTATTTCTGTAAACAATTCTTCTTTCTAGAAGTCAGCCAGCATTAGGACATTGGAACTATGTATAGCAACTATTGTTGCAGGAATCCAGGTGGGCTTTAAAGAGAGGTTTTACCTGTAGTTTCATCTTACCTGTGGCGTTGCATGAGTGTAGAAAGACAAAGAAGCAAGATGAACATTCTCCTCCTGTGCTAATGAGGCTGTTCCAGCTGGCATGTTAGATGAGCAGAACCAGTGCTTCAGTCTTGTGTCTTTGTGCAACCACTTCCAGTCTACATAGCTTCTTGTCTTTCAGCAAGCTCTGCGATGTGACCCTTCAGAGGATATTCTCAAGGTAAGATCTACTCAAGAGACTAAGCCATAAGGCTACTGGTAGAAGTAGTAATGCAAATGGAAATCCTGGTGCCATTAGTATTAAATGATGCTAATACTTTCATCCTGCCATTTCCTGTTAGGCAAAACTTCTGTTCAGAGATGTGAACCAAATTCTTGCAGCATAACCTTGATAATAGAGCGCTGAGATATCCCCCTGTGAGACAGGCCCTGCCTGTCATCTGTAATGCACTTTAAATGACTCAGCTTACATCTCTCTTACTCAGCTTCCTTACATCTAAAATAAGATTAAATATACCCATTTCTTTTGTGAAAGAGTAGCCAAGAGCTACATGTAATAAGCATTATATAAGTCACAGATTTCTGTTACCATTGAGGGGAGAAAATCACAGCTGCAAGAGAACGTTGGAGTGCAAAGATAGGATGGGATTCAAAGCTGTCCCGATGGAGCACACTGGCCTATTACTGCAAGAGATGAAGATGAGAGATCCGGAGAAGCCTCTCCAAGCCTTCCTTCCAATTAAATGAAGTGTTGCTCTTTCCTCAGTCCTTGGAAGAACAGAGGTAGTGAGCTTTTGACACAGCCTCACGCTAAATGTGTGTGAAAGGACTGACAATGAATTGTTCTGTTAAGAATGAGCCACATGAAGTGTTACAGTGATCAAAGTCCTTTGGTACTGTGATCAAAGCCCTTCCTTACCCACAGAGGTGGTGATGTTTCAGTTAGGCTGACAAAGATCTTTCTGTGTGACCGAGGAGAAGGACATAATAACACCTTGCAAAGTATTGGAGGGAGAGTGACAACATATGTCTCTGAGAACATGCAGTTCCCATGGACAGTACAGATTAACATTTTAGAAAGCTTTGCACTGTCGTCTTCACACAGAATGATAGGAATTGAAGGGACCTCTGAAGATCATCCAGTCCAATCCCACTGCTGGAGAAGGATCACCTAGAATAAACCACCCATATCCTGGTGGGTCCCTGTCACTGGACACCACTGGGAAGAGTCTGGCTACATCCTACTGATATTCACCCTTTAGACATTTATAAATATCTATAAGATAGATCTGTGTTCAATAAATCACAAACCCATGCTTTAGTTAACGGTCAAATGCATGTAAACCCATGCTGCTAAAGCTGATTTACAGCTCTGTTCATATGTTTTGTGGAAGAAGGCTGATGAGTTTAAAGCAAACACACAGAGGTCTGTCTTATAGTGGCTGGGAGGTGGTAGAAGAGCTCAGTGACAAATAGGTCTCTGGCATTTCACTTGCAATAATGGCTGAAATTCTTTTCATATCACATATTTCCCAGAGATACAAGTTATTGCACTGAGTTTCCAGGACAAAACTGTGGACAATACAGAGAATGGAAGTTTAATTTTACTTTATGCTGGCAAGTTTCTTTTTAATTTCTTTTCTTCAACTCCTTTCTTTGGAAAACAGGACTGTTTCCTCCTTGGGACTGTAGTCAGACCCTTTGTGCTGTATCAGCATTGTATTTCTACAGTTGAATACGGCCAGGCTCAAAAATCTGTGGCAGGCCAGAATCTTCTGGGCTCAATTAGTGTGAAGTGTAGAACTCCAAAGTTGAGATGGATACTCAAATGGGAAGCCCTCAGTGACCTTAAGGGTTTTTTTTTCTAATAGTTCTTGGCATCAGTCTCACCTGCTCTCTTTTCTTTTAGTTTTTCAGTGATGTTCTTGAGGAAAGAAACAATTCTCTGAGATGACCATAGCACTTCTCGTGCTAAAAGTGACTCAAGCTTTTCTCTGTACATTCTATGATGTCAGTGGTACCTGCTGTAATGTTAATAAAATAATGCAGCAGCTTGTCCTTGCTTTTCTGAAGGAGAGTAGGAGAGAAGGTGGTAAGAAGTGCTTTACTCTTTTGGTGTGCACATTTCAAGCCCTCTTGTGGTGGGCCACAGTTTCCTATACTGGGTAATTCCTGAGCTCTTTAAGACCTGTGTGAACAGGAGCTACAGTGCTGCAACAAAATGGTGTGGGAATCCAACAGAAAAGACATCTTTTCTTCACTTAGTTGTTTCTGTGCCTGCTCTGTTCTGCACTCACAGGTAACAAATCACTTAGAGTAACGAAGAGACAGAATCGTGGCTCTCTCTCTTCTCTGTATTCACCTGGAGAATTTATTGGTCATTGAAAGGCCTTTTGGCTCCAGTGCTTGAAGAGGTGACATTAGTAAGGACATTACCCTGTGCATGCAGAAACAACTCTGCTCAGGCTACGGTTGAAGGATAACTAGGAGGTAAGCCAGCCAGAAATTGTGTTCTAAATTGCTACACTGGGACAGCCATACCAGCTTCTTTCTCAGCTCTATCCTCACTGCAGCACAGGCTGTGAACCACATGCTGTAGAATAGGAGCGGGGGCATATGCGTAATGCTGGTAGCCACAATACTCGCAGACACATAGGGTGGTGTAAAACAGGCTTTAAAAGCAGTTTTACTTTCTCTGCTTCGTGGGAATTTTCCAGATGAACTTTGTTCTTCTAACTTTTATTGGAATTGTTGCTTATTTTGCATTTGTTTCCTCAAAGTAAGTGTGTCACTCTTGTAGCTTTCCCTGCTACCAGTACGATTCTGCACTAAAAATAAATGGATTCCAGCTATTTTATCTTAAAGCTCTGACATTTCAATTTTGAACCAACCTATGGCAATAGGGATTCATGACCAGTGTACTCTTGTGTATGGCCTCAGTCCAGCAAGGCACTTAAGCACATGCTTAATTTTAATTTTGAACTAAATGGGGCAGTGAATCACATGCTTCAGTCTCAAATGAGGTTAAAATTAAAATTAACCATGTGTCTGTGCTTCCTGGATGAGGGCTGCTGTGTACAACCTTTTCACTTCTTGCCAGCATTTCCATTCCCGCTGAATATTAATTCTCACTTGTTTAGCGTCTATTCCTTCGTTGTTCTTGAACAGTCTTCCTTGCCTCTTCATCAGGTGGATCTTATTTCTCTGAAAACCTATGATATCAATTTGGAGTACACAAATTGATAACAAGATAGGATCCCGAGGCAATTGCCTGGGGAATTTTTTCGCCCCCTCTCTTTGTCCTTTTGAGACTCCTTTAGCTTATTCCCCATTACAGATCTGTAAGAATCAAAAGGCGCTGTGAAATTGCTAATGCTGTCTTTTCTGGTGAAAGAATGCAAACTCAAATTTGCCATGCTGAAAATACCCTAGAGACTGGAAGGATTTGTAATGATTTGCAGTCATCTGATTAAAAGCAAAAAAGGCCAAAAAAACCCCCAAAAAACCCAAACCAGAAATTAATTTCAGTCAGTTCTACACTCGGCATCTTTTGAAAGATGGAGATAAGGTGATTTGGTTCCTGCATCTTATGTTGTAAATCGTTCAGCTGGAGAATATCAAAATGAGCTTTCATCTCTTACATTAATAAAGCACAAGCTCCTTTGTAGCTAGCAGAATAATAGGATAATCTGCAGAAAGCGACAGAGGGAACATATGGAAGTGGCTGACCAGAGTCTAGCTGTTTGGGAAATGTCTCCATGGCCAGCCAGATCCATGCCTTCATCACCTGGTGCTTGCTCAGATTCTGCTGTATCAAGATTCTAATCTTGAGCAGTCACTTGACACTTTCTGGGCTGAGTGTGACCCAGTCTGAGGTATTTTATATAGTGAAGGAGAAGAATATTTTCTCTGTGAACAGATTCCTTTATAACATGGCCCAGAGCCGTGGGCAACAGTAAGAAAAATAGAATAGCATAGCATAGCATAGAATAGACCAGACCAGGTTGGAAGAGACCTTCGAGATCATTGTGTCCAACCTAACCACCTAATCAACTAACCATGCAACCAAGCACCCTATCAGGTCTCCTCCTAAACACCTCCAATGATGGTGACTCCACCACCTCCCCGGGCAGCCCATTCCAATGGCCAATTACTCTCTCTGTATAGAACTTCTTCCTAACCTCCAGCCTAAACCTCCCCTGGTGCAGCTTGAGACTGTGTCCTCTTGTTCTGGTGCTGGTTGCCTGGGAGAAGAGACCAACCCCCTCCTGGCTAATACCTCTCTTCAGGTAGTTGTAGAGAGCAATAAGGTCTGCCCTGAGCCTCCTCTTCTCCAGGCTAAGCAACCCCAGCTCCCTCAGCCTCTCCTCATAGAGCTTGTGTTCCAAACCCCTCACCAACTTTTTTGCCCTTCTCTGGACATGTTCCAGCAAGTCAACATCCTTCCTAAACTGAGGGGCCCAGAACTGCATCAGCAAATCACCAAAGTCAACCAAATGGAATACCCTGCAAACTCAAGGTGAGTTCCTCTTCCTCCTCCTCCTTAGCTGCAGTTTCACAATGAATACAAACCTGCATAATTGTATATAATGAGGCATTGTAATTAGGATGGGTATGGATATAATGACAAATCTTTGCCATATATCATGAATAAATGCAGGTTTTCTACAATGAAAACATTTGAAAAAAATTAACAAGGGAGTTATTTGTGTTCACAGGTTTGGAGTCAAATGATCTGCTAGCTAATGGGATGTGGATGGTTGAAATTACCCCTCCCCCAGCTGATTTGGAGCAAGTACCCCCAAAATAAAATTGCCAGACTAGCTCAGTTTGGGATGGAAGCAAATGAAGCTGTGTTTACAAGCATATTAAAATCTAGGAATATGAAATGCAATGAATAGGTACAAAATACACAATATATGTACTCTCTCTCTGCGTGTGTGTGTGTATATACAACACAAAAACTCCTCAGACCCCCCTGGACAGCTCCAGGGGCCCTGTTTTAGCTCTTCCCCCCACTCCCTCCCTCTTTTCCCCTTCCCTCACACAGTAGTCAAAAGAGATACCCCTGGAAAGGCTATAGGAGAGAGAGAGAAAAAGTTGCAAGCAGAAGCGACAGGAGATGGAAAAAGAACTGTTTATGCCTCTGCTTTATATTCCCATTAGCAATCCAGTGATTCACATAGACCTTATCATCATTTTCCTTTTGCATCCAATGGTAATTTATTTTACTTTTGGCCTTTGCATTCAGGATCTAGGCTAGTGTTCCCCCTTCAAAGGAGGGATGAACTTATTGATTTCCAGCACAAAACACGTAGCCTGGAATTCTTGAAAATGCTCGTGAATGTTTCCAAGCCTCAACAGAGCCCAGATTCCTCCCTGTGCAGATGCTGTACAAGAGATGTGAGGAGCCCTGTTTCAGTGTCCATTTCAGAGGCTAGTAGCCAACCCCAAATGAGGAGTGTTGGAACAAAATAGTCTTTAAGGTCTCTTCCAACTCAAACCGAATGGTTCTATGGTTCTTTGACTAGACTTGATTTGGAGGGATGGACACAATGGAAAACCAACATTTCAGCAGTTTGTTGAAGAAAATGCAGGCATCTCATAAGCTGCTGTCCTTTCCACAGAGGACAGGCAGTATCAGAGAGGCAGAGACAATATATTTAGGTTAGCTTTGACTTGTTGAAGTTGTTCCACAGAATCACAGAATTATTGAGGCTGGAAAAGACCTCTGAGATGAAGAAGTCCAGCCTGTCACCAGTTAACATGACAGTTCCAATATGGTGGCAAGATTTTGAGAAGCTGTGGGGTGGGATTTCCTTTGGCAGCTAACATTTCTTGCCAAACCCATCCATTTGGTCTTGCTGCAGTAAGTATTTTGCAGAGCTGTTTTTCCAAGGGTGAGATTAGCGTGCCCGCTGACAGAATGTGCATAGCAGGAGATGCCTCTGAAACAGGCCAGGCAGCATCTGGGCCAGAATGGCAATTATTTGCAACAGAATGTTCTCTCTGCTCTGTGGTCCTTTAGCAAAAAGGGATGGGTGTTTTTTGCCAAGCTCATCATAGTGGGCCCTCCAAATATTTTTTTTTCTAAAGCAACTGGGCTTCAACTTCAAAGCTCATTTATTGCTGAGTTTTGTTACTCTTGCTTTGGGATAGAGGAAAACAAATGGACTTTTAAAAGCTAAAGCAAATGACATATCTGATGAAATAAACCTGTTATGAATATGCCCTCAGAAATGAGCGGCAGAGGTATCACTACAAAAAAAATGTTTATTTCTATATATATATAAACTCTGCAACGGGGTGTGTACAGTCCCCCTTCACAGGTATCAATATTCGGTTAGTGGAACTATCTTTACAAAATGTCTAGGCATAGGCACTTAAACCAAAATAATTTGCAGAACTTAGAATTAAACTGATCCGGAAAGCGACGGGGGAGGGGTTGGTCGGTGACCGGCAGTCCTCCACCTGGAGCGATTTCCAGGCTACCCCAACTGAAACTCTATGAAGGGTCTGGCTTACTCACAAGCTGAGAGCCTCGTGGAGTCTTCCCTTGGTAATATTTATAGTCCGCAGAACGCGGCACGGATGTGCCGTAATGAGGATACAGGAAATGGCGCCGACCGCCTGGCTGCGTCGCGTGGCTGCTGCCTCTTCCAGAATACGGTGGTTCCCCGCTCGGGGTGGGGGGAGGCACTGTGGCAGTTCGCCAACGGTGGTTCACACGGGGTACTGCCCACGGCACTGCACGCAGTGGGGTGCAGGTGGCAAAGTACTATGAAGCCTCTTGGAGTGCTGGCTTTAGTCCCGGGCAAGGTGAACCACAACAGCGCTGGTGCGCACACAGATACAGGCTCAACACCAATGTGTGGAGGAGGGGAGAGGGTCGTTTGCCAAACGACCCCTATTTACCATTTGCCCCAATGAATACTGGTCCAATGAGCATCTGTTGCTAGCACAAAGATTAACCAATGAACTGGCCTCTACCAAATATGGTGTAAGCTTATGCTATACACAGGAAAACAAACATATAGCCTGACCCTTGTGTACCACAGGGGTGAGACCACGCCCAGGCAGGCAGTTTACCTGGACTCAGTGGTGCCTTCAGAAAAGAGGGGTAACAAAGGAAGGCTAACACACAGAAAAGCATGTCCTAGAAATATTCAGGGGCACAACCCTGGCCATAAGCATCATCCACTACAAAACCAAAATATTTTAAGTATCTCCCTTGCTTTTAAGTCAAATACTGTGTCCAGTTCTGGGCCCCTCAGTTTAAGAAGGACATTGAGACACTTGAATGTGTCCAGAGAAGAGCAACGAGGCTGGGGAGAGGCCTCGAGCACAAGCCATACGAGGAGAGACTGAGAGAGCTGGGGAAGAGGAGGCTCAGAGGAGACCTTATTGCTCTCTATAACTACCTGAAGGGTGGCTGTAGCCAGGTGGGGGTTGGTCTCTTCTCCCAGGCAACCAGCACCAGAACAAGAGGACACAGTCTCAAGCTGCACCAGGAGAAGTTTAGGCTGGCGGAGAGGAGAAAGTTCTTCACTGAGAGAGTCGTTCACCATTGGAATGTGCTGCCCAGGGAAGTGGTGGAGTCCCCATCCCTGGAGGTGTTCAAGAGGGGATTGGATGTGGCACTTGGTGCCATGGTTTAGTCATAAGGTCTGTGATGGGTTGGACTTGATGTTCTTTGAGGTCTCTTCCAACCTTGGTGATTCTGTGATTGTCTTGCATCTCTTATCCACTGATTTTGGTAGAGGTGGAAAAACAAGAGACATTGTGTCCACTCATTCAAGCACCAGCTGTTTGTGCTTGCTTGCTTGTTTGTTTGTTTCCTTAGAATGGAGGATTCCTGCCCTCATGTGTAAAGTAGGATTGTATTAATTGCTCACTTTAGTGACTCCAGGTTTGTTCTTGCACCACAGAGAGAAAAGCTTGGGTCCTGCTTGCTTCTGATTTTTCTCCTAGCTGCTCTGTGTGCAGATTAGAAACTTCAGCCCTTTGCTTTGGGATCTCAGCTCATCTTCACAGCATAATATTTCTTGGTTTGTGGGCAAATTTCTCCCAGGCATGAGAATAAGCAAAGAATAAATAGTCTGAGCTTTTAGTAATATCAAAACCAGTGGTGCCTTCTGACATTATCTACGCTTACATTGTCTTTGTGTTAGCTTGCAAGTCCCTGTAACAGAGTCAGGATCCAGGGCACTGCCTGTGGGAATCTTCTAGGCCTTTTCTCTCTGATTAATCACAGAATATATATGTTTAAATTATTGATAGAAATAAGTTCTGCCCTTCAAAGGCACAAATTATTTAAAATGCTTTTAATACCTTAAGTTCTCTTGTCTCCTACATAACTCGTACAGAGACCTCTTACCTCTTTCAGTGTCAGAGACTAAGACATTGGGGGTTTTGTCTCTTGACGTTGTGTCGGCATGCAAGAAAGTGTACCCTTGTATTTCCTCCACAGTGTCATCTGGCAAGTAAACCAGTAAATAAATACGTGGAATGTGAAGTCAGTGAATGTGTAGGGCCTTTGTAGGCTTGTAGGAGACACTGGATTTTCAAAGTGGCAGAAGGGCATTTGAAATTCAGTTGTGTCAGAAGGAACATGGCATCCTGGCCTGCATCAAGAACAGTGTGGCCAGCAGGAGCAGGGAAGTCATTCTGCCCCTCTACTCAGCACTGGTTAGGCCACACCTTGAGTCCTGTGTCCAGTTCTGGGCCTCTCAATTTAAGAAGGACATTGAGACTCTTGAACATGTCCAGAGAAGGGCAACAAGGCTGGTGAGAGGCCTTGAGCACAAGCCCTATGAGAGAGGCTGAGGGAGCTGAGGTTGTTTAGCCTGAGAAGAAGAGGCTCAGAGGAGACCTTATTGCTGTCTACAACTACCTGAAGGGAGGTTGTAGGCAGGTGGGGGTTGGTCTCTTCTCCCAAGCAACCAGCACCAGAACGAGAGGACACAGTCTCAAACTGTGCCAGGGGAAGTTTAGGTTTGAGGTGAGGAGAAAGTTCTTCACTGAGAGAGTTGTTAGCCTTTGGAATGGGCTGCCTGGGGAGGTGGTGGAGTCACCATCCCTGGAAGTGTTCAAGAGGGGATTGGACATGGTGCTTGGTGCCATGGTTTAGTAGTCATGAGGTCTTAGGTGAGAGATTGGATCTTGAGGATCTTTGAGGTCTTTTCCAACCTTATTGATTCTATGAATAGGTGCACACAGGCATTGCCTCCTCTGCCCATATGTCTGAGCTGGCTGTTTGAGCTCCTCTGCCCATATGTTTGAGGCAGTGCTGGCTCAGAAGCCGCTCATCTGGCAGATGGTGGCACTATGCTGGAGTTGCTTTGCTGCCTCCTGCACCAGCTGCTGTGACTGTCCAGGCACATAAGTCTGAGAAGGGATGCATGTAACTGGTTACTTTGGTGTAAATGACTTTGTTCAAACTCACATTCCAGCTAACCTTACAGGAACTGAAGATTAGATAGGATGTAGTGGGGCCAGCAGACTGTATAATGTGACAGTGGAGGAAAGTGGTGAAACCTGGACAGCAAATGGAGCGGGGAGGGGGAATCCCATGCCTGGTGAATGCAGCACTGCCACAGGAAAATGATCTCATCAGGGTACATAGATATGTGTGATTTCAGCACTCACACACAGCACTCTACAGATTTAAAACTGAAGTTACCTGGGAAAAAAAAGTCATTGCAGGATCATATATATATATTTTTTTCCCCTCTAAAGGTAATATTTATGTGTAAAAATTACACAGCTAAAATTCAGATTTAAGATACCCATGGGCATTATTTTCTAAGCATCTGACAAAGTATTTCCACAAGGGCTATAATTAACAATGTTTTAATTCCACCAAGGGGCATTTTCCTGCCTACATGATCATTAAAGTAATTTTTCTCAGGGCTCCACTTCTCAGGAAAGAAACAAACAGTGAAGGAAGTGCTAGCCATCAGTGCAGAAAATCAGCAAAGTCCAATTAAAATCATTCCAATGGCTTTATAAATCAGTAGAAACCAATTCTCTTGCAGTATTTGAAAGCCAGTGGTTTTCCCCATTAATGGCCACAACACTGACCCTTTAATGCTGAGGACTGGCTTCCACTGGAGGAAAATTCATCCTGAGAGCAGCTTTCTGAGACAAGAGGCTTTGCCCCAGTGCTAAACTTGACCAACTTGGCCTGTAAGTATTGAACAAGGTTTATTGTATTCATACCTTGCCAAGGCACCAGGTTTTCTTCTACACTGCATTAAACACATCATGAAACATCCACCCACTCAAGGAGAAATTATGCACTTACCCAGGACAAAAGCTGTCCTTAGTTTTGTAAACCTTTAGTCCTAAAAGTAGGCTTCCTGTGGCTGGTGAGTGCCAGGGTTGCCTTAGCATTTGGAAAGGCTGACATTTTCCATAAGGTATGCTTGCTTTGGGGAAGAAATAAAATGCTTTGCTGATTTTTAGATGTAAAATGAAATTATTAGAAAATGGGACCTGCATAGCCACAAGAGGGAAGGTAACTCCCACAAGCATTAGGGGGACTGCTAATGTTTATGCTGTAAAAAGGTATGTGTTAATACCATGACTCAGCCATCTGAAAGGGACAAGAATGAATGCAATCGGTTTACTGTTTCTTAGATGTGCAGAAGGGCTGAAAGAAACTTTTTTGTCACTTTCTAGAGTAAATTTCATTAGAGAGCAAAGAAGTTCTGGGGGCTCTGTTCTTTTGGGATGAAATTTTGTCCTGTGCAGATGGGAAGCTTTTGGACTAAATATATATATATATATATATATATATATATATATATATATATATATATATATAAAAACAACCCAAACCAAAACAAACCCCAGTGTGTGGATTTCCATTGCACATGTGCTTCTGTACAGGACTGAATTTCCTGTAGGGCATACCAGTAGCTCCACAACTGCTCCCTGAGTGGTGAATGAAACACAGATTACTGTTGATAGACTACAGTCTATTATTACATTTTGTTAGAAGGGGGAATAGTTTTAAGCTGAGGGAGAGTAGGTTAGACTGGATCTCAAGTGAAAGCTCTTCTCCACAAGGGTGGTGGGACTCTGGAATAGGCTGCCCAGGGAGGCTGTGAATATCTCCTCCCTGAGGGTGTTCAAGGCCAGGTTGGATGAGGCATTGAGCAGCTGAGTCTAGTTGAGAGGTGTCCCTGCCCACGCTGGCAAGACTGGAGTAGATGATCTCTAAGGTCCCTTCCAACTTAAACCATTCTGTGATTCTATGGTTCTGTGATTATTCAAATATTGGGGAAGTAGAAGGAGAGTGGAGAGAGGTAGGAAGCACATGAAAAACAGAAGATGTTTTCAATGGAGCATCTCTTCCTGTGTCCTGTAGTAGTGATCTTTTCAGTGCAGCAGCTGCATGCAGGCACAGATGAGTCAGGTCTTGTGCAGTATTCAAAATTACTGAGCAAAAGTTGTGGAAACGTGTTATCTGTGTTGTACTCTATCTTCCTGTGGCAATGAGCTTTGACTAGAGAACTGCTCCTTTCCCAGCAAGTAAAAGAGTGTATTAGGAATTTCTCTCTGTGGCTGACTCTTTATTCATGCATGTTACTGCTCACAAATGTGTTTAATTGAATCCAATTTTGCTTGTAAACTCTCTGAGACAGGGTCTGCATTTGATAGAGAGTTTGCATGCTATTAGCCACTTTTTATGAAGTGTCTGTCTAGAGGGGAACACAGGCATGATGAAAGGAATATAGCAATGTAGGCTGGGCAGCAACTGGCTTGAGAGCAGCCCTGAAGTAAAGGACTTGGGGGTGCTGGTGGATGAGAAGCTCAACATGAGCCAGCAGTGTGCACTTGCAGCCTGGCAAGCGAATCACATCCTGGGCTGCATCAAGAGAAGCATAGTAAGTCAAGGGAGGTGATTCTCCCCCTCTGCTTCACTCTGGTGAGAGCCCACGTGGAGTACTGCATGCAGTTCTGGAGCCCCTAGTACAGGAAGGATCTGGACATGTGGGAATGTGTCCAGAGGAGGGACACAAGGATGAGCAGAGGGCTGTTGAACCTCTCCTATAAGGACAGACTGAGGGAGTTGGAGCTATTCAGTCAGGAGAAGACTCTGAGGAGACCTAATTGTGGCCTTCCAGTATCTGAAGGGGACCTACAAGAAAGCTGGGGAGGGACTTTTTAGGGTGTCAGGGAGTGATAGGACTAGGGGAATGGAACAAAACTAGAAATGGGTAGATTGAGATTGGATGTTAGGAAGAAGTTCTTCAGCATGAGGGTGGTGAGACACTGGAACAGGTTGCCCAGGGAGGTGGTGAAAGCCTCATCCCTGGAGGTTTTAAGGCCAGGCTGGATGTGGCTGTGAGCAACCTGATGTAGTGTGAGGTGTCCCTGCCCATGGCAGGGGGATTGGAACTAGATGATCTTAAGGTCCCTTCCAACCCTAACAATTCTATGATTCTATTCTGGCCTATGGAACTGCAGAGATCCATTAAGAGTAATGATTGTGATTTCTTTCACCTAGAAATGAAAAGCAGATTTCAGATTCTGTATTTCCTGGTTTCATGGGTTTTGTTTGTTTGGTTTTCATAGAATCATAGAATCATAGAATCATAGAATCAGTCAGGGTTGGAAGGGACCACAAGGATCATCGAGTTCCAACCCCTGCCATGGGCAGGGACACCCTACACTAGATCACGCTGGCCAGAGCCTCGTCCAGCCTGGTCTTAAACACCTCCAGGGACTGGGCCTCAACCACCTCCCTGGACAACCCATTCCAGGGCTTCACCACTCTCATGGGGAAGAACTTCTTCCTCACATCCAGCCTGAATCTCCCCATTTCCAGCTTCATTCCATTCCCCCTAGTCCTATCACTACCTGAGATCCTGAGAAGTCCCTCCCCAGCCTTCCTGTAGGCCCCCTTCAGATACTGGAAAGCCACAATGAGGTCACCTGGGAGCCTTCTCTTCTCCAGACTGAACAGCCCCAACTCCTTCAGTCTGTCCTCATAGGAGAGGTGCTCCAGCCCTCTGATCATCCTCGTGGCCCTTCTCTGGACACGCTCCAGCACATCCACATCTCTCCTGTAATATGGGCTCCAGAACTGGATGCAGTACTCCAGGTGGGGTCTCACCAGAGCTGAGTAGAGGGGGAGAAGCACCTCCCTTGACCTGCTGGTCACACTTCTCCTGATGCAGCCCAGGATCTGATTGGCTTTCCGGGCTGCAAGCGCACATTGAGAGCTCCTGTTGAGCTTCTCGTCCACCAGCACCCCCAAGTCTCTCTCCTCGGGGCTGCTCTCCAGCCAGTCACTGCCCAGCCTGGATTTGTGCCTGGGATTGCCTCGACCCAGATGCAGGACCCTGCACTCGGTCTTGTTGAAGCTCATGAGGTTGGCTTGTGCCCACCTCTCCAGCCTGTCCAGGTCCCTCTGGATGGCATCCCTTCCCTCCAGGGTGTCCACTGCACCACACAGCTTGGTGTCATCAGCAAACTTGCTGAGGGTGCACTCGATGCCACTGTCCATGTCACCCACAAAGATGTTGAACAAGACAGGTCCCAGGACTGATCCCTGAGGGACTCCGCTTGTCACTGGCCTCCACTGGGACATGGACCCGTTGACAGCCACTCTTTGGGTGCGGCCATCAAGCCAGTTCTTTATCCATCTAGTGGTCCATCCATCAAACCCATGTGTCGCCAGCTTGGAGACCAGGAGGTGGTGTGGGACAGTGTCGAAGGCTTTGCTCAAGTCCAGGTAAACGACATCAGTTGCTCGCCCCTCATCTATTAATGCTGTCACCTGATCATAGAAGGCCACCAGGTTTGTCAGGCAGGATTTGCCCTTGGCAAAGCCATGCTGACTATTCCCAATCACCTCTTCACTATTCTTCTGAGTCATTAGTGCCTCCAGGAGGATCTGCTCCATGATCTTTCCGGGCACAGAGGTGAGACTGACTGGCCTGTAGTTCCCCGGTTCCTCCTTCTTGCCCTTTTTGAAAATGGGAGTAATGTTTCCCCTTTTCCAGTCTGTGGGGACTTCCCCAGTCTGCCATGACTTCTGGAATATAATAGAGAGGGGCTTGGCAACCTCCTCTGCCAGTTCTCTCAGCACCCGTGGGTGTATCCCGTCGGGTCCCATGGACTTGAACACTTTCAGGTTCTTCAGGTGATCACGAACCTGAGCTTCACTTATGATGGGCAGTTCTTCCTCCCCGTCCCTGGCATCGTCTGCCATGACACCAGGAGTGTGGCTGGAGGCCCTTGCAGTGAAGACTGAGGTAAAGAAGTGATTGAGTACCTCAGCCTTTTCCACATCACTTGTGACCAATTCACCACTTTCCTTTCTGAGGGGGCCCACACCTTCCCTAGTCTTCTTCTTGCTTGTTTTCTTCTTGTTGTCTTGTTTGTTTGGGTATTGTTTGGGTTTGGGGTTGTCTCACTGTTGGTTTTGATTATCAGAACTGGAAGCAAAACTAATGCTTTTTAGTCATTTTCCTGAATGACATTTTCTTTAAGCACACTTTTTCACTCATTCATCTTTTATTGTGCAGTGAAACAGAACAAATGCCTATGGGCTGGTCACTTTTCCTTTTACCTTGGGCTGTTCTCTAATATTAAAATATTAATATTATTATTAATATTAAACTTTGAGATAACTCCATTTGGAGGAATTAGATTTTTAGTTTTACCCTTCAGTAACTTAAAAGTTTAACTTGACTCAGAAAGAAGAACATTAAAAAAAAATCTGTAATGAGTAACTTTTTTTATTCTGCACCAGAAAAAGACTGAGGAAAAATATAGAAATAAAAATACAAAAAATTAAATAGTCATTACTGAAACTTTTTGGAAGCAACCAACAGTGATAAAAAGTGTTTTCAGCCTAGAAAAAAGGTCCAGAGTTCACAAATAGAAATCATAGAATCGATAAAGTTGGAAAAGACCTCAAAGATCATCAAGTCTGACCTGTCACCCAACACCTCATGACTACTAAACCAGGGCACCAAGTGCCATGTCCAATCCTCTCTTGAACACCTCCAGGGATGGTGACTCTACCACCTCCCTGGGCAGACCATTCCAATGTCTAACAACTCTCTCTGTGAAGAACTTTCTCCTCACCTCCTGCCTAAACTTCCCTCTGGTGCTGGTTGCCTGGGAGAAGAGACCAACCCCCACCTGCCTACAACCTCCCTTCAGGTAGTTGTAGAGAGCAATAAGGTCTCCCCTGAGCCTCCTCTTCTCCAGGCTAAACAACCCCAGCTCCCTCAGCCTCTCCTCATAGGGCTTGTGCTCAAGGCCTCTCACCAGCCTCATTGCCCTTCTCTGGGCACATTCAAGAGTCTCGATGCCCTTCTTAAATTGAGGGGCCCAGAACTGGACACAGGACTCAAGGTGTGGCCTAACCAGTGCTGAGTAGAGGGGCACAATGACTTCCCTGCTCCTGCTGGCCACACTATTTCTGATACAGGCCAGGATGCCATTGGCCTTCTTGGCCACCTGGGCACACTGCTGGCTCATGTTCAGCCGGCTGTCAATCAGTACCCCTAGGTCCCTTTCTGGCTGCTCTCCAGCCACTCTGACCCCAGCCTGTAGCACTGCATGGGGTTACTGTGACCAATGTGCAGCACCCGGCACTCAGACTTGTTGAATGCCATCATGTTCATCAGCTGTCCTAAAGGAAGGCTGAATTAGGTCAGACCAAATTGATGTGTTACAATCAGATGAACTGAAAATTGGACCTAGCAGAACATGAGGAATTAATTTTGTTTGTTTGCTTTGTTCATGTTTGGAGCTCTGACAATGGCAGCAGTAGTAGATGCTTACAGAAAGAGCACAAAAAACCAATAAAGCAAACATTACTTGCACTTCCATTGTTAATATTCTCCCCTACTTCTACCAATCAGCATTTTAAGGACTTCCTGAGCCAGAGATTGCATCTTCTCTGTTGTGTTTAATAAGAATCAGTAGACAACCTCAGCCCATAGCTTCCAGCAGTCTCTTTTTGAACACTTAACTTTTATTGTCTGAAGTACCTTGTGATAATTTTCTATGACAACAAACAAGAGAACAAGGCAGTTTTAAAAGTTTTAGTACCTGGTCTCTATATACTTATTTCCAAATGCCTGGTTGCTGCAATTTATACCTGTCTAGACTGATAAACCTTTTTGTTATGTTGTGTCCCCTAGTTCCTACTACATCTGCATCTATGTCTACTATTAGTCCTGTGATGCTATTGAAGGTATCACAGTATCACAGTATCACCAAGGTTGGAAGAGACCTCGAAGATCATCCAGTCCAACCTGTCACCACAGACCCCATGACTAGACCATGGCACCAAGTCCAATCCCCTCTTGAGGAGGGAGGACATTGCTGCCCAGAGAGAACTCTCCTGCCCACTGCAGGCTTGAACTCAGGACCTTCCCAGTAAGAGTCTTACATGCTACCAACTTAGCCACATGGTCCCCCCAAAAAAAACCATGGCACCAAGTCCAGTCCCCTCTTGAGGAGGGAGGACATTGCTGCCCAGAGAGAACTCTCCTGCCCACTGCAGGCTTGAACTCACGACCTTCCCAGTAAGAGTCTTACATGCTACCAACTTAGCCACATGGTCCCCCCAAAAAAAGTTCTGGTGCTGGTTGCCTGGGACCTGTCTACCCTTAAGGTAGTTGTAGAGAGCAATAAGGCCACCCCTGAGCCTCCTCTTCTCCAGGCTAAGCAAAACCATTCAGGCTAGGTAAAACCATTCCATCCAATATAATAGAAGTGGGCCAAGCAGCAGGTACATTGGAGTGACAGCAATGATAACTATGCCCTTTTGAATCAGTGCACTGAGCCCCTCAGGACCTTGCAGCAACTTGGTGTGTTTTTGTATGCTGTACTGCCTGACCAAAGCACGTCCTCCCTTTCCTTTCTCTCCACAGGAGCTTGAAGCCAAGGTCAGAGTCAGTACTTGACAGTTTTACAATGCATCAGACAAGCCTCAGCTTCAGCTGAGGTATTTTAAGTTGTCAGATTAACACAAAGAGAAGGAATGCATACCTTGGAACCCGGGAAGAGCAGTAAGCATGCTTAAGGCCCTAGGGTTTTTTTTATCTTCTACAGCATCTATTGATTTAAAGTGACCCTTGTGTGTTCAGCCCTCGCATAATCAATTTCTGCACTTGGAAGGGAGAAAGCAGGAGGAGCAGAGAGCAGATATAGGTCACCAGAGTGACTGCTTTACCTGTGAGGTTGTGCAGGGCCTCTGTGACCAGCAGACGCTGTTTTGGGCAACCAAGCCTACGCACTGTCATTCCTGCCAAGGCTCTCAGGTTGGCAGTGGCAGTCTCACAAATGTCTCCCACTTCACACTCCCTGCAGCTTGGCCCCTCTCTTATTCATTCATAGTTCTGTGCTGTATCCTTTTTCCCTTGTGGTCTCTGCCAGCTGCATTGGACTCGCCCAGAACATGGCTGAAAGCGACTGTGTCCTCCTTGGCTCCTTGCAGCTTTGCTCTGTGACCAAAGGGCGAGTCCTTTGGCTTTACCAGAATCCTCCACTCTTCTGATCTGAAAACATTCAATTCAGTCTGTAAATTCCCCATGTTTTACTAGACCTCAGATGATTCATCCTGTCTCTGGACTGGGCACATTGGAACTATTTGCACTGAGCTCTTTGGAGGATTGGCTATGAGAGGGGCTAACTAGCCAATATGGGATAAACACTGGGCTCTTCCCCAGTTCCCCAGGGTTGTTGTAATGTGGAGTGAGATGGAGTCAATGGGAAAAATGCACCTCTATAAAAAAAGCCCATGCTTTAATTCTTAGATCAGGATTTTCTGTTTTGTCCTGATCCTCTGGCACATGAGAGGACTCACCTCAAAATGAGTAAGAGTTTTTGAATTAGATGCCTGCAGATAGTTCTTTGAAATGGATGCAGTTTGTATTATTTAATGACTTCAGATGATGCTAAAATGATTTCAAGAAGATGAGGACAGAGTATCAGGATCCAAAAAAGCCCCAGCAACTGGGTGAAATATGGTGTTTACTAGCCTTATCTCTACCTGAACTGTCTAAATCTTGCTCAAATTTCATTGTGCCATTCCCCCCCCCTTTTTCCCCCCATTGACTTATACAGTTACTTGTAATTACAAAGGTATATCAGCATGTGAAGCAGGAAGCTGGGGAAGAAACTGAATTGGATGAACTGTTATTCTTTATTTTGATGTGTTAGCTTCTCTGTTCCTATGATAGAAGCCTTTTGTCTTATCCAGCACAAAATCAATGCTTGTTCTAAATCCCTGCTTCAGAGGACTTAGCAAAAACATAATGGAGTAGCTGTAATTTCCTAAATAATCCAAAGTAAAGAGAATTGTCCCACTATTCCTGCATAATGTTTCCAACTTGCTCTGCCATGGGTATTTTCCTCTTTCTTTTTTGTTTTTCGTAGGAGATGATACATTAGAGGGTAGTTTTTCTTATCTGTTTGCTTTGTGACCTAAGCACTGTGTCTTTTTAATGAAGTGTTGGAGATAAGCAAATAAAATACCTTACGAGAGCCTTCTACCAGTGATTAGCTGAGAAATTAAACAGTCTATCATTCACACATATTCCTAGATGACTCTTCTCAAAAGCTTTGAACAGAAGTTGAAAGCTTCATTTCCTAAGCCTTTAAGAGCTTAATGAAGTAGAAACCACACTTCTTTTCTTCCTGCAAAAGAAGAGGTATCGTAAGTTTACATTAGAAATTAATATGGCCTTCATTAAGGAGAAAAACTGTATGGCTCTGGCTGGACCCTGGCATGACACAGAGAGGATATCTGCAGAATTCTGCTTCTAGCTCTGTTGCTGCAGCTCAAGCCCAATGAACAGCACTCCTGTTGGTCTTTGGCTTTCTTGTGAGATGAAGCTGTCAGGAAGAAGTTTTTCACAGAAGGAGTGACTGGCCATTGGAATGTGCTGCCCAGGGAGGTGGTGGAGTCACCATCACTGGGGGTGTTTAGGAAGAGACTGGTTTGGGTGCTTAGTGCCGTGGTTTAGATAGTATTGGATGATAGGTTGGACTCGATGATCTCAAAGGTCTTTTCCAACCTGGTCTGCTCTGTTCTACTCTGCTCTGTTCTACTCTGCTCTGTTCTACTCTGCTCTGTTCTACTCTGCTCTGTTCTACTCTATTGTATTTGATCACTGTGTTTTGCATAGGATATAAAACATCAGCCTGTACAAACTGTGTCTTCAAACTGTGACATGAAATTATTTAACCTTCCGAGGCAGATTTGTGGCTTCTTGTACTGAGGTAGGCCCTCAGATTAATTTTCTTCCTTCTCTCTGTCCTCATTGAGCACTGTGAATTAGAAGAGACAAAGAGATCCTATGATGCAGGTTAGTAGAAACTGGGAGTAGCTCAAATAGAAATACTTAACTGACTCTTTCTTCTGTACCTCAAATATTCAGCAAGAGTTTAGGGACTTTGGGAATATTGTAGTGGCAGAATGGCATAAAAAGTTTTGTTGGAAGGGAAAGCTGAATTTAATAAGTGCAACTTCTTTTTTTTGTAGGATGTCTAGAAGGAACAAACTAAGGATCTCACTGACTCCTGATTTCTTTCAAAACTGTGACAGGTTCCCTACTTGATGTGAACAGATACTGTGCCTGATATCCTGCATTTAATTTGGTTGTACTTCCTGTTTTGCAGGTGACTCAAAGATTTTGCCATAATATCATCTACTTTAATCCACTGAACTCTAGTTTGCCAGGTGTTGTGGGAATGGAAGATAAAAATGTGCTTCATGGCTCAAAGAGGTGGCCAGGTCGATGTCGTATGAAGGACGTCAGAGTTGGTAGATAAATTTGGATAGAGGTGAGCAGGAGGAATAAGCGAGATAATGCTGGTTAAAATGAGACTAACATTGTGAAAAGCAGAAGGATAAAAGGTGGATGGGAGGAAAGTCACAGAATCACAGAATATCAGGGGCTGGAAAGGACCTTGAAAGATCATCTAGCCCAACCCCTCTGCCAGAGCAGGATCACCTATACCAGATCACCTATACCAAGTGTTCTTGCAGTTTGGAAATGCTTATGTGCACATCAAGAGAAGAACTGTTTCCATTTTGGGTGTCTTCTGTATTTTCTCAATTCTCTTATTCTTCGTTGTCTCATATTGCCTAAAATCTCTTTCTATGCTTGCCTTTTATGTGTGTGTTGGTTTTTTGTTTGTTTTCTTTGTTTTGGTTTTTGTGGGTTGTTTTAATTAAATAGCAAGTTGTCTTACATTTTGTGAGCATCAGATCTTTCCAACTCATCTCAGTGGCCCAGGGGATATCTCACATTTCTCTTGTCCATCGTCTTGCAGTTGTAAATGCTCATGTGTTGTTATTTCCCAAGATGTTAAACTGAAAGAGATGAAGTGGTTTCATTTCCTGTTTCCTTTCACCTTGACTTCTCTCCGAATGCTCTAGGTAGATGTATTCATTAAGGATGCACTCAAGAGCAAATATAGATAAATGGCATGGAAAGAAATATCCATCCCCTGTTTCTAGAGAAAGGAGTGTTACAAGTGTTGTAGCTGACCTGGCAGCATATTGAAAGAAAAAGATTTCTTTTTCCCCCGCCCCAAGGCTCATTCAAATGAATGTTGAAACCCAGAAAACCAATTTATTGATAGGACTGTAAAATCAGTTGATTAATTGTGTGTAATATGGATATTTCAACGTGCTCTTTTTCTGCAGTATTCACAGAGCCATAAAAACACTTCCCTCTTAGTTATTCAGCAGTATCTTTGCTGATGTGCTTTCCAAAAGAGGGAATGATAACAGCAAAGGAAGCCATTGAGACTCTTGGTAGTGAATAATCTTTTGCACTTCATAACACAATCACACATATTCACACACACAGAGAAAATTCATATTGAAAGACTTTGGGATGGGTTATGCCCATCCTGAAAGCAGGGGGAGGGCTTGTGAGAGCTTTGCCCTCCCTGGAGGGGGTTTTCCCCTGGGAAACTGAGTTAGCCTGTTCCACTCCCCTTCCTGTCCAGCAAGCTTATAAAAGGAAGACACTGCAGCCATCAGGTCTCTTTTGGCTCCTGTTTTTGCCTGGATGAGGACGGCTGCTGGCTTCCTGCTTCTCTGCCACATGGTCAGGCATGGTCCTCATCCTCCCTGCTACATCCATGCCTCTCCAAAAGTCTGGTGCTGTATACTTATTTTCCCCATCCATCCTTGTTCCTTACCCTTGTGAACCCTTCTTGTCATTGTTTTTTACACACACACACACACACACACACACACACACACACATATATATATATATATATATATAGTTTAAAGAACATTTTTGCCTCTCTACTTCCAAGCCAACTCCAAATTCTTTCTTGGTAGATTTGCTCCTTCCCTTTTCTTTTTCCCTCTCAATTGGGAAAGAGGGTGGAGGGAGAGCGGGGGAGGGATTTTCAGCCTTGGCCCCCATCTGAGCTCTTAAATCCCAGTTAAGGCTCAAACCACCAGACACACATGCGCACACACACACACACAAAACCACATAAAATTCCAGCCCAGCAGGACATAGGAAGATTATTAGTGATACTCTATCTACTGTGATGAAGACGGTGTAAGTGCCTAGGTAAAAGAATGAAACTTTTTTATATAACATAACCCACCAAAGAAGCAGTTTTGAGCTGCAAAACTACACTCAGTTGTTCTAATGTGAAGATTATACAATAATAACCTGAATAGTACCAGGGTTTTGATTCCAGCAGAGCTGGCCTGAGGTGGATACTGTTTCGTTTAGTTTTCAGCTCGTGGAATCTCTTTGTTCCTTAACAGTGAACTCCATCTTGCACAGGGAGCAGGGGTTGTTCAGCCTAGATTAGACTCCAGGGGGCCCTTAGAGCTGCCTTTCAATACCTGAAGGGAGCCTACAGGCAGGCTGGAGAGGGACTTTTTGTAAGGGTGTTCAGTAATAGAACAAGAGGGAATCGTTTTAAGCTAAGGGAGAGTAGATTTAGACTGGATCTTAGGAAGAAGTTCTGCAGTACAAGTGTAGTGAGACTTTGGAATAAGATGTCCAGGGAGGTTGTGGATACCTCCTCTCCTGGGTTGTTCATGGCAAGGTTAGATGAAGGCTTGAGCAGTAGAATCTAGTTGAGGGGTGTCCCTGCCCATGGCAGGGAGCTTGGAGTAGATAATCTCTGAGGTCCCTTCCAACCTGAACCATTCTAGGATTCTATGATAAGTCAGACAGCCAAAAGCTCCAGTGGTACAATGCAGATTTGCTTGTGGTAGGAAGAAAAGAGATCATAGTTACAGTCTATCAGCTTTAATTACTATTTTTATTAATTACTATTAATATCATGTGTTGGTCTGCTCCAATCCATGTTCTGCTGGTTATTGATGTTATTATTCAGCATTCTAGAATACCAGAAAATTTGTGTCATCTTCCAACAGGCTTGCACTGTTATAAATTGGGCTTTCTCTTAATACAAAGTGACAGGCAGATTCCTCAGAAGCCACTCCATATAGTCTCCTTTTTTTTTTGCACTGTGTGCCTGATGCTTGATTAAAATAGAAGCCCAGACAATTTATTAAGGCTCTATTCAGCAGAGATAGTCTATAATGTAGGCATTTTGCTTCTGACCTGCTTAGTAGGAATGTAGCTGAGTATTCCAGACCAGGGCAAGGATGCACAATAACCACTGCACGATTTAATAACCATAACTTACCGAGGCACTTCTCAGTATAGTCTAGCTAGGACATGTAAATCCAGCTCATGGAAAGACTGACTGTTAAGGGTAAAAGCTGCCTGGGTCTAGCAGAATCAGGATTGGGTCTCTGAGTTACTATAAACTGAAAATTACCCAGCAAATTCAATGCCTCCTAAATGCTGTGGCAACTGTTTTTCTTCTCTAAATAGAGTTAAGTTGAAGTGGAACAATGGGAATGTTATTTTTAAAACAGTATTTTAAAACTTTCTGTTGGAAAGGAGAAGCTGCGTTATGTTCCTCTGTAGAGGATAGAATGGTAATAGAATGGTAATAGAACTAACCAGGTTGGAAAAGACCTTTGAGATCATCAAGTCCAACCTCTCACCCAACACCATCTAATCAACTAAACCATGGCACCAAGTGCCTCATCCAGGCTCTTCCTAAACACCTCTAGTGATGGGGACTCCACCACCTCCCTGGGCAGCACATTCCAGTGGCCAATCTCTCTGATGGTGACCACTTTGAAAGCACCAAGTGGAGAAAAATCCCAGTATCCATAACCACAAAGTGTTCCTTTATCAGCTCTAAGTGTAACCAGCAGGGTCTAAAGCTCATCTTAAAGATGCAAATGAGCCTGAGACAAGCAGCTGCCTCAAGGTGAAGCAAAACAGAGTTTAAAATTGATTTGTATCCCCAGTTCAAGTCAGAATACAGAATTGACCAGGTTGGAAAAGACCTTTGAGACCATCAAGTCCAACCTATCACCCAACTAAACCATGGCACAAATCCAAAGATACTTACCAGAATCACCCTTTACTTAAAATGTGACTGAACCTACAATTCAAAGCCAGGGGATACAACCACCATCTCATTGACATAGGACTGTCAATGTCTAAATTGTCTTCATTTTGTAATATTAGGAATAAATTGAATTTAGTATGATTCAATTTGAAACAAAGCTGCACCTTCTCCATAAGCTGGAGATAAACATGAGCACTTGACTGAAAGCATGTAGCTGTGTCTACCTTGTTACCAGAAACCACTTGGGATACAGAATCATATAATTGCTTCAGTTGGAAAAAGACCTCTAAGATCATCGAGTCCAACTGTCGACCTAATACCACCATGGCCATTAATCTATGTCCCTCCCAGCGGCAGCAGGGAGTGAGCTAGAATGGAGGGATGGCTTGCATTCCTGCTTTCCTCTGTTGCACTCAAAACCAATGCTAGAACTCAACTTGATGCTTGCACAAGTCACAGCTCAGCTGTCTATCCTCTGCACATATGATCATCATGAGTTTCCATTCAAGAAGCCATAGTCTTCACACAGAACTAGAACTGCAGAATGATATAGGTTTTAAGGGCCTCTGATGGTTTCTTGCCCAAGCACCTATCCAAAGAAGATCAGTCAGTTCTCATTCAGTTGATCTTTAAAATATCTCCAGGACTAAAGAGTCTGCAACACCTCACAGTCTCTGTTCAAGTGGTCATCTTCCACTACCAGTTAACTGAAAAAAAGAAAGTCTGTTCATTTCCTTTCAGATCTAACTCATCAGTGGTAAAAAAATGTTTATTTCTAATGTGGTAGTGTGTAGGGATGGAAGTTGAAGTGGCATGTTATTCCCTATTTCAATGAGAGGTTTAGTTGCAAGTCTCTTTTGTGTAGAAGTTCACAAATCCTTAGGCAGATGGAAACTGCAAGCTGACACTAAAAGCACACCCTGGGAGCTTGATGCCTCTCTCCATGTTTTCAATTAGCGTCTGAAGGTGTTAACAGTGTGTATGTGGTGTCCCAGGCACAGCCTTACATCATCCACAATAATTTCAGTAGGGAACAGTCTCTGATGAGCGCAGATGGCATGGGCAGCAATGTCTCTTCTGCTCTTCTGACTTTCCAGCATCTGCTTTGGAACATCGCTGTGGTTCCCAGAAACAAGTTCATTACAGGCAAACGCAGTCCATTTTCATTAGCATGGAAAACAAGAGTGGAAAAACTCCTTTCTTCTGTTTCTTAGTGGAGTAGCAGAACTAGTGGAACAACTCTGAAAAAAAGGATTTTTTTCCTTGCTGTTCTTGGAGAAACATTTAACTCTCAAATGCACTCACCTGAGTTCCACGAGTTCCACAACTTTTTCTTACTTATGTAGCTTCAATAAAGTTAAGACCAGATGGAGCTTTTGTGAGGGTCTTTTTGTGTTCAACATACCTAAATATATGAGTCTGTGGAGAGGGGCATCTCTAGAAGGGCTTCAATAAAGTCAAGACTAGATGGAGCTCTTGTGAGGGTCTTTTTGTGTTCAACATACCTAAATATACGAGTCTGTGGAGAGGGGCATCTCTAGAAGGGCTTCAATAAAGTCATGACCAGATAAAGCTCTTGTGAGGGTCCTTTTGTGTTCAACATAAATGAGTCTGTGGAGAGGGGCATCTCTAGAAGGGCATTATCCCATCAACTGTAGCCAACAGCAGACCATTAATGTGCTCTTGTAACAGTGACTCTCTATCTTACATGATGTCTACCATCTAAAACCTGTCAGAGGATTCGAAGGGGAGACAACTTGTGTCTTGTTTTAGAACATCAGTTTTCAGAGTCAGTGAGGATCTTGAAGGAGCACTGAACCTAAATTCACTATTCCAGTCTGCAAAAGTTTAGGTACTTTTTCAAGGATACGTTGATTGTTAAATAGTCCCTTTAAAGCTCTCTAATTGCTACTGTGGAAGTTGCCCTAATCCAGGAAGATGTGAAGAAGCTCAAATGCTTCACTGGCATGAAGAGGACTCTTCATGTGCTGATACTTAAGGATCATGAGTGAGTGAGTGCCAGGTTGCACTAGGAGAGGACTGACTATGAGAAAAATGTGCTATGCAGCTTTGTGTTGAGGCAATACAAAAGTTCATCTCTGAGTTCTGAAACACATATAACAAGAAATTTTGCCTTTTTAAGCCAGGTGAGATATGAATTTCTGAAAAGCAAATGAATTGGAACCATACTCACCTTGTTAACCCTGCTTCTGAATTTTTTTCACTCTTCTTTTGAATAACAAAAGTAAGGTTCCACAGTCTTTGCATATAACAGCTCATTTGTCTCCTCGAGACACATTATGGAAAGCTCAAATGCAACAATGGAGATGTAATGAAGATAAAACATTGCTTTGTTTGCATGTTGCAAATATAATCACTGCAATCTGTCAGACTTACCTGCCCTTCACTAGATGAGCATTGATAAAGGTTTGTTCTTACAACTGTCGGTCCTAGGATTAATCCTAGTTCATTTCCTTCCAGAATTCTTTGCTAACAAATACAATTTTCATGCTGCCCACTGCACTGCAGTTTTTGTAACCACCCTTTAAACAAGTGCATCATTTCTGACACTCCTCCTATTTCCAGATCTATTCTTAGGTAGTCCTAAGTGTCATGGAATTGGATAGGATAGGATAGGGTAGGATAGGATAGGATAGGATAGGATAGGATAGGATAGGATAGGATAGGATAGGATAGGATAGGATAGAATAGAATAGAATAGAATAGAATAGAATAGAATAGAATAGAATAGAATAGAATAGAATAGATCAGACCAGACCTGACCAGGTTGGAAGCGACCTTTGAGCTCATTGAGTCCAGCCTATCATCCAACACTATCTAATCAACTAAACCATGACACCAATCACCCCATCCAGTCTCTTCCTAAACACCTCCAGTGATGGGGACTCCACCACCTCCCTGGGCAGCCCATTCCAATGGCCAATCTCTCTTTCTATGAAGAACTTCTTCCTAACATCCAGCCTAAACCTCCCCTGGTGCAGCTTGAGACTGTGTCCTCTTGTTCTGGTGCTGGTTGCCTGGGAGAAGAGACCAACCCCCACCTCTCTAAAACCTCCCTTCAGGAGAGAGCTAAGCACTATATTCTGGGAAGTGGCTGCACTCCTTACCCGTCACATACTTAAAAAATGAATGGTTATAACCATCCCAGGTGGTTGCTTCCACTAAATTCCTCATTACAGCACCCAGGGAGTGGAATGAAGTTTAACAGGGAGAAAATCTTACAGGGAATATAAAAATGAAACACAACCTTAGGCTTTTTGAGGACTTTGTTCTATAGGCTACATTAGATGTCCTGCACTTGTCATGTCCACACAGAATTTTCTGTGGAAGTTGGACCATCTAGCAACAGACTAAAACATATGGGACAGAGGAATGTGACCTTTAAACTAGTTCTCCAAGTTTCCCCGTGGCGCAGAGCTGAGTAAACAAAGGACAATATTTACACTCAGCAACTTTTTGAAGACACTTCTGTTCTTCTCGAATCTCAATTACATGCAGCTCTTTTAGATGAATTAATTTCTGCAACTTTTATTGTCTAGTCTATTCCTGGCTGCAGAATGAAAGTATTGACCTTGACTCAAGAAATCCATAAAGGTAGAAGGAATCAATTTAAAAAGTAAAGTGCTTGTGAAGGAGGTAAGTCTGCCCTAACACTTTGAACTGTGTGGGCTTGCAGATCATTACTACAATGTTGTCTAGCTCTGCTATCACCTCTGCCCTGCTGACATTTCCATGTTGACCTAAATCTAGAAACATCCAGTCATGTTTCTTGTTATTGTCTGTTAAAAGTTGGTGCAACATGGACATACAGTCAAAAGTCTTTAGGCCTGCACATAAAGGTGACTGATCAAAAGACACATAAAGCAATCACAACTTAATTTCATGATCACTTATTTTCTATGTATTTGTTTCCCTCCTTCAAGCTGTACTTCTCATATGCCAATTTTACTTTAAAAGTATGAATTAGAAAGGGAAAACTTAAAACAATACTAATTTTTAAAATCTAATAATTTCACAGAATCACCAAGGCTGGAAGAGACCTCAAAGATCACCAAGTCCAACCTGTCACCACAGACCTGACTAAACCATGGCACCAAAGTGCGACGTCCAATCCCCTCTTGAACACCTCCAGGGATGGGGACTCCACCACCTCCCTGGGCAGCACATTCCAATGGCTAACAACTCTCCCAGTGAAGAACTTTCTCCTCACCTCCAGCCTAAACTTCCCCTGGTGCAGCTTGAGACTGTGTCCTCTTGTTCTGGTACTGGTTGCCTGGGAGAAGAGACCAACTCCCACCTGGTCACAATCACCCTTCAGGTAGTTGTAGAGAGCAATAAGGTCTTCCCTCTTCTCTATTTGTAAACTTTACTTTGGGAAATCCCTACTGCTGGGAAGCTGCTCCCAAAAGGTTAACCAAAGAAATGAGAAGACTAATTTGGTTACAACAGTGTGTCATGGGGTGAATGTTGCCTGAGTCTTTCACAGGATTGAAATGCATAGGATTTCTAGTGGAATGATGCTAACAAACCAATGTCCTAGTGCTGCACCCAAGGACTGCTGATATAGTGCCTGGATTATTTAAAGTATGAATGTGCAAAGATGCCTTTTCAGTTTCCTCACAGACCCAGATCTGGTTTGTTGCTACTGTGGCTGTGTTCCTCTTTTGTGTGTGGGTTTTTTTTTTCTTGACCTAATTGATTCACATTTCAAAGCACATTTATATTAACTGCATAAATCTCACTGTGCTCCCACGAGCTGTATTTTATGGTTGTGATATGTTTACAGAGGATAAGATTGGGGGACACAGAGGTCACTGGCTGGACCTTCTAAAGTAAGATCTGTTGAGGTTAAGGTGGCATCATATCCTGAAGGGAGGCTGTAAGACTTGGTAAGAACAAAGCCACAAATGACTCATACCCCTAAGGCATGAGAACCCAGTTTAACACCAACTTAAGAGAAATACTTCTTGAAGTATGTGATAGAAAACAGTACTTGAGGATTGCATTCTGGCCCTCACAGGCCTGCCAAGGTTGGTAGTTGTAGAGGTATCACAATTGTATGGCAAATCCTGTCCTGATAGCCCGTGTTGGCTTTTTATTTGGAGTTCTTAATAGAAGAGAAATAGAACACTTAGCTTGTTTCCTTCTAAGGACTATTTTGGTTTGTGTTATTAATTCTGCCTCTAAGCTTACAGGCTGGAAAGACAAATACACATTTGAAATGGTTAAAATGCCATAGGAGCACACAGTCAGCTGAAGCTGCCCTCTCAACCTTCTCAGTGGCTCCTCCACTGGTTTTCCACTTTTGTTAGGGATTAATGAGCAGGTGTTTGCAAACATAGCAAGGTCTTCAAATCTTGGCAGTCATACTGAGAATAGCCCCTTAGGTATGCTCCTGGACTGGTGTCTGAACTCCAGTGCTGGGTATCTGACAGATTTGGCTTCCCTTGAGCATGGATCTGTTTACAGAATGAGATTCAGATGGACTGTTATTTCAGGATCCACTTTAGCAAAACTTGCAACTGTTAAGTGATGTTATGCAACTGAATGACACTACTACCTGTATTGTACCTGCACAGGGTGCCCTTTCCATTTGTGACAGCAATGTGCATGCAAACATTGGCAACATAAAGAGCTCTCCACCCAGGAAGTGAACAGCAACCAGATTATGATAGGAGAGAGAATCACCAAACACCTGTGTTGTGTTTTGTTGCTCCACACCTGTATTTATCTGTGCCAGGGAACCTTTCCTCACTCTCTTGGCTCAGTCTGTTCCGTGATTAGCCAAGCAACATCTCATTTGTATGTGAATAATCACAAACACTGAAAGCATGAAAGCCATTATGCTAGTGTCAAACTCTGATGGCAGCAATTTTGGAATGGTTGCCAGAATTGTAATTGTTGCAGTCATTTCAAGAGAGTTTAAAGTAGTTGTTAAAAGGAAAGCTGCCTCATCATCCTGGGAAACAGAGGCATTCTTGGCCTTCAGTCAGGCATTCTTCTTCAGAGCTAGTGACACATTTATGTGATTATAATGCCAAATGACTTTCCTGTCCTTCTCTGTTTGTATAATAGATGAGATTTGTGTGGGTTTTAGGATGAAAGGAATAAGGGAGCATGGGGTATTTCTATTTCAAAGATGGGAAAATGCACAATGCAGTCATTATTAAAAGCAAAACAACCAAATCACCCAACCCCAAACCCCCAAACCAGATGAGAGCAAACAAACCACAAACCCAGGAAAACCGTAAGGTGATTTTAACATCAGAGGTGTAAGCTTAGGACAGGTCTTTGTGTTGGAATAGGACACACCTATCAACAACACCTGAAGTGTGGTTGTAGCCAGGAGGAGATTGGTCTCTTGTCCCAGGCAACCAGCACCAGAACAAGAGGACACAGTCTTAGGCTTCGCCAAGGGAAGTTTAGACTTGAGGTGAGGAGAAAGTTCTTCACAGAGAGTTGTTAGGCATTGGAATGGGCTGCCCAGGAAGGTGGTGGAGTCCCCGTCCCTGGAGGTGTTCGAGAGGGGATTGGATGTGGCACTTGGTGCCATGGTTTAGTAGTCATGAGGTCTGTGGTGACAGGTTGGACTTGATGATCTTTGAGGTCTTTTCCAACCTTACTGATTCTATGATTGTGTGAAATGTAGCTGTCCAATTTCTTGACCAACCTGGGGCATCTCAGTTCCCATCTGTACCACTATGTGCTTGTTTTCTGCTGATTTTGCCAGTCTACTTAAAGGACAGGTAAAGCTCTTCTGAATCCAGCTGATAAAGGTCCCAAACTTGCCTTCAGCTAGACTAGTACAAATCACATTTGATCAGATATACAGAAACTGGCAGCGGAACTTGGTGCATTGTATTTCCTAAGCGCAGTGCAGTATTATGCATACAGCTCTCTTGATGTGCATGCTGAGTGTGCTGACAGTGCTAACAGAATTCTGATTGAGTTAAAATCACTACTGGAATTAGTCATCTTGATTTGCTTGCTTTGCTGTATCTATTTCACAAGAGTGTTTTATGTTTTGAGAGTAAATCCAATGCTTCAATAGTGTTTATTAGCTCCAGTTGCCTCCTGCAAGTTGTTCAAACAGTTTATTGAGAGGAGGAAGCTGAAATTGAAGTATTCTGCAATATAAAGAAATAAATTCTGATTTTTTAAACTTGGCAGTCAATCTTTTAATATTTAGAAAGATGTACAGGGCTTTCTCATCTTCTCAAAACACCAACTGTGCTATTATTTAGCTGGTCTGTTCTGTCAGCATGCACCAAGCCCTGGTTCTGCCACAGTCACAGAACTTGTCTGTGCACCTGTCAAGGCCCAGGCTGGAAAGTGATGCGTGATAAACAAAGTGACAGTCCAAAACTGTTCAAGCAGCAACCATTAAATGCTTGGAGATAATTTTCTGTCATATTTTAACTGTACAGTTTTTACACTCCAAATTCCTGTTTTCCACAGTACATGATTTTCAGCAGCAAAAAGATGTCTATAGTTGTGGGTAGGCTGACATTCAGGTGCTGAACTTCTTCAGATAAAGGCATATTGAAAAACTATATCACTGAGAGATCTTCCACTGAGTGCATATTGTAAGAGAAGCACTATTTCATACATCAAATGATCTGGAAATACAGAGTTATCACTGGATTTCTATTTCTCTTTGGTATGTGTGCCAGCCTGGATGTGGCCCCAGGCAACCTGCTTTAGCTGATCCTGCTTGAGCAAGGATCTCCAGAGGAGCCTCCTGGCCTCAACTACTCTGTGATGTTGTGCTCTCCAATAAGATTTATACCCCATTTGTGCTTGGCTAGTGGACCAAATGAAATGGATAACCTAGCATAACTTTGTTGTTAAACCATGTAATACAGGTTTATGAGTTAATATCAATATATGCAGGAGAAGGAACGAATCATCTTCACCTCTTGAAAGACTGTAATAGCTTACACTAGACAAACTGTCAGTATAGAATAATCTATTTTCCATATTGGCATCTAATTCTTGGCAGATTTTTTTAAAATGAATTCCCTTTAAAGCACAAAAACAAATCTTGGAATTGTGAAATGGCACTTTGAATACAGAACACAGAATTAACCAGGTTGGAAAAGACCTTCGAGATCATTGAGTCCAACCTATCACTCAACACCATCTAATCAACTAAACCATGGTATTAAGTGCTTCATACAGTCTCCTTTTAAACACTTCCAGTGATGGTGACTCCACCACCTCCCTGGGCAGCCCATTCCAAAGGCCAATATCTCTTTCTGTGAAGAACTTTCTCAACAGCTTGAGCTTAAACCTTCCCTGGTGCAGCTTGAGACTGTGTCCTCTTGTTCTGGTGCTGGTTGCCTGGGAGAAGAGACCAACTCTCACCTGGCTACAGCCTCTCTTCAGGTAGTTGTAGAGAGCAATAAGGTCTTCCCTGAGCCTCATCCTCTCCAGGCTAAACAACCCCAGCTCCCTCAGCCACTCCTCATAGGGCTTGCAAAGGGCTTTGCTTAGTATCAGAACTAAGCTTTAATGCCCTTAGGTGGAAGCAATTGGTATAATTTTATGATATTCAGATTGAGAATTGAATCTTTCTGCTCTCTGAAAACTTACCCTGTTTTTACCATCAGCACAATGAAAATTGAGAGAGAATAAAGATCTACATTGTCAAAAAGTATTTCTAGATGCCCAAGTTGAGAATGTAGTGCTAATTAGCAATGCCAAATTACTTTGGTCATATTCACCCAATATTTCAGGATGCATACTGAATAAAAAATAACTTTCAACTCTCAATAGTCTATATTAAATGAGCCAAATAAATGAAACCACTCTTATATTGCCAAAAAAATCAGTCATGTCAAGGTAATGAGAGAGACTATGCTAAAAGGATAACTGCTGACTGGATTTTTAGATGCAAAGTAATTTGTATGTATGAAGTTACAAATTCAAATGGAATTCTTATCAGCCACAAGCCATTCAGTCTCAGGTCTACTGAAGTTACAATACGAAACTCTTTTCCAGGGTAGCTACAATAGTCATATGCCAAAGTAAACAAGTTGCATCCAATGTAAATATGAACTTCTTAGGAATGGAATGGGATGGGATGGAATGGAATGGAATGGAATGGAATGGAATGGAATAGAATAGAATAGAATAGAATAGAATAGAATAGAATAGAATAGAATAGAATAGAATAGATCAGACCAGACCTGACCAGGTTGGAAGAGACCTTCAAGATCGTGTCAAACCCATCATCCAACACCACCTAATCAACTAAACCATGCAAGTCTCCTCCTAAACACCTCCAATGATGGTGACTCCACCACCTCCCCAGGCAGCACATTCCAATGGGCAACCACTCTCTCTGTGTAGAATTTCTTCCTAACATCCAGTCTGAACCTCCCCTGGTGCACCTTGAGACTGTGTCCTCTGGTTCTGGTGCTGGTTGCCTGGCAGAAGAGACCAACCCCCACCTGGCTACAACCTCCCTTCAGGTATAGAGAGCAATAAAGTCTCCCCTGAGCCTCCTCTTCTCCAGGCTAAGCAACCCCAGTTTGGAGAATGTCTGCAAGTACTAGATAGATCACAGAATAGCCACACAGCAGTAAGGTTTCTCTCATTTTTAATCTTAAGACTGAGTCAAGAATGTCAGTATCTTTACTGAGCTTTACTACAGCTGAAATGGCTTCTTGGCTTTTTACCATTTTTCACCATGTGACTGTACATGGGTTTTTTTATATATATAAATAGGGAGGTCATTGTGCCCCTGTGCTCAGCACTGGTTAGGCCACGCTTTGAGTCCTGTGTCCAGTTCTGGACCCCTCAGTTTAGGAAAGATGTTGACTTGCTCGAACGTGTCCAGAGAAGGGCAATGAAGTTGGTGAGGGGTTTGGAACACAAGCCCTATGAGGAGAGGCTGAGGGAGCTGGGTTGCTTAGCCTGGAGAAGAGACTGAAGTTGATGAGGGGTTTGGAACACAAGCCCTATGAGGAGGGGCTGAGGGAGCTGGGTTGCTTAGCCTGGAGAAGAGGAGGCTCAGGGGAGACCTTATTGCTCTCTACAACTACCTGAAGGGAGGTATTAGCCAGGTGGGGGTTGGTCTCTTCTCCCAGGCAACCAGCACCAGAACAAGAGGACACAGTCTCAAGTTGCACCAGGGGAGGTTTAGGCTGGAGGGCAGCAAAGCTGGGAGAGTACAAGCCCTATGAATACAAGCTCCCCCTGAGCCTCCTCTTCTCCCGGCTAAGCAACCTCAGCTCCCCCAGCCTCTCCTCATAGGGATTGTGCTCGAGACCTCTCACCAGCCTCTTGGCCCTTCTCTGGACATGTTCAAGTGTCTTCTTAAATTTATCTTTCCCTTCCAGCTGAACTAAGGACTCTGAATAAGTCTGATTCCTAGTCTTGATCTTGCAGCCAAAAAAGTAACTACATGTATGTGGGGAAAGTCAAGGCCTTTTACTTGTTTGATTTTTTTCTTCTTTTATAACCTTTTGGCTCAGAAGTTATTCTTGACTTCATTGTTGAGGTTTTAAATAGAAATACCCCTCTCTGTTATAATGCTGTCATAGTCTAGTATAGCCTTTCCTTATCCATAAAGAGATCTCACCTATAATTATACAAGGGCATTGATTTGCTGTTGCTTTTTGATTTATTCCAACTGATAATAGGTCAAGCCTATGTTGCTTCATGTTCCATCAATGATTGTATGTGAACAGGGTGCATGGCCTGCTCTGTGGCTCTTTATCAATAATTATTTGAGTGAAATAATTGTGATTTCTGTTTTTTTTTTTCCCATGGACTATGCAGAAATATGTGCTAGGACCAATGTCCTGGGCTAATCTATTATCTTCCAGATGAATAGTGATGGAGAGAAAGAACAGAGAGCAGCTCCTGCTGGAAAGAAGCAGATGTGACATGATGTAATGTTGCTTTCCAAGTTGAAAGAATCCTACCAAGAGAATTTCCTGAACAAAAGGTAACCTTCAAAGGTGATTGAAATCACCATTTTTTCCAGTGTCCTGCAGATATCCATCCTTATCTGGAGAAGCATCTCTGAGAATCCAGAGTAAAATGGAACACTTTCTTTTGGGGGCTGTGGATGCTATTCTGTCTCTACCCAGAAAAATTAGGCTGTGCTGTTAGGGTTCAGTTTCTTGTGGTTCCTTAAGCTAGATGGCATTCAACAAATCCAAGTGCTGGGTGCTGCACTTTGGCCACAACAATCCCATGCAGAGCTACAGGCTGGGGTCAGAGTGGCTGGAGAGCTGCCAAGCAGAGAGGCACCTGGGAGTGTTGATTGACAGCAGCCTAAACATGAGCCAGCAGTGTGCCCAGGCATCCAAGAAGGCCAATGGCATCCTGGCCTGCATCAGGAATAGTGTGGCCAGCAGGAGCAGGGAAGTCATTGTGCCCCTGTACTCTGCATTGGTTTAAGAAGGACATTGCGACTCTTGAACGTGTCCAGAGAAGGGCAACAAGGCTGGGGAGAGGCCTTGAGCACAAGCCCTATGAGGAGAGGCTGAGGGAGCTGGGGTTGTTTAGCCTGGAGAAGAGGAGGCTCAGGGAGACCTTATTGCTCTCTACAACTACCCAAGGGTGGTTGTAGCCAGGAGGGGTTGGTCTCTTCTCCCAGGCAACCAGCACCAGAACAAGAGGACACAGTCTCAAGCTGTGCCAGGGGAATTTAGGCTGGAGGTGAGGAGAAAGTTCTTCACAGAGAGAGTTATTAGCCATTGGAATGTGCTGCCCAGGGAGGTGGTGGAGTCACCATCCCTGGAGGTGTTCAAGAGGGGATTGGACGTGGCACTTGGTGCCATGGTCTAGTCATGGGGTTTGTGGTGACAGGTTGGACCCAATGATCTTTGAGGTCTCCAGCAACCTTGGTGATACTGTGATACTGTGATAGATGGTCAAAGGATGTATTTTTGAGCTTTATTTCAGACCCAGCAGGAGTATTGTGAGAAAAATTATTCATAGAAGATTTTAACTAAAGAACAGTAGAATTGTGTCAGAGCCTGACCTCTTGCAAATTCCAGTATGATGCATGAAAGATTTTTGAGCTTTTTTGCATTGTGGAGTCTGAATCCAAGCCTGAGCTTTGACTAATCTTCATTCTGATAGATGTAAAGCAAATTAATGAATCAACAGAAGTATTATTATATATCTGAGATAAACATAATGCTATTTCTGTGTTTTTAGACTTGCCTCCAGAAGGTTTCGTAAATGCAGGAGCCAAAAGCTTCAGGGATCTTGCAGCTCTTAACTGGGCATCAGAATTCTTCTCATTTCTAGTAAGTGCCAGAGGAGGATGTTCTGCAAGAAAAGAGAGATGTTTGCCAGTAAGAACAGAATTTGGGGGTTATGAGAACGCTATTCAATATCCTCAAGGAGCCCTGTGTCTAGGCACTGTTTATCAATCCAAGCAGTACTACATGTTGTACTTAGCTGCTAGGCTTAGAGTTCTATGTATTCAAGCCAAATGGCATTTGTGTGAGGGAATATTACAAAATTTCAGGTCAGTGTTCTCATGAGAAGTGTGATTGAGCAGACTGAGAGCAAAAAGAGTTCAAATGCAGTGCATCTCCACCTTATTCTCATCAAAGCTGCAGTAGTGGGCGTGCCAAACTGGACTCAGGACCCATACCAGCATCTTACTTTCTCACTGTGCAATTTTAGTAAACAAAGCGTGAGTGTCTGTAATGACTTCTCAGCAAAATCCATGAGATTCCCTCTGCATAAGGCAGTGAGATGCTTCCATGCTGCAAATCATCTCTTGAGACACCTGTATTTCCACTTTAATGCAGAGGGAACAGAGAGGGGAGTAAGCTCCTGATTAGCTGTCTTATTTGAATACAATTTGAATGGAAATGAAAGAGGTTAATTTGGTGAAGGAATGGGAAGCTACATCCCAAGCTGGCTGTGTAAAGTCTTCATACAGGAACTAATAGTTGGTTACATCTTTTTTTTTCATTCCTTTCCCCCATTTGCCATATCTTTTCAGATCCTACTCACTCTGCTAGAAAGGTCAATTTTTACTAGGTTTTGAATATTTTGTCTTATTGTCCCGAAGGAGAGTTTATCAGTTATGTAATTCCAATAAACTGCACATGCTTTGCTGTATTTTCACCTTCTGTTCCTTTGCTTTTGAAGTCTTAGCTGGAGAGTGAGAGCTGCCAAAGCTGCAACTGTGCAGCATTTCCTGGCCTGGCAAGTTTGACATTTCTCCCTTGCTGACAATGCCATGAATAACTGAATGATAATTTATAAGCCTTTCCCACACCTGTCTTTGTTCATCTGCAGAGATTTCATGTGCTCTTTTAAATGGCTGAAATGGAACCATTTCCAAAATAGTAGAAGAAAAACATGCCAGCAAAAACTCCTTTCCTTTATACTGGTAAGGGATAGGCCAATTAAAAGCAGCTTTTACTGGAACTGGTCACAGAATCATAGAATGGTCTGGGTTGGAAGGGACCTCCAAAGGTCGTCTAGTCCAATCCCCTCTGCAGTCAGCAGGGCCATCTTCAACTAGAACAGGTTGTCCAGAGCCCTGTTGAGCCTCATCTTGAATATCTCCAGGGATGGGGCCTCAAACACTTCCCCAGCAACCTGCTCCAGTGTTCCACTACCCCCATGATAAAGAACTTCTTCCTAACATCCGATCTAAATCTATTCTTCTCTGGTTTGAAGCCATTGCCCCTCATCCGGTCACTGCAGGCCTTTGCAAACAGTCTCTCTTTATCGCTCTTGTAGACCCCTTTCAGATAACAGAAGGCTACTATTACTTCTCCTTGGAGCCTCCTCTTCTGCAGACTGCACACACCCAGCTCCCTCAGCCTGTCCTTGTATCAGAGGTGCTCCAACCCCTGCTCATTTTGGTGGCCCTCCTCTGGACCTGCTTGAGGGCTCCAGATCTGGATGCAGTACTCCAGGTGAGGTCCCACCAGAGCAAAGTAGCAGAATCACCTCACTCAATCTGCTGGCCAAAGCTCTTCACACAGGGGAAAAGAATCATAATATGTATATGCAGTCCAGATCTGAGATTAAGCCCAAGTTAGTCTAAAAGCTACTGGAAGCCCAAAATCTGGTGGTTTAGACGTCAGCCTTTCTCTCCCACAGGAATACACTTTCAGTACCATACAGTTCAGTCGCACACAGTTGAAGCATCTGGGCTCTGTGACATGCACCTGTCTCCTAAGGAACATACACACAAATATTTTGCCAGACATGAATACTTTCTCCAGCTTCTGATCTTAGTGAGAAAGAACATTGTGGCTTGTTATTTTAATACCAAAGTTGCAAGCTGGTAGGCTACAGGCAGCTACAAATGGGGGAGTTGAGGCTACATCTGTTCTTCCCAATTGCCCTACTCCTGCATTGGGTGGTTAGATGAAACCACTGATTATAGCAACACACATCTATAGGTCTCCAGAATGCCTTGCAGAAGGAGCAGGCAACTGCTGTGGAGAGCTCTGCACCTCCAAATATATGGGAGTAATTAAATTATTACTAACTGAGTTTAGTAATCCAAAGGCTCAAACACCATCCAACTAAACCAGGAAATATGACAAAAGGGAAATACCTTTTCTGTAACTTATGTTTTTCATCTCATAATTGCCTAACCTGTGCTGAGAATTGCTTTCTGTCACAAATCCCATCACATTTGAATTGGTTATTCTTGGGTTTCTTTTCCCTGGGGGCAATTTTGTTTGTAGTTGCTGTTTGCTTACAGGATTGGAAACAAATAAACAAAACCAACCAAACAAACAAAATTCCACTGCCTGTCATAAAACAATTTACCTGAGAGAACACAATGACAGCACAGAGGCGACTGTGCAGTTGCATTTCTTGGTAGCTATGTGCTTTGTACTGATTGCTTTTGGTTTCACAATTCGCAGCCCTTGACAGCCTCTAATTCCAGAGAATAAATTCCCTCTTCCTCCAAAGAGGTTTCTCCACTTAGACTGATAAAGGTAGCTGTGTTAGCAGAGTGCAATATCATAGAATAGAATAGAATAGAATAGAATAGAATAGAATAGAATAGAATAGAATAGAATAGAATAGAATAGAATAGAATAGAATAGAACAGGTTGGAAGAGACCTTCAAGATCATCGCGTTCAACCCATCAACCAATCCAACCCACCTAAACAACTAAACCATGGCACCAAGCACCCCATCAAGTCTCCTCCCGAACGCCTCCAATAACGGTGACTCCACCGCCTCCCCAGGCAGCACATTCCAATGGGCAATCACTCTCTCTGTATAGAACTTTTTCCTAACATCCAGCCTGAACCTGCCCTGGTGGAGCCTGAGACTGTGTCCTCTTGTTCTGGTGCTGGGTGCCTGGGAGAAGAGACCAACCCCCACCTGTCTACAACCTCCCTTCAGGTAGTTGTAGAGAGCAATAAGGTCACCCCTCAGTCTCCTGTCCTCCAGGCTAAGCAACCCCAGCTCCCTCAGCCTCTCCTCATAGGGCTTGTGTTCCAAACCCCTCACCAACTTCATCACCCTTCTCTGGACACATTCCAGCAAGTCAACATGCTTCCTAAACTGAGGGGCCCAGAACTGGTCACAGGACTCAAAGTGTGGCCTAACCAGTGCAGCATACAGGGGAGAATGACCTCCCTGCTCCTGCTGGCCACACTGTTGCCATTGGCCTTCTTGGCTGCCTGGGCACACTGCAGGCTCATGTTCAGCCTACCATCAACCAGCACCCCCAGAGCCCTCTCTACCTGGCTGCTCTCCAGCCACTCTGACCCCAGCCTGTAGCACTGCATGGGGTTGCTGTGGCCAATGTGCAGAACCCGGCATTTGGACGTGTTCAATCTCATGCCGTTGGATTCTGCCCATCTGTCCAGCCCGTCGAGGTCCCTCTGCAAAGCCTCTCTACCCTCCAGAAGACCAACTCCTGCCCCCAGCTTGGTGTCGTCTGCAAATTTACTGATGATGGACTCGATGCCCTCATCCAGATCATCAATTAATCAATTTGTCATTAAAAAACCCCAAAAAATAATGGAAAAAAAGAAAAATAAAAAAGCTACTTTGCATTTTTTGTTCCTCCAAGTCTTAAACCCACAAAAGGACATTTTTAAAAGCAAGCAACTGAACTTTGTTTGTATAGGGAACATTTTATTAGCATCTGGGAAGCAGTCTTAGTTTTATTGCTTTGAGTATTTGAAAAAGATCCTATAGGTCCTAACTGTGCTGGCTAAAAATTCTCCTCTTCTGCCCTTCTCTCTGTTCTCTTTAAGTTCTACTTCTGGATTTCTCTCTCCTATTGTCCATTGCCCTAATTTTGTAGTTTCTTAAGTATAGCCTGGAGAAGAGGAGGCTCAGGGAAGACCTTATTGCCATCTACAACTACCTGAAGAGTGGTTGTAGCCAGGAGGGAGTTGGTCTCTTCTCTCAAGCAACCAGCACCAGAACAAGGGGACACAGCCTCAAGCTGTGCCAGGGGAAGTTTAGGCTCAAGGTGAGGAGAAAGTTCTTCACAGAGTTGTTCACCATTGCAATGTGCTGCCCGGGGAGGTGGTAGAGTCACCGACCCTGGAGGTGCTCAAGAGGGGATTGGATGTGGCACTTGGTGCCATGGCTTAGTCATGAGGTCTGTGGTGACAGGTTGATGATCTTTGAGGTCTCCACCAACCTTGGTGATTCTGTGATTCTTTTCTTATCATTTCATGGATTCTGTCATGTCAGCAATGAATCTTTAAAATCTAGTTGGTCTCCTTGATTATTTCCCAGCACTTGGACAAATGACAGCATTGGAGCCTGCTCTCACTGCCCCTTTTCTGTTAAATTTGCATCAGCAATCAATCTGCTTTGTAATTGTTTCTGGCTTTCTGAAACTGGTTCTTCAAAAGCAACGTGGCTCAGACTTTATGCTGCTTGCACATGAGAAATGCTGTGGGATGATTGGTTTTACCCTGACACTCACCATTTCTTTTTAGCTCTAGAGGGAATTAGTCTTTATTTCTTAAGGTAAAGTTTAATATAGATTTCCTAGCACACTGGATGCAACCCTTTTGATTTAGGAAATGATCTTCCAGGCCAGCACCAGTCTCTTAAGGTACACATTTCATATTGTAGCCCTGTGTGTTAATGCAACATTTTTCTCTAGGTGGAAACTATAAATTGATATTAAGAACCCAGGCATCCTTTACTCTTTCTGGGTTTATGGCCTGTAAAAAGTGTCATTTATATCCCATCTCATGCTTTATCTGTTATCACACTGAGCATTCAAGATCATTTTCCATTTATTTTTCAGTGAGCTGGGGAAAGGTAATTCTGTTTTTCACAGTTTTCTCAAATGCAGGTAACATATTTTGGCAATCTCTAGTTTCTGCTTATGAAATGGGCACAGAACCTATCCCTGCAGTTGTTCTTTAATGCAACATTATCCTTATGCTTGATATTTTTTCCAGAATGTCTTTTGTACCTTAGTATGAGAAACAACAGCTTATATCTAAGAACTGTCTGACAGATGTGTCAAACCTTCAACACCAAGCTGCAGTGAAGCACACAGCATGAAAGCTGCAAGACAGAGTTTGGATTCACAGGCTAACAAGGACTGTTGGCTATGTCCTGATCCTTTTTGAAGGGAGTGAAACTTTTAGGTTAACCCAGGCACTTGGGTTTCTCACTCATCCTCAGCTTCCTCAGATGTCTGTTTCTGGAATGGGGAAACATGAACTGAAAGCTCTTTCATTATACTTTGCTGAAATAAAACCTGTAAGGACAATAAACATTAGTCATTTATGGAGAAAATAAGAATCACTGCTAGCCTTAAATCACTTCTCTTTGCAGCCAGAAAATGGTGCCATCTTCCAATGCAGTGAGAATATTTGAAGCTTGGGAATGTGTATTACTCCTATTGACTTCCCTCCATAGCAAAGCAGCATGGTTTACATATGGGAACACAGCTGGTGCCCTTCTCCACAGGCCAGTAAAGAATGGGGATAGATTTCAGGGCTGCGCAAGGATACCTGAGGCCTTTTGGAGCTTCTGTCTCAGCAGCACTGCTCCAAGGGTAGCGCTTTTCATTTTTTCTCCCTCCTCTGCACATTGTCATTGAAACATCCATCCTGTCTGAAAATAACAGATCTTGGCTTTGTAAATTTGGACAGGGAGGGTTTCTTTTCTCTTAATCAGTGCAGTATTACCACATCCTCACCATTTTTATTCTTCCCAGTAGACGTTTTTAAAATGCAGCTTCAAAATAAAATCTCCTGGCTGCAGCAAGGGAAGGATTACCACACATTAATTTGCTATGCTTGATCCAAGTGATTTGGTTGTTTTACTGCTTTTCACAACAATTTCCAAATGTCAGTATTTATGACCCATTTTAGGAATCAGCAGCAGAGGATATTAGTCTTACCCTGTAGGACAGCTGAAATGCGTTTTACAGGTTATTAAGATCCTGGATTCGCCCTGAACACATATATGAACTCTACTTGAAATTGGGACCTCCTACACAGCTACAATCAAATTACTGGGTGGATGGGCCCACTGGGGTTCCTGTTTTGTACCCTGCAACTACCAAGATTCAGTGAGGATCCTAATGATAGCTGAGAGTCCCAAAACTTTTGGTATTCATGGCAACCACACAGTCTGTTGTACAGTAACTATTGCTTTGTCACTTGTTTCAGGTGGGGCTTTGAAAACAATTGGCAATAGAAAAGCATCTTTTGCTGCCTTCTCTCTGCAGAGCCTGATAGTCTTGCCTGATATGTTTTCTTAGTGCACAAGATACATTTCTTTCTGTGAAGTTAATTGGCAGAGGGCTTTCAGCAATATTAATGGCTGAGTGATTAGCTTGCTGTTCATGGCACTATAATAATCAGAGTTTTCTTCAGGGGAACACGGATCTGATGCGCAGTTTGCATGCTCTTCACCTCAGAGCAGCAGCTGGAGCTTATGAAGGTTATAGTCAGAGATGAAGAAAGGTTTAATGTCAGCAAGAAAACTACACAGGAGCTGCAAATATCCAATTAGATATCAGCTAGGTGGGGCTGAACACAGTGATTTGGAGGTGGGATATTAAGGGAGAAGAAGCCTTTCGCAAGTACTCCTCTCAAAGGTTTGTTGTTTCTCTCAATTGCTCTTGACCACAGTCCAAAAATGATGCTGGGGCAGAAGCTTTTGATACTGATGGCAAAGTAACAGTCTGGGCTCACTGACTGTTATCCCACAAACAGTGTTAATTTATACAGATCTGTTTAAAATATCTAACTTTCATCTGCTGCTCCAAATGGCAGCAAGATCTAAGCTGCTGCCTGCTGAAAGGCATGAAAATGACTTTTTATGGGCTTCAGTTCAGACCCAGGATCTTGATTTTTGTGAGTCTTTATGACATGAGTCTGGAGAAGCACACAAATGCATGCTGTCTTTAAGAGGTAAATTTGCTCCATCTGAATAGGGATGCCACCTTGAACCAGGCTGTGGGTAATAGTTATAATACTGTTGTTAGTAAGATGCAGACTCTGCAGATGTGCCTGGGCATTAGTAGTTGGTAGAATGGGGGGGGGGGGCATAGATCCTTAGGTTTTGTAAATGGACTGATGAGGGAACTTTCTGAATGAAAAGCTGTCTCAGACATGACAGCCACAGAAGGAGCTTCAGAAGGCTTCTATTGTCTCACCCAACTGTTGTATTTTTTTGCTTTGATAACAGTTTTCTTCTCAAAAGAAAACAGGACTGATTAGGAGCTGTTTGGAGTTAAAATACCCAGCTAGATTGATGGAACAAGAGCAATTGGAAGAGGAAAAGTGATTTGAATTTTCAGTGTCTGAATTGAGCAATTAGGAAAGAATTAGACTGGCATGGACATAAGCAGGAGATGTCAATAGGTAACAAATGTCAAGTAAATCACAGTAATGCTGTAATTTGGGCTAGTCTTTAAGTGCTTGCTCCCTCCCTAGCTCCTTGATCCATAATTTATAAATCTATGATAGGATAAAGAGACTCAGAGCTCAGGAATATATGAGGATTCCTGCAGTCTCAGGATTTGGGGTTTCATGACAGACCAGTCAAAGTATCTGTATGATTCAAGAGGCCAGCTCTCATTCTCTAGTGAAGTACACAAACACAGCTGCTGCTCTGAAAAATAGACAGCCTACCTGGATGTCACAGAAAAGGGAGGGAGTGAGCCAGGAGCTGTGGGAGGGTTAAGAGGAGATCAGGGCAGAGGCAGAAATAGATCTAGTTTCTACACAGTGTTGTCTTTCAAGACAGTGGCCTGCATTAGGAACAGTGTGGCCAGCAGGTGTAGGGAAGTCATTGTGCCCCTGTACTCTGTATTTGTTGGGCCACACTTTGAGTGCTGTGTCCACTTCTGGCCCCCTCAGTTTAAGAAGGACATTGAGACACTTGAACGTGTCCAGAGAAGGGCAACGAGGCTGGTGAGAGGCCTTGAGCACAAGCCCTATGAGGAGAGGCTGAGGGAGCTGGGGCTGTTTAGCCTGGAGAAGAGGAGGCTCAGGGGAGACCTCATTGCTCTCTACAACTACCTGAAAGGTGGTTGTAGCCAGGAAGGGGTTGGCCTCTTCTCCCTAGCAACCAGCACCAGAACAAGGGGACACAGTCCCAAACTGCTCCAGAGGAGGTTTAGGCTGGAGGTGAGGAGAAAGTTCTTCACTGAGAGAGTCATTCATCATTGGAATGTGCTGCCCAGGGAGGTGGTGGGGTCCCCATCTCTGGAGGTGTTCAAGAGGGGATTGGACATGGCACTTGGTGCCATGGTCTAGTCGTGGGGTCTGTGGTGACAGGTTGGACTTGATGATCTTTGAGGTCTCTTCCAACCTTGGTGATACTGTGATAAACACAGGATGGTCTAAGGGTAGATCCAGGTGTACATTTTCAACCTGGATTTTTAGACCTGCCATGATCAGAAGTACTGCTCCACATTCCTGTTTCATTCACTCTGTGAGTACAGTGTGAATTAACAGGAGAGGCAATGAGGGTCTCTGAATGTGCCAGGCTGTTTATACCTTTGCTGGTTATTGAGATGATGTTTCGAACAGCTGCTATGGGAAGAGGCTCTCACGTATGGAATTTCCCTAATCCTGTCACTTGAAAGTTTAAAGTGCTGCTGCAGATATATTGATAAAAACCCTCAACAGGGGAACTTTCAGTGACATTCATCTTCTCCTTCTGTCTCATTTAAGTTTAAAAAAGCCACAGCATAGTTATTTAACTTGCATTTGGAGGGGCTCGGTCCTGGGATTATGGCTAAGCAGGAAGTAGATTTTCCCATTCTCAAGCAGGAAAAGACTTGGTTGCTTTCCTTGTAAGTTTCCAGATATGAAGTAAAAGTTTCATTTTCTCTGGAAGACTTCCTTGCTGGCCCTATGGATTGCATCTCCTGCAAGAGATGCAGAGATGAGTCTAAGAGATGATGATACCTTGCTGAGTTTTCTCACAGTATCACAGTATCACTAAGGATGGAAGAGACCTTGAAGATCATCGAGTCCAACCTGTAACCACAGACCTCATGACTAGACCATGGCACCAAGTGCCATGTCCAATCCCCTCTTAAACACCTCCAGGGATGGTGACTCCACCACCTCCCTGGGCAGCACATTCCAATGACAAATGTCTCTCTCGATGAAGAACTTTCTCCTCACCTCCAGCCTAAACTTCCCCTGGTGCAGCTTGAGACTGTGTCCCCTGAGACTGTGTTCTCGAAACATTGACACAAATCCTGGTGGAGCTTCTAAAAGCTCTGTCTGGGGAGAAGTTAGGCTTTCTTCTGCTTCTCTTGCTTTGGTTAGCTTCTGTCTCACTAAAATAGGTGTCCTGTCAGTAGGGACTTGATTCCCCAGAAGGAGCCATCTCCTGGGTATCCATGACTGTTGTTGATTGCTGCAGTTTGTAAGGGGTTTTTGTGTGTATGTGGGTTTACTTTGCATTTGTCTTTCTGGTATGCAGTCATTTCCATTAGCATTACCTTTAAATCAATTCCCTGACATTGACAATGGCTGTAATTGCTTTTCAAAAAGCAATTATCTTTGTTGTGGAAAAAGTCCAGATACAATTCACGTTAAACTATGCTGAAACCTGTAAGCCAAGCCATTGGAAATCTGAGTGTTTTGGCAAGATCTAGCCTCCAGGTTTAAGTGCATGGCACTGGGGGATGAAAGGCACTTTCATAGAGCCATGAAGTAGAAAATGAAAATATAGCAAATAATTTTGTTGTGCTGAGAACACACAGATTCACATGTGATTAGATCCTTCCATGTACAATGAAATGTCACCCAACTCCCCTCCCCCCCGCCCTTGCAGAACTGAACATCATCTGGCAGGTTTGGAGGCAGAAAAAGCAATGTTCACAAAGTGCTGATACCTCTGATAGGGAAATCATACATTCTTACACTCTCCTGAGTCCCAAAAGTTCCCATTGTCTTATGAAAGGTAAACTGGTTTAGGTTCTGTATCTCTCCTGAATCCTCAACTGAATGAAAACATTTGCTCTTGAAAATGCTGCAGTTTCTAAATGCTGAGTCTCTAAGCATGATAATCCACATGATATTGTGGACAAAGCAAAGGAGTATTTGAGTGAATAAGCACCATGTGGTGAATGAGCACCATGTGAGGTGCTCATAAAACTGGGGCTGGGTTTACTCAAATTCTTGTGCCAGACTCATGAGTTTCACCAGGTGGTTCAGCCCCATAGTGCAGAACTCATGATCAGATTTGTTTAAAATAAGCCTGCAATCAATATGTAACTCAGACCTTCTTTAGCATGCAAGCAATTGGCTTGTACACATAGTTATTTGTTGTTGTTGTTTTGTTTAAGAAAGTGTCAAAGTTGGAAAGTCTGACTAGAGAAACTCAGCACAGCTTCCTCACTGTTGCCTGACTTCCTTGAGAAGTTCCCAGCTTTCATCCCCTTTTCATTCCAAGCTGTAATTGTACAATGCTCATCAGTTAAATGTGTTTCAGTGTCAGGATCAGCTTCAAATGTAGGGTGAGCCATGAAAAACTTTATAACTCAGTAGGTGTGTCTGACATTTGCATTATGTGTCAAAACTCCATGATGTCATATCCAGACAAACCCAGAGATCTTCAGTTATCAAGAAAAAATAATTAATTTTAAAGGAGAATTGTGTCTGAGTGGCCCAGTATTGTTTATATATGGATGTATATTTATATTTAAAATAGATTAGAATTTACCAGGTTGGAAAAAGATCATCAAGATCATCAAGTCCAACCTATCACCCAACACCATCTAATCAACTAAAGCATGGCACCAAGTACCTCATCCAATCTCCTCTTAAACACCTCCAGTGATGGTGACTCCACCACCTCCCTGGGCAGCACATTCCAATGGCCAATCTCTCTTTCTGTAAAGAGCTTCTTCCTAACATCCAGCCTGAACCTCCCCTGGCAGCTTGAGACTGTCCTCTTGGTCTGGTGCTGGCTGCCTGGGGGAGAAGAGACCAACACCCCCCTGGATACAACCTCCCTTCAGGTAGTTGTAGAGAGCAAGAAGGTCTCCCCTGAGCCTCCTCTTCTCCAGGCTAAGCAACCCCAGCTCCCTCAGCCTCTCCTCTTAGGGCTGTGCTCCATACCCCTCCCCAGCTTTGTTGCTCTTCTCTGAACATGTTCTAGCAACTCAACATCTTTCTTAAACTGGGGGGGCCCAGAACTGGACACAGTACACAAGGTGTGGCCTGACCAGTGCTGAGTACAGGGGCAGAATGGCCTCCCTATAAAAAATACATCATTTTAAAAGAGAATTGTGTCTGAGTGGCCTAGTATCATTTATACACACACACACACACACACACACATATATATATATATATTTACATATACATTTATATATGTAAAATTAATTTTTAAAGAGATTTGTGCCTGAGTGGCCCAGTATCTCATATATATATATATATATATAAGTATGTTTATAAAACAATTAATTAAAAAAGATAATTGTCTCTGAATGGCCCAGTGTCATTTATAGTAAGCATACTTTGTCAGTACCTGGTTTTATGCAGGTATTGGGTTTGGCTGAGCTGGAATTCTCCTCAAAGCATCCTTCTAGTGCTGTGTTTTGCAGCAGCAGTTGATCACACAACCATGTTTTGGCTACTGTTTCATAAGTATCCAGGCTGTGTCTTTCCAACATTTCCCTGCCCCAAGAGTATGCTGAGGGGTGGGCAAGATCCTGGGAGGGGACATGACTGAGCCAGCTGACCCAGACTGGCCAAAGAGGTATTCCATGCCATATAATGTCAGCTCAGATATCAGAATGAAGTGAAAGAAGGAAGCAGGGGGATTTGTCCATGGCATCTATCCTCCTAAGGAACCACCAATATTAGAGAGCCCTGCTTCATGAGACTGACCATCGTCCTGCTGATGGCCAGCAAAGACTAACATCTCTCTCTCTCTGCTTACTATTGTTATTAAATCGCTTCTATCTTATTACTGGCTATTATTATATTTTCTCCCCCTCCCTTCCTTAAATGTACAGGGAAGAGTAGTTTTAGTGGGCATTTGGCCCCTAAGATGTGGTCAAACCACCACAGTGCAGCGATGAACTTTAGAATGAATCCCAATGAAAATGGAAAATACTGTTGGGAGAACCTATATAGAATGGAATGGAGCGGAGCGGAGTGGAGTGGAGCGGAGTGGAGTGGAGCAGAGCGGAGCGAAGTGGACTGAGTGGAGTGGAGTAGAGTAGAGTAGAGTAGAGTAGAGTAGAGTAGAGTAGAGTAGAGTAGAGTAGAGTGGAGCAGAGCAGAATAGAATAGAATAGAATAGAATAGAATAGAATAGAATAGAATAGAATAGACCAGGTTGGAAGAGACCTTCAAGATCATCATGTCCAACCCATCATCCAACACCACCTAATCAACTAACCATGGCACCAAGCAACCCATCCAGTCTCTTCCTAAACACCTTCAGTGATGGTGACTCCACCACCTCCCTGGGCAGCACATTCCAATGGCCAATCACTCTCTCTATGAAGAACTTCTTCCTAACATCCAGTCTAAACCTCCCCTGGTACATACATACACATAAGGCCTGAACTTTAGAAATTCCTTTAGCTCACTTCTGAGTACAGCATCAGTGCAGTTACAAAATAAAAATGCATAGGATCCTGCTTTTCTTTTGGAATGCAACTCTATGCTTTGTTGCCAGCAGAATTGACAGAAACCTCTTCAAGCCAATAGAATGAAGCAAAGAAAACATACCTATAGGATGTTTGGTTTATAACTGGATCATCATTAAGCTATTCTTTCTTTTTTTTTAACCCATTAAAAAATTGGTATCTGCATTACTCTGGAGCTTCTGTTGAGCTTCTGATCAAGCAATGTCCATTTATTTCAAAATGTCAAGATCACTTTAACCTCAAGATGGTGCTAGATGGTTAAGTTGGCTGTCACAACTGCTATTGATTGTCATTTGAACTCTTGCAAAAGGAAAGAGCACTGATAACATGAAGTTGATTCATAGCCATTAAGAAAGGATCAAGGTTTCATATTAAAGTGCATCACTTTTATAGATTGGTATGTTTAGCTACCTGAACAAGACATGAGTGAATTTGAAAAGATATTGATCCTATCAATGTCTCAGAATAAAATAGTGCTTGGGAAGAAACAGAGCATATATAAAAGCCGTCAGAACAACAGTGATAGGAGTAATTAGAACCAGGCAGCCTGGGAGTCAGGGGAGCGTCATTCTAGCAAGTTAAAGTAATAAAGACCTATCAGATAAAGAGTAAGCACTTTAAGTTCTTAAAGAACATAGAGAACTTGAACTCTTTCATTCAAAATAATAGTTAGGAATACTTGAATTATTCCAAACACCAGCAAATGGTGACTCAGGGCATGGCTGTACAATTTAAGCTCTAACAGTGTTATGATAGAGCTAGTGCAAACATGGAGGTCATTACCCATTCTGGATCAGCAGGGAAATTAATTGCACTGATAAGGCAGTACCATTGTTCTGACAACTTTCTTAGCAGAAGCAGTTGTAGAGGTGATGTAACTGCAGATTAGGAAGTAGAGCCTGCTGTTGAGGATTATTCCCTTCAGTTACAGAACAAGAGTCAAGCTGTGCTGGGGGAGGTTTAGGCTGGATGATAGGAAGAAGTTCTTCATCGAAAGAGTTATTTGCCATTGGAATGGGCTGCTCAGGGAGGTGGTGGAGTCACCATCACTGGAGGTGTTCAGGAGGAGACTTGATGGGGTGCTTGGTGCCATGGTTTAGTTGATTAGATAGTGTTCGATGATTGGTTGGACTCGATAATCTCAAAGGTCTTTTCCAACCTGGTTAATTCAATTCAATTCAATTCAATTCAATTCAATTCAATTCAATTCAATTCAATTCTATTCTATTCTATTCTATTCTATTCTATTCTATTCTATTCTATTCTATTCTATTCTATTCTATTCTACCCTACTTCTATTCTATTCTATTCTATTCTATTCTATTCTATTCTATTCTATTCTATTCTATTCTATTTACCCTTATTCTATTCTATTCTATTCTATTCTATTCTATTCTATTCTATTCTATTCTATTCTATTCTATTCTATTCTATTCTATTCTATTCTATTCTATTCTATTCTACCCTACTCTATTCTATTCTATTCTATTCTATTCTATTCTATTCTATTCTATTCTATTCTATGGCACCAGGTCTAATTTTCTAGTGCAGCCAAACAGGGTCCAGGTGACCAGGAATTAATCTTGTAACTTCCATCCTTGTGAAAGCATTGAGGGAAAGATTTTCAAAAGACACCATGATGCTTGTTAGTCTTTAAGGCAGGAAAAGAAATAAATAAAAATAGTGCTGCTTGTCTCTAAATGAGATCTACTCACTTTGGAAAAAAATTTGCCCAGGTGGCTAAGAAGGCCAATGGCATCCTGGCCTGCATTAGGAATAGTGTGGCCAGCAGGAGCAGGGAGGTCATTGTGCCCCTGTACTCTGCATTGGTTAGGCCACACCTTGAGTACTGTGTCCAGTTCTGGGCCCCTCAGTTTAAGAAAGACATCGAGACACTTGAACGTGTCCAGAGAAGGGCAACGAGGCTGGTGAGAGGCCTTGAGCACAAGCCCTATGAGGAGAGGCTGAGGGAGCTGGGGTTGTTTAGCCTGGAGAAGAGGAGGCTCAGGGGTGACCTCATTGCTCTCTACAACTACCTGAAAGGTGGTTGTAGCCAGGAAGGGTTGGCCTCTTCTCTCCAGCAACCATCACCAGAACAAGGGGACACAGTCCCAAACTGCCCCAGAGGAGGTTTAGGCTGGAGGTGAGGAGAAAGTTCTTCACCGAGAGAGTCATTCGCCATTGGAATGTGCTGCCCGGGGAGGTGGTGGAGTCACCGTCCCTGGAGGTGTTCCAGAGGGGATTGGACTTGGCACTTGGTGCCATGGTCTAGTCATGGGGTCTGTGGTGACAGGTTGGACTCGATGATCTTCGAGATCTCTTCCAACATTAGCGATCCTGTGATACTGTGATCTTTTCCCCAAATGAGATGTGGGCCTGCTTGAAGATCCTGGTTCCTAGGCATGACTCCTGTGATCAGGGGGCCCGGGAAAGGAGGTATCTTTGCACTTAATTTTCTTTACTTTTGCCTTTTAAAATGCTTGGTTTTGTTTGCAACCAGATTTAATCTTTTAGAAAAGCTTCAAAATGGGAACAATTTATCTGTGGAGTTAATTGATTGTGCACCAGAAAGGCCTTCCAAAAACATTGCTCTTTAATGTATAGTCTTATAAATGAATCAGCAAAACAATATGGGGACTCAGTGCTGCACAGTGACAGGAGGCTTTTAATGATGTTTTATCTTATTTTGCATTTAGATTCTTTTTTGGTTATTATTTTCACAGGCATTTGTCTTGATATCTTCTAAAGTTTTCATAAATGTTTAATGCAAGCAATTACTAATGAGGTGTCTGAATCAGCTAAGACAATGTTACAGGAAAGTGAAAAACTCTGGCATTGAAAAGAGCTGCCTGATCTCCTGAAAGAACTGGAAGTTTGCCACCATCATTCCTTCATAAGCTGAGTTTTACAGACCTTCTCATTTGTAAACCTGCAATGATACAGCTGACCATACTGCTGCCTATCCTGCTCAAACTCTAAGTTTCTTTCTTGTTTATACAATGCATTTCTTGGAGGGAAAGAATCAGCTAAATGTGGTTGGTTGGCTAGAAAGGAGACTGTGTGTCCTACCCACAGCTTTCTATCAGATACAGATAGAAGTATAAATAGCTGAGGAGACAGTGTCCTCTCAAATGATGATCCTAAGGTTAGTGGGGCTTTTCAAGAAGATTTTTCTTGTCTAGACAGTTATGAGGAAACTGAAAGCTGATTTAAGGTTTTATCATAGGGAATGCAACTCTACATCCTTCAGTATTGAAGCCTGAAGGCATTTTATGTGTGATTTTAGAAAGCTATTCAGAAGAAAATATCATACTGGTCATCCCAGCTATCTGAAAATCTGTTTTAAAATCCCCACCAAAATTCAAAGGGAAAACAGATGACATTGTTTTAGAGCAGTGGGGAAATTAACATAGTAGGCTTTTTTTTTCATTCAGTTAAATTCCAAAGTGACATTCCAGGTGACAGAAGGATAGAGCCAGTAATAAAATTCATGCATACGTGGTTCCAGATTAATCAAGGGGAGAGCTAGGGTAAAGTGTGTTTAGCTAAATGTCATTTTAAGTCACAAGTACATAAGGATAGGTGATTAATTATGTTGTCCACTTTGGGCAGTGACTGTGCAGGACAAATTGCACTTGAACTTGGACACAGAGGAGTTTAAAAATCAGAAGCACTGAGTGGCAATGAGGGGAAAAAAAATCGACCACCAAAATGCGCTCACTCTCAAAGCATTGTGTATTGATACAGGGAAATGATTCCCTTTGGCTTCAGAGCGGAATTTAGGAGAAAGCTGTCTATAGGTATTGATCCTGACACAGGATCCTTCCAGCAACAGTCTCAGGGTTGCAGCTTAAGGAGATGTAAAGGCTGAGTGTTTTCAGTGACCTCTGCCACGCAAAGATCATAGTCAGCATCTGGATCTCCATATGGAGGATAAGAGGTTTTTTTATTACAAAAAAGCTTTCCAACATGTGTTTTGGCAGACACAAGCATAAAGAGAGTATTTGAGCATCTTACTACACAGTTAATGTATTCCCATCAGGAAGTTAAACTAATTAACTCCTCTCTTATGCATACCTTGGTGATATTTTTACATTTCCCAGGGCACATAACCAGTCATAAGAAAAATGTCACCTTCCAATAGTCACTCCATAGCAGGTGCGAGAGGACATTCTTAAAGCAAAATGATTTGTGTACTGTTTAGTTTCTTGGCGAGGTAGGACAAAAGAGCATGGTTTGACCTGACATTTTTGACTTCATCTTGGTGTGTATCTCTCTTTGTTTATTAAAGAAATTAAAAACTTACTTCTTTGTGCTTTGATACAATAATTGCCTGTTCTGCTTGTGTTCTCTGATTGTCAGGAGCATCAAGAGACACAGAGCTACCAGAGAGCCCAGCCAAAGTCCCCTGAGATGATTAAGGGATCAGAGCACCTCATATATGTGTAAAAGCTGAAAGAGCTGTGACTGTCCAGCCTGCAGAAGAGAAGGCTTAGGGGATCTATCAACATGTACAAATATCTGAAGGGTGGATGTGAAGAACATGGAGCCCATCTCTTTTCATTGGCATCCAGTAAGAGGAAAAGGGACAATGGACACAAATTGAAACCCAGAAGTTTCCCTCTGAACACCAGGAAACATTTTTCACTGTGAGGGTGACTGAATACTGTCACAGGTCACCTAGAGGGCTAGTAGAGTTTTGATCCTTGAAGACCTCTGAAACTTGTCTGGACACAGTCCTGGGCAGCCTGCTTTAGGTGACCTTGCTTGATCAGGAAGGTTGGATGAGATGACTTCCAGAGGTCTCTTCCAGCCTCAACTATTCTGTGATATGCAACCTGCTTGCATATGCTCCTGTGTGATTCAGTCTACCTCTAGCAGGGGAATCGGACTAGATGATCTTCAGAGGTCCCTTCCAACCCCTAAAATTCTGTGATTATGGGAGACTGTAGCATTGTTATTCAGTGTTTTTGATGTCGTCTCTGACTGTAAAGCAGTGATGCAGAAATGAAAGTGGGTCTCTTCAGCCTCGAACTAAATTTACTAACCCTCTTAACCTTCTCTTTTTTGTTGATGTTGTTAGGGTTTCATTTCCTCAATCTGCAAAAACAAAGCCTAAGCAAAGTATC